>JAPDSC010067202.1:615870-707426 GCA_026290005.1 Latrodectus geometricus
ACTAAATAATGCAACTAATTGGCATTTTAAAAATAGTGTATTAAACAGTTAAAGATATTTACAGATATTTACAATTACAACAAAGGGTTACGATGACAATATTATTAGTTTTCCAACCATTAAGGTTCAAATACGTCTTTAATAGACCATCTTTCGTCTTCATCTGTTCTTTTATAACACTTGACACCAGGATCGCTGTGGAAGCATCAAGTATTAAGATGATGTCATGAAGTGGAGTAGCATCATCTGGCATATCTCACACTCGGCCATTCTAAACGCTCAGGTCCTCCTAGCGACGAGAGTAACAGCAGCTGCAAAATACAAAGAAACAGAGGAAGGCGCAACCAACAAGAGAATAACTAACAAAATAGAATTTTCTTTTTATTCAACAGCAAATGAAGGAGACACGTCTTTTAATTTGTGAAAATTCGTCTTAACTTCTTGGATGTCCCTCGTAAGCTGTGTGAACCGTCTTCTTCGTCTTTATAATTCTCCGTTCCTCGGCTTTTCCTTTTATTTTGCTTATTCTTATCATATGCGAAAGTATCGCAAACATCTTGATATAATGCACAAGTAATCTTATACAACGAAAAATTTATAAATGGATACACAATTACTTAAAATAATGCTGAACGAAAGAACTTTTATAAATGTGTAATACTTACAATAATAGTGACGAAAAATGTTATATATATCTAAAAAATTGTCTTCTGAAATAACGATTTATAGGAATAGTTCAGTAATAGACACAAATATATTAAACATAAGCTAACAATTTGCTGAAAAATTAGTTACATATTTGACCAAGGTTTCATTAAATCTGCAGAGGAAGATGTGGTATTAGGACCTTCATGATTACCAATTTTTTCTACTTCGTATCTATCATTACCTTTTATAGCTTTAATTTGGTAAGGTCCAAAATATTTCAGCTTAAGTTTCAAACCTGGTCCTAACTGTGTTCGTTGGATAGCGACTACATCACCAACTTTATATATTTTGGAAGGTTTTCTCCGTTTATCATAGTAACATTTACTTTGTGTTTGATGTTGTAAAATATTATTTTTAGCAATATTACGCAATTGTTTTTTTTATCATGCACTACATATTCAAGGTGTTCTTCTTCGAGGAATTGTTTGATGCGAAAGTCATCTTTATTTCGCATTTTAATGCCAAACATTAGTTCGAATGGTGGGAACTTGGTTGTTTGTGAGGCAGTACTGTTCATTATACGCTGGACATTAGACACATGTTTGTACCATTTTGTGGGTTCTTCTAAAGATAATTTAGTTAAAACTGAAATTATAGTTTGATGCATACGCTCGATTTGTCAGTCTCCACGTGGTACTCCAGTCGTGATTTGTATGTGTTCAATACTTTCTTCAGTACAGTAGGATTGGAATTCATGGGATGTAAATGCTGATCTTTTATCTGAGATTATTCGACGAGGATTACCAAAAACTGTTTGCTGTAATTTTAGCTTATCTAATGCATCTTGTACAGAGGTAGGTTTAACAGGATATATCCAAATAAATTTTGTAAAAGCGTCTACAACTGAAAATAAGTGTTTGTAATTTTTATTTGTAGATGGCAAGGGTCCTAAAAAATCAATGTGATATGTATCGAGAGGGGTGTCACCTTTTGGAATTGAATAGAGTAATCCTTCAGATTTACCTGATTTTCTGGAAGATAGAATACATGTGATGCAATTGGTGATGAAAGTTTGTGCTAACTTATCTAAATTGGGAATATAATAGTCTCTTTTAATAATGTCTATTGTCTTTTGTATTGAAAAATGACCATTAGAATGCGCTTTTTGAATTAATTGATTGCACATTGCTTGTGGGACGACTAAAAGTTCTTGATCTTGGACCAATTTATATAAAACACCGTTTCTAACTTTAAAATCAGAATTAAGAGATTTTTAGACTGCGCTTTTCATATTAATGATAAACTCATCGGTAGATTGGGACTTTATTATCTTCTGTGTAATATCATCGGGAGCAATAATCATAACAGGGTAGCGACTTAAAGCATCAATATGTTGCATTTGTTTACCTGATCTATGAGAAATAACATAATCAAAGTCTTGTAACAAAAGAGCCCATCGCGCAATTTTTGCGCTTAACTCAGCTTTATCCATTGTTTTTTGAAAAGCCATACAGTCTGTAACTATTTTAAATTTAGTTCCGTGTAAATATACGCGGAATTTTTTAAGAGCTTCTACAACAGCGAGTACTTCTAGTTCATAACTGTGTAGTTTTTCTTCCTGGGGAGATGTTTTTCTGCTCATATACAAAATTGGGTGAAAATTTCCGTTATCAGATTTTTATAGTAGAGGTGCACCAAATCCAAGTTTAGATGCATCAGTGTGTACTTCTAATTCTGAACCTGGCACAAATAAATACAAAACAGCATGTGTAGTGAGTAATTCCTTTAATTTGAGAAATGCAGTCTTTTCAGTGGAACCGAAAACAAAAGTAGAAGACTTTTTTAGTAGGTCACTTAAAGGTCTGGCTATAACAGCATAATTTGGAATATATTTTCAAAAATAGCCTGCCAAGCCCAAAAAGATTGCAAGTGTTTAACGTCTTTAGGTTCAGGAAAATTAATTACTGCTTTAATTTTTAATGGAGAAGATGAAATAGTATTGTTTTCTATAACATGGCCTAAAAATTCAACTTTTCTTTGTAAAAATTGGCATCTCTTAAAATTAATATTTAGTCCGTAATTTGAAGCAGTTTCAAGAACACGTTTCAATTTAATAAGTCCTTCTTCTTCAGTTTTAGATGGTATGATAAAATCATCCATGTACATAATTAAAGTACCATCTGATATTAAATCTCTAAAAACACACGATAAATATCTATTAAAAGCGTCTGGGCTAATTGTTAAACCAAATGGAGCTTTAAGGAACTCGTATTGTCCATTATGTGTAATAAAACTCGTGTATTTTGTGCAATTAGGGTCAATATCAACATGAAAGAAGCCATTTTTTAAGTCAATAGAAGTGAATACTTTTGCACTTTGTAACTGATCTAATATATCATCAGGATAATGATCTTTAATAATTTTCTTATTTAATTTGCAAAAATCTATGCATAATCGGGTAGAATTATCTTTCTTTTTTACCAAAACAATTGGACTAGCATATTCGCTACAAGATGGTTTAATTATTCCTTCTTTCAACCAATCATTGATTTGTTTGAATACAAAATCTTTTTCTGGAATGGACATTCGACGTGCTCGTTGGCAGACTGGAATATCATCTTTTAAAATTATAGACATCTTCATTTCTGTTGTTCGAATCTTATTCGGTTTGTAGTTGTTAACTAAATTATATACTTCTTGTTTATATTTCTTGTCATGTATGTGATTTAAATCAATGTCTGATGTGTTGTCAACAACATTAACTAAATGCACGAAAAAATTGTTATCTGTTTTTTGTAAAGAAATAAAATCTTTATTGGCCGTAAGTGTTCCTTGAGTAATTATATCTGTACCAATAATTAAGGGTAAACTCATCTGATGCTGAGAAATAACATAAACTGTTGTAGAGAAAACATCATTATCGATTTCTATATTTGCTTGAAATGAACCAAGAGGCTGTACTTCAGAGCTACCAAACCCATTCAGTGTTAGTTTCGAATCGGTCAGTTCAGAAAATTCACTTTGACGATACAGATATTCGCGTAATAAAGTTGCATGTCTTCCGGTATCAATGAGAGCATCGATCAAAATACCAGAAATTTTAACTATTTTATGCATGTCCTGTCGAAAAGTGATGTGATTGTTAACAGTACGAAATGTTGAATTGGGGTTATCTACTGGTATGGAACATTTATTATCACTGGCTTTATGGCCAAAAGAATTACAACGAAACCATTTTAAACCCTTATTTTTGTCTCTACAGTTAATATATTTATGTCCATTTTTTCCACAATTTTACATTTTACATTTTCATTTTTCTCTCCAGTATACTTAGGAACTAAATAATCAATGTCATTGAAATTAAATGGCAATCTTGTATTATAAGAAATTTGATTATCATACACTTTATGTACATTATTATTAAGATACATATTATCGCTTTGCACATTTGACTGAGTAGAATTTGGAATCTCTTCAGTTTCATCATCAGTTATTTCATAATTTTTCACATTCTCTTGAAGTGACTCCAAATCAGTTAGTAATAATAAAATTCTTTCTGATAATTCAAGCTGTGTGCCATTAATATCTATTTTCAAAATATTTGCAATAGAAATTAATTCAATTAGAGAAAAATTTGCTGTAATGTCTATTAATTTAGCCTTGAAATCTAGATCGTCTTTTTTGAAATCAAAACCAGTAAAATTTCTTATTCGAGAGCGATTCAATCTATCACCCTCTTCTCCAAATAACAGCTTGTGAAGTAGTTTAATTTTTTCTCTCTTTTCAGTCTTCAGTGCAAGTGCGATTTCAGAAGTATCACTTAAAAGTATCTTGAAAATAGGAGTGACTCACCTCGCTTCAAAGTAAGAATCCAAACAGCGAATTCAGGAACATAAATCAACACCAGAAACTATACCCTCTTCAGATACTTGGCGATTCGGCGGCGGCAGAGGAATTTCAGCGTTGATGATAAACAGATAGAAATAAAAATATGAGGCCTGGCCCCCATGTGGGTTAGTTTAATAACTAAATAATGCAACTAATTGGCATTTTAAGAATAGTGTATTAAACAGTTAAAGATATTTACAGATATTTACACTTACAACAAAGGGTTACGATGACAATATTATTAGTTTTTCAACCATTAAGGTTCAAATAAGTCTTTAATAGACCATCTTTCGTCTTCATCTGTTCTTTTATAACACTTGACACCAGGATCGCTGTGGAAGCATCAAGTATTAAGATGATGTCATGAAGTGGAGTAGTGTCATCTGGCATATCTCATATATATATATATATATATATATATATATATATATATATATATTAATGCACAAACTTAAAAATATAAAAAAATCATAAGTGAAGTAATTAAAAATTACAGAATTTATGAAACACATCTATTATTTTATAAACTGATATTCCTGTTATTTGACCAAATAGTGATGGCCTGCTTACAGCACGGAATACTATTATTATAAAGTTTCGTTCTAATTATAATGACGTAACAATAGAATATCCTACACCGAGCTCTAATTCTAAAAGGGTGGGAAAAAAATGGCCAGTTTCATTTTAAAGCGACTTTTTAGTGTTGTTAAGTAGAGAAATAGATGAAAAATTAAACTAAATAAAATATAAATAATTTAACAAACTGCACATATTATTAGAAATTATTACATTAACGTTTTAACTAATACAATAAAATTGTAATATTCTGAATGTAATAGAATTTAAAAAAACAGAAACAATGAGAAAAACACTTTGAACTAAATTAGATTTACTAGCCACTAATTCTTTATCAATACTAAAAATTTTAAAATGAATTTTCATTTCGAGTCAGACGCAAATACAACCGAAGTTTTATGAATGTTAACAACATAGAATTATTAAAACACAATTTATTTTATTGTAGGAATCATAATTTATTTTGCCATAAATTAGCAAAATAAATTATGATTCCTACTTGAGACAATGTAGATTACCATATTGTATGATCACAGATTAAATTTAGATTTGAATTATTAAACTATATGTAAAGTTATTTATTTTATAATTTCTTGAAACTTTATACTTTGTGTTAATTTAATAAAATAAAAAAGAGATAACGTTATCAAGACCTAAAACATACTGGTATTATTTTAAATATATAACATGTCCTTTTGCGAAAGAACACAAAAACCAGTTCCATTAATCATCTATTGACGATACGAATTGCTTCTGCATGCACAATAAAATTGCTCATTTTCAGCAATTCATAACGCCAATAACTTTCAGTTGGCATAAAATTTGGCGAAAATAAAACAATGTTCAAATTTCAAATGTGCAGCTGTAAAAAGAATCTGTAATTTCATTGGATGATGAGTCCGAGTTGCCGAAAATCGAGCTGTGACAGTACATTCTGATAGTAACTCTTAGCAATAGAGAGTGGTGGCTTAGAGAGTTGCCGATATTTCAGTTTGGGCAACTCCCATAGACTTGACATTACGTGACGTCACAGCTCGATTTTCTGCAACTCAGACTCATTGTCCAATGAATGTTCGAGATTTCTATTAGGTTTGCTATAAGAAAATAGCTGTTTTACCTTGCTTGTTTATCATAATCGTTGAACCAGGCAAAAGCGAATGTAGGCAAATGATGGAAACTGTCATTAACGATGAAATCTGCTCTCGTTATCAGACGATAGGAAAATTTCTAAATGTCAATATTGAACAAAAAATCGAAAAATCACACCATTTAAAAATAAGTGGAATTTCCTTAACTGGTGCATTGTTGTTATTAAAAGTAGTTATAATTTAAATGATAATGTTATGAATGCTCCAAATAATGAAAATAATTTTGCTCTTGTTAAATTGCATGCAAATGATATTGAAAATGTTATAAATGTACAAAATGAAAATTTTTCAAATATTATTATTGAACATAATTATAATAAAAATGTAGAAAACATAACTCCAATGATTTTTACTGGTAATTGTAACATAATGAATAAAATAATTCTATGGATTAGAGTGATGGAAGATAGGAACCAGCGCAAACTCTAAATTCTCAAATATCCTTATTGATAATAATGATATGCATGTAGGTATAGTATCACATGTTAAAAATAATAAAAGAACAAACGAATAAATAATCAGTTTCAGGAATACTGACGATAAAGAAGCTTCTAATGCTTATAAACATAGAAATAGAAACAAAAAAGCATTAATAAAAAATAATAATGATACTGGAAAAATAAAAATAAACAAAGAGAAATTAAGTATTAATACCAATAATTTTCCCCTTTCGATAAAAAATAAACAACCAGAATCAAACTCCCCAAAAAATAAACAAATGGCTGTAAGCAAAAATAACCAAATGAAAAAACATCAACTCCTATAACTCAAGAAAAACCAAAGAAATTGATTCAGCTCTAACTATTGAAAATACTACCCCAAATAATAAAAAACAAAATGAATTATCAGAAACATCCCCAATTCTAGTTGAAACAACTGGTAGTATAAAGAAACTAATTAAATTAATACAAAATACAATTGATGAAAACAATTATACAATAAAAATATCAGGTGAAAACTTAAAGGTCATCTGTAAGATTCCTGAAATACACCGCAAATTAACCAACCTCTTACAAGAAAACAATGTTGATAATTTTATTATTCCTGGCATTGGCGAAAAACCAGTTAAAATAGTTATCAAGGGTCTCCCTATTCACAAGGATATTGATGAAATTAAAGAGGAAATTGAAGAAAGAAACTTTAAAGTTGCTAAAATTACCCAATTACGAAGATCAAAAGATCAATTTAAACTTCCAATTTTTCAAATTCAACTTAACAAAACAGAAAACATAGAAAATATATACCAAATTTAAGAATTATGTGGAGTTATAGTAACTGTAGAGGCATATAAACCAAGGCCAGGAGTATGCCAATTCTACAATTGCCTAGCATGGAACCATGTGTCTAAAAACTGTTTTTGTAAAGTAAAATGTTTAAAATGTGCAGGTGATCATAGTACCGGGGACTGCATTAAATCTAGAGATACCCCTGCCAAATGTACAAACTGTGGAGGTCCACACACAGATAACTGGAAAAATTGTCCAAAGGCTCAAAAACTCATTAAAAATACCTTTAGAAGCAACAAAACAAAAAAACAGCATCTGGGCAAACCTAACATCAGGGCACAAACAAGCAGAACCATTCCCACCACTACCAAATACAAATTAAAGCAACAACTGACATAATATTCCAATCAACCTAAATTTCTCTGTTATACAAAATCTAGGAGAAATAATAAAGTTTTGTCAAACAGTAAACTCATTATTTGGAAATAAATTACAGAAATTCAACAAAAAAGTAGCTGAAATAAACGAATTAACACCAAAATGTTAGAATTAATTAACTTTCTTGGAAATCTCTCAAGCACTCACAACAGCACACATAATGAACAACAAAATTAAATATATCAATATCACAACACGGAATCCACAAGGCCCTAAAAACAAGAACTTATACTCATTAAGGAATATAACCCTAACATAATGTTGATACAAGAAACTTTTCCAAAAAATGACAAAATTAATAATCCAAATTATAGCTACATAAGCCAAGACCATGGTCACCCAAATATCCTAGAGGAGGAACAGGAATACTTATTAAAAACCACTTGCAATATGAACATATCAATACTCTAGCACTAAATTACACAGAAGCCACACTTATTAAACTACACATACTAAATACAAGATCCCATTTTAATTGTTTCAATATACACTGCTCAAAACAATTAAAGGATATTGTAAGTTTTATACAAAATAAAGATATAAGCGAAATTTTTTTTTTTTGCCGAGAATGGGAGAAGAGAATCACAAATGCAAATTTTTTCTAATTTTCAAACTGTGGAGTATGCTAATTTTGAGTTCGATGTCAAAAACGTCGCTTCAGCGGCAGTGAATGAAATTTGACTTTCAACTGAATGAAAGACAATGAAGACAAGGATGATCGGCATTCAGTGACTGTTTTGTTTCGAAGAGTACGATGTCTCAGCAAAGTAAATGTTAGCTGATTCAGAAGTTTGAAGAAATGTTGGTAGGTTAGAAGGGAACCAAACTCAAACCGAAGTAGCGCAAGCCATTGAAATGTCACAAAGTGTGATTTTCAGGATCTGGAACCATTTTTTTGAAGACTTGAAGTGCAGGCCGAAGACCAGGGCAAGGTCGTAGGCGGGCTACAATGCCCAAAGATAGTTATTCAGTGTTAACAGCTCGAAGACACCAAAATATGAACACTACTTTTTTCCAACAACACATTTTCTCGGCTACTCATTCCACGGTTTCAATTCAGACTGTTCGAAACCGGCTCCATGGTGTAGGTCTGTATGCTCGCCGACCCATGGTATGTGTTAAACTAACATCAAGGCATTGTCGCGACCGCAGGGAATGGGCAAGAGAGCATGTGAACTGGAGGAGAAATGAATGAAGCATAGTTCTTTTTCTGACGAGCCCCGTTTTTCTGGGATCCCGTTTTTCTGTTTATTTTCATCTGGAGGGACAGTGGCAGTAGGAATAATCCTGCGTTCGTGCACGAAAGTGTCAGATTTGGCGGTGGGGGAGTGTTGGTGTATGGTGGCATCTCCATTGACGGGCGCACAGACCTCTATATCATTCGAGATGGACCTCTGACTGGGCGCCGATATAAAGATGAAATCCTCAGATCTATTGTAGTCCCTTACGCTGCAACAATCGGAGATGACTTCATTTTAATGGACGATAACTGCAGGCCACATCATGCTAATCAGGTGGAGGATTTTCTTTTCGATCAAGGAATCGTACGAATGGAATGGCCAGCGTGTTCTCCAGACATGAATCCAATAGAGCACTCTTAGGACGCTCTAGGAAGACGAGCTTCAGACCACCAACCACCCCTACAAACTCTCCAAGAACTGGAAAGGGCTCTTCTGGAAGAGTGGGACAGAATACCCCAACTCGTGATTAATAGCCTTATTGACTCCATGCCTCAAAGGTGTTCAACGTTGCTGGACGTCCGTGGAAACATAACCCTACTGAAAATGATTTCCTTTGAAGAAAACACCTTTTCCTATTCCTTTTCTCTCATATGCACAAATTGTGTTTTTTCCTTTTGTACACAAATGCGCAATAAAATGCATTTTTTTCTATCAAACATGTGTAATTTATTCTCAGATAACCTACTACATCTGACGACCATGTATCAATCAGCTAAAAATATTGCTAGCCACAAGATCCACCTAAAATCATAATATCCTTTAACTGTTTTGAGCAGTATATATATTTCTAGACACAAACTTCACACAAGACTAACACTTTACTAGCATTAAATTATGAAGCAATAGTAGGAGGAGACTATAACTGTAGATACAAAAACTAGAATTGCCAAACAATAAAAAAAAATGGAAACATACAAATACATTACATAAAAAATGCAAATTTAAAACTATTAACTCCTGACTCCCCAACCAGAGTAGGGAAAATATTTGCAAATGTACTTGACTTTGCTATTGCAAGAGACCCCCCAAACACACAAATAATTGAAATCCTAACACTAAATGAACTTTCATCTGACCACTACCCAGTAAAATTTTTATAGGACATGAACATTCAAAAAAAAAAATTCCCACCTTTCTGGAATAAAACAAATTCGAAGGAATACCAAAAAGAGCTCGATAAACAAAATTTAAATTTCAACCCCATTAAAACAACAACAGAATTAGAAAATAGGGTACTGCAAATCACAACAAACATGCAAGTAGCCTACAGAAAAACAACTCAAAAAATACCCATAAAAAATCTCCCTTACCCACCAGAAATTCAAAAATTAATTAAAAAAGGGAATAAAATGAGACGCAAATATTAAGAAAATAGAGATTCAAATGACAAAAATCTCTATAATCAACTTAACTGTAAAATTAAACACTTATTATATAAATATCAGCTAGAAAATTGGGCAAAATATATACAAAATCTTGACACTGAGTGTGGTTTCCTCTGGAGGGCCACTAAAAGTTAAAAACCAAATATACACAAATCTCAGCACTAAAACAAAATGGAAAAACAATAATATTCCCACAAGATAAAACAGAATTAATCAAGGAACACATTAAGAAACAATTTGAGAATAATAACCAGACACATCCTGATACTAAATTGAAAATACTATTAAAAAATTAGAAACAGCAACATTTCACACTAACACAACACAAATCACGCCTATTGAAATCATAAATTGCATTAAGAAATTAAAAAATGGGAAAGCCCCAGGTCAGAATCAAATAACAAATAATATGTTGAAGAAACTCACAGTAAAATACATAATTAACATCACTCAAATCATAAATAGCATAATACAAGTAACATACTTTCCAAGTGTATGGAAAATTGGAATGATTAAACCACTACCAAAACCTGGAAAAGACCACACTACTAAACCTGAAAATTACAGACTCATAAACCTCTTATCGATACTAAGCAAAATAACCGACGAACAAATTCTACACAAAATTAACAGCCATATTAATAAAAATAACATAATCATTACAGAACAATTTGGCTTCAGGCCCAAACACTCAACAATACATCAACTACTCAGACTTACAGAATTCATACACGAATGATATATTTATGGACAATTAACAGCTGCAGTTATGCTAGATGTGGCAAAAGCATTTGACAGGGTTTCGATTAATGGCCTACTTTATAAGCTTCTCAGTTTTAAATTTCCAATTTTTATTATCATTTTGATTAAATCATACTTAGAAAACAGGAAATTCATAGTAAACTATGAAAACTGCTAATCATCACCCCAAGAAATTAAAAGTGGTGTACTCCAAGGAAGTAAGTTAGGACCTATTTTACTTCTAAAATACATAAATGATATTCCTAAATCAAAAAATGAACAAGTTGGCTCTCTTTGCAGACGACACTGCAGTCCTAACTAGAAGAATATTTAGCAAATTTTTTATTGAAAATCTAAACAAATATGTAAATCCTCTAACCAAAGGGTTTGAAAGAAGCTAACTAAACTTAAATGTCTAAAAAACAAAACTTATAATATTTTCATTTGCAAATAAATTAATCATTATGCAAAAAATTATGCAAAAAAATTGAAAAAAAAATTGATTATGCAAAAAAATTAAAAAAAACTCCCACCAAAAATAGCAATACAAAATACAACAATAGAATGGAAACCTCACAAGTAGAATGCCTTGGAATAATTATTTGTCGTAGTAAATTAACTAAGATATCACAAATTGAAAAAACGAGAAACAAATTCACTGCAATTAAAGCTAACCTTACCCCTCTAATATAAGGAAAATATTCCAAATTAAATTTTAAAAATAAAAAATTAATATACATGACAATACTGTGACCTATAATATTGTATGCTTCAATAATCTATGGATCTACAGCAAAAACTAATTTTCAAAAATTAGAAAGCATCCAAAACATTTCCCTGACGATGATTGCAAATGCCCCCTGGTATTGCAAGAATGAAAAAATAAGAAGTGAAATAGGAATCCCAACTCTCAGTTAATACATAGCTCAACAAGCAGAAATTTTTTTAAAGAAATATTGGAACACTCAAATACTGAAATAAAAAATATTCCCAATTAAAACCACAAGGACGAAATAAACAAAAGAAGGCCTAGATCAATTTTAAAAATAATATCTAAACTTTAATGAACAGGTAGAAATATAAATTTGGTTTACAAGCAGAAGGGGAGAAGAAATGAAAAACAACGTAGTGGAGGAGAGGAAACCTGTCATTGCTCGCTTTTCGTCGAGGGGTTGAGTTGATCCATTTTGAAGGGAATGCCCCTTTCACTCTCATTGGGTCTGGAAATCAAAAAATACATTGAAATTTTAAAACTAATTTTAAAATTAGTTTCATTTTTTAAACTAATTTTAAAATTAAAACAAAACTAATTTTAAAATTAAATTTTAAAGATTTGAACTAAAGAAACTAATTTTAAAATTAAAACAAAAAATTTGCATTTTTTTAAAAAAAATAAGGAGCATTAAACATCAATTGCACCAAAAGGTTGTTTCACTCAAAGTCATAAAAATCAGTACTGGAGGTAGGAGCCCACAACTCCAGGAACTCCAAGAAACCACAAACAGCTTCCCAAATATCGGAAACTTTAATGTAATAGGGAGTATACAACAATAATAATCTGGTATATTAATTATACTTCATATATTCCCTTGCCGTTGATAAAGTATATTGATCAATTAATTCATCAGTATCGATCACTTCAAACTTTTCTCGTTCTGCATTTAAAAATGCGAAGCCACTTATGCTACCTCATCCCATTGTGGAACTTTAATTTCATAATTAATTTTCATTTATTTTACGAACGTTCACAAATAGCAATCGATATTGAAACAGTTGAACTCTCATATTTTGAAAAACATATTCACCATACGATATTTGGAAAGTATTGATATAACAAGAAATGTGCAGGGCCCCACCAAACCAGAGATTTTATAAACCTATTGAAAAGAAACCAAAATGTATTAATTGTGGAGGAGAACATGCAGCTAACTATTTAGGTTGTGAAAAGGCCCCCAAACAAATATAAAAGTAATCAAAATCAACCCCAAATAAATGCAAATCCTGTTAGAAAAAATTTCAGTTATACACAGGCACTAAATAAAAATAATGTAATTGAAAAGCCCAAACAAACAGAATTAAATGTCTCTAATCAAACGCAACCGAATAATATTAATAATACTGAATATATAATTAATGAAAACACCTTTGGTAATTTAAAAGAAGTAATATGACTTTGTCATATAATAAGTAATATGTTCGGATAAAATATAAAAAAAAAAAATATTGATAAACTTAAAATAATAGACAACTAAACAAATACACTTTTTACCCTAGTTAATTTCATGCAGCAAGATAATAAAGGAACTTTAAGTAACACTAAATATGATAACTAATAATCTAATGTCGCTGGAACTGCAACGGATTAAAAAATAAAATTTCAGAATTAAGAGTCTTCGCAAACGACAAAAATCCGGATATAATTCTATTACAAGAAACTAAATTGAGTGCAGGCAAAAATCTCAAAATTGCAAACTATTGTTTTTATCATACACCCAGGGTAGGATCAAGATTCGGAGGTACTGAAATTTACGTTAATAATAACATACCCCATAAAATAATCTCAAACCCACCGCTTAGGCAAATAGACGTCACCTTAATTGAAATCTAAATTAAAGCAAATTTAAATATCATCATAGGATCTATTTATGTCAAACCTAATGCAAATCCAATATTTACAATAGACATAGAAAATTTGTTAACTTTTAATAGCAAAATAGTTTTAGCATGAGATTACAATTGTAAACACAGAATCTGGGATTGTCCAAAGGCTAACAGAAATGGTAACTACCTTTTTAACTTTATTGAAAAAGCAAATTTAAATATAATAGCATCAGATACTCCAACTAGATTTTCAAATAATTCAGACAATGTAATTGACTTTGAAATAGCCAGAGATATAAACTTTAATTTCTCAATAGATTCCTTGAATGACCTCTCATCTGATCATAAACCAGTAATGATTTGTTTCGACATGAATTTGCCAAATCAGAAAATCAAAAATAACTTAAAAACAAATAGGGACAAGTTCCAGGAAAATTTAAATAATAAAATCTTAAACTTTTCGCAAATAAAAAATATTTCAGATCTGGAAAATAAAATTGAGGAACTAACAGACAAAATTAAAGAAGCACACTTGGAGGCATCGTCTGAAATTAATAATAAAAATTTTAATGTTATACCTAGCAATATAAAACTACTAATCAAAGAAAGAAAGAGGGTAAGAAAAACTTGGCAAAAAACGAGATATCCCCCCCCCAGATAAATAAAACTTTAATAGACTGAATAGTAAAATAAGAAAAGAATTATATGAATTTAATCAGAATAAATGGAATAAATACCTTGTAAACTTAGACCCCCCAAGAAGGCTACCTTTGGAGAGCCACTCGTAAATTTAAAAGAAAACCAATTTATATACAACCCTTAGATGATAGTAAAAATAACAAAACCACGTACTCAGAAAAGGACAAAGTAGAAGTAAAAGCTGATAGTTTAGAAAATCAATGTAAAAACAACTTGACAGGAAATAATTTAATTAACAACAGAGCAGCTGAAATCGTAAAAATTTTTTATTTAAATAATAGGGAAGAAAATACAGAAACAGTGTTTCCGGATCAAATAATGAATTCAATTAAGAAACTTAAAACTATAAAAGCTCCTGGAAAAGATTATGTTTGGTTCAAAGTTTAATTTTAAAATTCGTAATTCAATTAACTTTTATTTTAAATGCAATGCTTAATATAAAACACTTCCCAACAAACTGAAAACTAGCTGAAGTTAGACCACTACCAAAACCAGGAAAAAATCTAAATAAAGGTGACAGAGTGATAGATCAATAAGTTTATTATCTTCCTTAAGCAAAATTGCAGAGGACGTAATACTGGATAGAATGAGAAAATTTTGTGACCTTAATAAAATACTCAAATCAGAGTGATTTGGGTTCTAACCCAAGCTTTCTACAGTACCCCAATTATTAAGAATTACTGAAAACATCCGTGAAGGTTTTAAAATTAAGGAAAACACAGGGAGGGGGCAGTTTTACTAGATATCGCAAAAGCGGATATCGGATATGGTTTAGCGGTATGGATTAACGGTTTAATTTATAAATTAATTTTCTTAAAATCCCCAGGTAACTTAATTAAATTAATTCAAACCTAATTAAACAATAGAAAGTTTCAAGTAAGATATAAAGATACCTTTTCAGAAGTCAGGAACATTTTTAGCGGAGTACCGCAAGGCAACAAACTAGGACACATGTTATTTTTGTCATATATAAATGACATCCCAAAACAACCGAACACACACAGCCTTCTTGCAGACGATACAGCAATATTAACTAAAAATAAAATATTAATTGAAAATACACTAAATAAACATTTAAAAAAACTTAGTATATGGTTTAAAGCATGGAAAATAGAACTAAACGTAGGAAAAACCCAAGAAATAGTTTTCTCTAAAGGAATTAAAATGCCGAATAACAATATTAAAATTAATAATCAAATAGTCCTTTTGTCTAACGAAGTAGAATACCTAGGATTAATATTAGATAAAAAAAAATTAACATTTAAATCTCACTTTGCAAAAATAATTAAAAAATTTAGGGCAGCGAAAGCAGTTTTATACCCAGTTTTTAGCAATTATATATAAATAAAGTACTTTTGTACAGATCAATGTTGGATCCAGTGGTAAGCTACGCCTGCCAAATGTTTGGAGGAGCAGCTGACAGTCATATTAAAAAGCTCCAAGCCCCCTAAAATAAAACTCTAAGGTTAATATCTAAGTAACCATGGTACTTCAGAAATGAAGCTATCATGGGTGACCTTTGTGCCACTAATATCTCTAGTTACTTCTTTCAGATTAGCTCAAAGTTTTACAGCAACCTTCAGGAAATAGAAAACGAAGAAATAGTCAAGATTCCACTTTATAACATTTTCAATGCAGGCAATGAAAACAGACCGCGGATTGTATTAAGATTGAAAACCCACACCTAGAGGATACAACACAAACTAACCCGCAGAGATGAGTGAAACAACAACACAAATATCAGGTCGTAAAATCACTTTCTTAAAGAATTTTATTTTATAAAATTTAATATTTATGCTTTCTTTTTTCTTCTCCCCTTTTCCTCCTTCTATCAAATCAGGTATAAAATAACCATGACTAATAAATTTTTGCTATTTCAGATTTGTCAATCATTTAATATTAGTTTTTCAGGTACACTTATCCTACAGAAGATTTAACTTTTGCTCTGAACCTCCACAAAACTAAACACCGTCTCACCGATATAACAAGAGAAATTTTAACTTTCATAGCTGTTGATTTTACTATGAAAAGTTTTCTCAGTTGGTTATTTTACAACTGAAAAATTTCGAGTTAATTTTAATTTTTAACAGGACTACTTTTTATAATTTTGAAATATAGAAGATGGTTCCCCAACTTATTCTGTGGCTCAAAATGCTTCACCAAGATAATCAACTGGCAATACCTATGTATCAGGACCGATACTTATGTATAATAAACCTATAAGATAAGTACTTAGAAAGGCGTGGTCAAATTAAACTTTTAACAGCAGTCTTTCATCTTAACTTGAATGAATTGACTAATTTTCTTCTTTTAGTTCTATTTTATTAATTTATTTCTTCATTTTTGAATTATATAAAGGGAAGAATTGATGCAAAAAAGTAGTTAAAAATAATTAATGATTTATAAAATACAAATTGAAGTAATATTGAAATAGTATTGAAATTAAAAAAAAAAAAATCAAACGCAAAAGAAAGCGTAAGAAGCACTCAAAGTTTATAAGAACTCCCTCTTAATACATCATTTACTTAGTGGTACTTCCGCAACTTGTTCTGTGGCGCAAAATGCTTCTCCAAGAGAACTATTGGTGCAATACTGTCGTTACCTATGTATAGTAAACCTATAAGATAAACACTTAGAGAGGCATGGTCAAATTTAAATCTTAACAGCAGTCTTTCATCTTAACTTGAATCTAAAATAAGAATGAAAATAAAAATTTGATGGAGAAAATCAAAAACAACTTTAAAGAAAAAAAAATTTAAGCATAACTTTAAATACTCACAAATAAAATTTTTTTAATTTAAATTATATGTATTTCTTATATATTCTTATTTTTAATAATATTTCAGTTTATATAAGTATATATTTTTTAACGTTTTTTATTTTTTAACGTTAATATATATTTTTTAAGTTATTTAATGTAACCGAAATTTATATTAATTTTCCCATTTCTAGCTTTATATATATATATGGCATAAAGATTGATGTAAATTACCACTATTATGCATTACTAATCTTTTTTAAATTATTTTTAATATATGAGGATCTGAAATTATTTAAACTATTTCAGCAATTAGTACTCTTTTATTGATATTATTTTTTTTTTTTCATGTGGAACAGTTTTCCGTTTTCCAATCTGTTTCAATAAGATTTAATTCTTCGCTGGAGATTATGGATACATTAATAAACATATCTGAATCTCAAATTAAATTCTATCTTTATGACTGCTGTTAAACAACTGAAATTAATCAAGATAGATTTATTATTAAAAACTATTATTTAACTTTAGATTTTAATATCTTTCAGACATTCAGTTAATTTTAACGTTATTATCTTTTCAGAAAGATAGTAACGTTAATCTAATCTAACACAAGGTTAACGTACTACACAATTGAGAAGTATTAAATAGTTAAGACATAAAACCTACTTTATTTTGTGAGTGAAGCCAGATATTACAATCAAATTTCTGAGAGAATTTATTATGAATTGTACTTTATTAAACGTCACAAGATTAAAATTATTATATATCATACCTCAAAAAGAGACACACATTATTATTATTTTCCAAAGGAAATTTGAATTGCATTCACTTTATTACCTAAGCAATGACCATATTAGAAACATTTTACATTGAATAAGAATAAAACACTTATCACTTTCAGATGTTAAATAATTTAACAATAATGGAAGAATTTGTGATAAAAATTTTAACAATAAAACTCAGAAATTTTTGATAAATTAGTTATAATGGTTTGGAATTTGAGAATTAGTTATCGTGGTCTGGCTTGCTGGCGGATTCACCGGCGCCGTTGATTTTTCGCGCTTAGAGCATCTCCACGTATATATTCTTTTCTCCAAGAACGATTGACGTCACAGTTACTATGACTCCGAGAGAAGCGAGCGTTACTTGCTGTACTTCGCAAAAATACTGTCGCCATTTAGATGTTGTTGTTTCCAGCTGTTCATGTAGTTAGAAGACAATCTTAGTTGGAATTTTTTTACTATTTCTTCTTTAGATAGGGCTTACTTTGTAAATAAATTGGATTTAAAAAAGAAAAAATTAAACTTGTGGAAATTTAATTCTTTGTTCCATTATGTATCGACAACGTAACGGAGGTTTTTGCTTTACATATTATGAAAGGTACAATGTGAATGGTAGTAAATCGAATAGACAATTTAAGGATAATATTCATAATTCTAAGACTCCCTTACATATTGCAATTGCTGAACGACGAGATATGAGTCTGATTAAACAGTTTATGGCTACCGAGCAAATTGAGAAAATTGATGGAGCCCGCCATAACTGTCTGCATATCGCTGTCAGCGTAGCTCCGTACAATTCTGAAGTTATTGAGGAGCTTCTAAATTGTAATGCTGATGTTAATGCAAAAAATTGGAATGGTGACACACCATTGCATTTAGCTGCCGGAAATCCACTCTGTGATCTAAATTTAGTCAAAATGCTTATTGATAATTGTGCTGATGTGAACATCAAAAATAATTTCCTTGAAACGCCCCTTTTCGCGTTTATTAGGAGATGTAAAGAGATGTATAAATGTGAAGAGTATTTTAAAATTATACAGTTTCTTCTTGATAATGGAGCCGAACTTAACATTCACAACACCACTCATGGATATCCTGTCCATATTGCTGCTTTGCTTCCTTCTTTTATTAACTTAAAATTGGTTGAAGAGTTCTCAAACCATGGAGCTGATCTTGATGTCCGTAGCAATACAGGTGAAACACTGCTTCATAAAGCTGTTAAAGATACAAACAATATGAAGTTTGTTCAGTTTCTAATAGAAGAACACCCACTGTTTGTTGTCAGTAAAAACGATAAAGGGCAAACACCTCTCCATACTGCTGTTTTCAACTCTAGTAGCTTGGAAATAATAAAAGAACTCATAATTAATGGAGCTAATGTTAATGAATCTGATAAGGAGGGAAATACTCCATTACATTTAGCACGATATGCCTCTTTTTCTATTATACATTCTCTTTTAAGGCATGGAGCTGACATCAATTGCTGTAATAATAATGGACGCACACCTTTGATAGAGTCCATTGCAGCCAAATGGCATAGAAAAGAAATTCATCATGCCTTCATTTGCTTTGGGACTAGAATAAATCAAGTTGATTATGAGAGACATTCTGCATTACATTATGCTTTGGTTGACAAATATATTGAGCCTGAAATTGTCCATATGTTATTGGAATATGGAGCAAATCCTTTAAATACCAAATTTGATAAAACACCTCCTGTTTACTTTTGTTCCTATACTGTTGAAACTGCAAAGATATACATTCAGTATGTACTTCTTAATATTCTTAAGAATAGGAAGGAATGCCAGAAACCCTATACAGAACTTATGCGCTTTGACTGTTATGATGACGCGATGAATGAAAAATTATCAAGATTTCGCGATATTTGTGTTGATGAATTATTGCTGATGAAGAAAGACAGGTTAAGTAAGGAATTCACTTTATACAATTTTGTGATTTCTCAGTGCAATGATGAAA
Source organism: Latrodectus geometricus (assembly GCA_026290005.1). NCBI lineage: Eukaryota > Metazoa > Arthropoda > Arachnida > Araneae > Theridiidae > Latrodectus > Latrodectus geometricus. The sequence continues at coordinate 635,979 of JAPDSC010067202.1, forward strand.
CATCTGAAAGTGCTTGTGGAGGTTCATTTGTGAAGGAGATTCTTGACAGACTTAATAGTGAAAAATATAAGAACTGTAAATTTCTCTTACTTGGTTCTATTAAAGAGAAGAAACTTGTGGAATATCTAACAAAATTAAAAATTTATATAAATGTACCAGTTTCAATTGATGCTAAGCAAAATGCTTCAATTCAAGATCCTAAGCAAAGTACCTCTGCTCAAAATTCTGTACGAAGAGTTGTATTAGATCATGGTTCCATCTTTAATTTATTAAAATTTCTTGACAAGGAGACTTTAATTAATCTTGCTTTGTGTTTTTCTTTTTGAGAAACTGGAATCTCCGGCTCAAAGCTGTCAGTATAATTTACAGAACATGAAGTTAAACGTGTTTTAAGTTAAATAACTTGGTGTCTATTGAGAGATACATCAATGCTATTGAAATAATTCAGTTCAATTTTAGGGTATTCTTTTTTAATTATTATTTTTATCTGCATGACTTAAATTTTTCAAATAATTTAATCTGACATTGGTCATCATTTTGTCTGCATTTTTTATATATAAAATATGCAGATTATGAATCTCATAATAAAGATAGTATAATGGGTATCATGGTAGTATTAATAATTAGTACAGCTACTAAGATTGAGTTATATTCATCAAAAGATTGAGTTAGAGTCTTTAAATTTGTTGTGTAGCAATCATTTTGTTAAATGCCATTTTTAAAACTTGGCTAATACACCTGGTATGTTTATTACCTAAGATGAATTGTCTAAAATGATAAAAAATTTTTTAAAAGTAACTATTTCTTGAATTGTATATCTGAATTAATGTATTTTAATGGGTTGTAGCTTCTTAATAATTTTAGTATGTAAAGAATTATAATGAGCTATAAAGCCTATATGTTCTTAAATCATAATTTATAGAGAACATCAAAACACCTGTCTAAATGATCTACAATTTTTCTGATGTTTTGATGTAATATTTTATATGTTATTATAATGTAAGTAAATGTTTCTATGTATTCATATTGTAATTGTTAAACCTTCAACTCTTTATTCTTTCATTTGGCGTCATTTTTCCTAAGTTTATAGTTTATTTTTTAACTCAATTAATATTAAAATATTCAAAAATTTATTAAAATGAAAGACTATTAAAATTTTCCAAACCAGTTTGATTTAGCTTTTCTTAGTAAGTTCATAAATTTTAAGTACATAACATTTTACTTTGCAGTATTGTATCTTATCACAATTTTTTTTACATAAATAAAATTGTTTAATTGCATGCTATTATTGTAGTTTATATATATGATCCTAAAAGCTTTAAATTTTTATGATGCAACCTATTAAATAATGGTTTGAAATATTATGGAGAAAAGACATGGAAGTTGGGAATAGGTAATGTACAGGTTTGGCACAATTTCCAATTTATGCTCCAAACAGTGCACAATTATTTCACGAACCTAAATTACATCTGTTTGTTTAGTATTCGGTTTTCAAAATCCCGATCATGCTCAAACTTTGCATATTAATCTTACACTATTTTCAATTTTAAATATCAAAATTACAGTTATTTCATAGTGATTACTTACTACACCAACATATCAAGTGTAAAAATAAAAATAAAAAAAACTCTCATTGCTAAAATTATTAACTCTAAACAAATTCCATGCATGCACACATCAGATTATTTCTTAAAATCTGAAGAATTCATTCTGGCTCGTAGTAATCAACAGGTTAGGTGCATGTGACATTCATACTGGCTCATTGGATTAAGCTGTGACATATTTAAGAAAGAAACTCAGAAAATTATGGATATTTGAATTTATAAATACAATTATCTCTGCAGCTTAAAAAGTTCAAATAAAATTTTTTCATACTCAGATTATTTACTATAAATTTTGATATTGATATACACTTTGACATAGATTGAAAAAATTTCTTCAAATTTCATTTCCTGGTAATGTTTTAAATGATTATATAGAGTCTTGAAAGTTATTCATAGTGTATAGGTATAGTAATTATTCAGTAAATGTAATTATTCTTCATATGTGTCTGCACTTTAAATATTTTTCTTGCACTTCTGTGTTTTTATTATTTCTTTGTATTCTAAAAATCAAATATAAAACTAAATATTTTGATATTAATTATGTAAAATTAAAATAATTTTTTTTAAAATTACTTATAATGTTTTAGATGATTTACAAGTCCTGAAAATGTTTCTCACTGTAAAGGTGAAGTTGCAGCATTCATTAATTGTAGTAACACTTAGATTTGCCAGCGTATTCTAACATATATTTGTATCTATATCAGCAATATATTTTTTCTTACAATCCAAATTATTTATTATGTCTTTGAATTTTTAAAAATAAAATTTTTTGATTGATGTTTTATGCGGAACTATAACTTTCTATTAATTTGTAATTAATCTTTTATGATTTTTTAAAATAATTTCATCTTTTCAGTCTTTAAAATTTATTATAATAAATAAGTACTTTGCTATTATTTGATAAATTTAATTATTTTATATATAATAAAATTAAAAATCTGTATGTTTCTAAGCATTTTTTTTTTTGTGCATTTACATTTTTATCAATATATATATACTTATTTTTGCATAATTGTTTCTAAAAAGAGTTAAATTTTGTCTGTATGCATAAATATTTGTGTAATAAATGTGAAAACAGTTTACTAATAAAAAATGTTTCTTGTATGCTTATAAACTTAGCTTGATGTATATACCTCTTCACTAAGAGAAAACTTGCTTGTATTCAGAATCTTTTCTTTCATAAATCGTTTATATTTTCACTTTAGACTTATTATTTTATAGGGCTTTGATGTAATGTTATATTTTTCATAATACAGAAAATAGTGCTTTAAATGACAGATAATTTTCATATTTTCTAATGATTTATGGATAAAAATAAAAATGGTTTCTTTAATAAGGTGAAAGCATTTCAGAAAGATAAAAGAATGAGTATTATTCTGTTATAATGAAAAAAAAAAAGCTAGAGGAATTAAAAACAGTATGGCCTTTGAGTTTAGAAAGAAAGTACACCTAGCATTTTGTAAACAAGTTACAATTTGTCATCAGTGTTTAATTTAAATAGTATAATAAATTCGGTAACCTGTGTATCTGGGAAGGACTATAGTTCAAAATTCCTTATTAACAGACTATCTATAGTATACAAGTGATTAAGACGATCTTTGGTATACTAGTGATTAGAACTAAGGTTTTCAGTTTAATAAAATTATTGAAAAAAAAAATAACTTTCAGGAAATTATATTTTTCTCTTTACAAATATGCAAATTTGTTAGAAAATCCTTTAATTCTTTTCCAGATTTTTCAATATATTTATTTTAAAACTTAAAACATATTTAGAGGAAAAAGCAATTTACAATCATCACTGTTGGTGAATAGGTAAAGGTAATAAAAGATTATTATAACTTAGAATTAAGTAGTGGAGTTTTAGAGAATAAAAAATTATTACTCAATGTTATATATATAAATAAATTGACCTTATGCATAAACTATAAATTTCGTAGAACACAATCTCATCATAATAATTTGGTAAACAATAAAGAGAATATATTTTTTCAGAATTGAAAACTTTTATAACAAGAGGTACCTATTACGATTTAAGAATTAAATGATTATCAGATTCCTTTAGTTTGTAATTTCTTTTTTTAATATTTCATTGAAAAAAATTACAAAATATTTATTATAATTTTTTAATTCTTTATAAAATGTGCATATATTATTGCTATTTATTTTTAATGAAGACATTCCTTAATAGTGTATTTAATAGAATAATGAAAGCAATGCAAAATCATAACATTATTTATTCTCATTTTTTAGGAATTTTCTGTCAATCATTAGGAGTTCGTCTGTCTAAATTTTAACAAGTTACCTGTTTAATAAAGTTTAGTGAAAATATACTTCATTGAAATTCATAACATTTAAATAAATAAAAAAGTTTTTTGTAGGCATTATTTTTTTACTTTTAAAAAGTCAGGAGTAAAATTAAACAGATAAACATCGTTTTTAAATAAATAATAAGAAATTAAGCTTTTCTATTCAAAGATTTTTCTATTTGTAAATTAAACAAAGTAAATAATATTCATTTGCTTTGTTCCATTTTACTTTCCTAAAGTTAAATAAAATATTAGGCTTTTATATTTAATTTTAGTGAGATTTAAACTAAGCATTCACTAAATTTAAATATATTGATTACTTATTGAAATTTATAAATGTTTAATATGGTAATTGCCAATGATTATTATCATGCCATTATAGAAAAACTACAAATAAGAGGCTTTCATTTATTTACTTCTTTCTGCTGTTTTCACTTTAATGTTAATGAATCGCTAGTTTTGTATTATATAAAAAAGTATCTATTATAGTGGTTGTTAAATTATTAGAAATTTCTTAATCAAAATCAAGAGAAAATATTTAAAGTCAAAATTTTAAAATGACATTAGTGTTAGGTACATTTATAATGTTAATGAATTGTTTTACAGGATGTTTAAAATATATAATCAAGGTATTTAAAATATTTGTATAAAAACTTATTGGGGAAAACAAAATTTAAATTGCTTAAATTTAAATTAAATGCAACAATGCAGAGGTGCCACATGTCTGACAAGCTCAAGAGAAGAAGAAATGGATGATTTAAATTTATTTGAAATAACAATAATGATCAAACTTTTTGGGTGCAACTGTGAAATTAATTTTTTTATGAAATATTTAAATTGAAAAGGCTTTGTTGTGCAAACTTACAAATTAAATTACAAAAAATATAGTTTTTTTTCAGAAACCTAATTTTGAATGAAAATATAAAATAGTATTTGTTTTAAGATTAGAATTATAACTCAGATTTCTTTAAGATATCATTTAATAAGTTTGAAAGAGCCTTGCTAAAATAATATTTAATTGCTAAAATTTAGAAACGTTGATTTTCAAAATTAAAATTTATTTAAACTTTATTTTTTTATGTATTTTTTTGCTGAATTTACAAGTTGAAAACTAATGAATAAAATTATACGTTTTTTGTTTTGATATCTTGATTTCAGTTCATTTTTTAATTTTTATTTTGCAAATAAATTAATTTCTAAAATATTTGTTGGAGAATGTTAGAGCTTTTCGAGCTTGCATAATTTTAATTTAAAAATAAATTAAAAGATTCAATTGTGCTTTGAAATGAACATTTTAGGTTAAATGTTTCTCTTTTTGTTTTTCATAGTATAGAACTGTAAATATCTCAGAATTTTTCTATAATTTTTATTTTTCTCTAAAAAAGAATAAAAATTATTATTAATTATGTAAAATATAAATTATATTAAATTTTTATTAATATAAAAATTTTAATTAATCCTAAAATATGTGCATTTATAATTGAAAAACTTAATGATGATGCAAGATTTTTAAAGATGAGAAATTAAGATTTATTTATATCATCAATGGTACAATCAATTGTTTTAGTTAACTACTAATAGTATAGTACTAGTATTAAATATACCATGCATTTAATAAATTTATTTATTTGGTTCTGAACATATCAGACAATTATAACCAGCATTTTGTATTTTATTGTAACAATCTGTAATCAGAACTTTTTTTTCCAAAACTTTTACTTCATGTTAGTGTTGGTCTGTGTATGTTTCAAATACTGAAGAGCCAATGATAGAACAAGTAAGTGCTTGTTACAAAGTAATCTGTGTAGTTACACTGATTATTTTGTAACAAACCCGTACTCGCCGAGTAAGAAACTGTTTCTAGTAAAGAAGAACCAATGACAGAGTGACCAAAGTAACAATATCATAGATACAAATGGATGAATAAGGAGATAAAGTAAGTATTTAGGCAATCGCTTACTAGGCAAGGGTGCATGGAAGAGAAATGACATTTGGCTTAGCTGGAAAGTAGAAGAAAGATTTTTTGGAATTGGAAGATTGCTTTAAGTTAAAGGAGAAATGAAGGAGCATTACGCTTCCTCAGTTCTCCTTTAACTTTCTATTGCAAAATAAAAATTAGCGATGTTCTTAAAGAAGATAAGCATCTTCATTTGCTTAGTTTTTGATTAAGAAAATAAATGAGTTCGAATAATCAATAATTGTGGCACATTTATTCAGTGTTTATCATTATTCTTCAATTACATCACATTTTTTTTAATGTAAGAAAAACCTGATCTTTTTATATATTTAGCAATTTTTAACAGCCGTTAATTTTGTTAAAAATTTTTTAAATTCTTCTTTTTATTAAATTTTTAAAATGTGGTCATTGTCTTCCAAATTACCCTAATAACTTGAACAAAAGAGTGGATGGATTTGTTTTTTACTATATTTCAGTTTTAAAGATAATTTTAAAATACTTTTATAAGTAATTAATAAATATTTTTTATATTTATTGTTATAAAATATTATTTCATTAACATATTAAATTTATATTTATCATTATAATGTGATGTGAAATTTTAAAGGCAATTTACTTTATCGAGAAGTTGCTTCTTGCAGTTTTTAATCAAAAACATATTTTAGTCTAGCTTATATGACTTCATTCAAACTGACCTGAAATAGTACAATCTTCTGTTGTTCACATAAGGATGAAACTCTCTATATCAAAAAATGACATTAAGAAAAATAACATATAAAAAATTTTTTTCTTTTCAAAAATATTTCTTGCTATTAAAAACAAATCAGTTGTATAATCAAATAAACTGCTATTTTGAGAATGAAAAAAAAAAAAAAACACTCTGAGAATGAATCAATGAGTGCACATAAATAATCCAATTTATGTTATCGTCTAAAATATTTACTACTAGGAAAATTAATTGAGATATTTTTAATGTAAAATCTTTTTTTTTTTTTTTCTCATATGAAATATGAATTATTTTAAGAGAAATAAGATTCCATATTATATGAATTTTTGCTGTTACTTTTGTTTAACATGCTATTTTTTTTATTTAAATATGAAAATTTTTTAAATTCCTCCATTGTTTTCTTTCACAATATTTTGCATATTTATTTAATTATAGAGTTAAGAGTTTTGCAAGCAACATAGCTTTGTATTTTTTAGTATTAGTTTTTATTTAAATTTGATAGTATTATTCTAAAGTAAATAATATGTTCATTCTATATCAAAGTAGTGTACATTAAATATACTTGAATGGAATTTCATATAATAAATTTTTATTAGACTGTAAAAATACTTTGATTTAGAATAAATATATTTATTTGAGCCCTATTAAATACATATGTATTTGTTTTGGTTTTCAGCTTTCTTGAATTAAAAATAAAATGTTTAAATTATAAATCAGTTTATATACTGCCATAGTTATTATTATGAGTACTTTTTATTCTGCCATTGTTTTATTTCACTATACTTGAAAATTGACTTTAAACAAATTTTAATTCTGAAAACAAATATAAATAAGAAAACATGATTTTTTTATATTGAATAAAAAATACTTATTAAAATTTATAAATTCGTAATTTTTACAGAAGAATTTTGTAGAGGAAATAACTTATACAAGAAATTAAAGCATTAAAAGAAAAGACATACAATTATAATTTATGAAATGTAGTATTAATATAGAAAATCATTTTTTATATTATTTCTAGAATTATTTTTATTAACATTTAAACGAGTGTTTATAATTAAATGATAATTATTTAAATTAACGTCAATTACATATTAATTTTGTAGAATTAGATAAAAATTTATAGAAATAGTCTCTTATCTTTAATTAATTATTAATTTAATTTTAAATTCAATTTATTTATAAAACTTCTAGAAGCATTGTAGTTATTATTTAATTCAATAGATGGCAGCACATTTGAAAATGCAACAAATACAAAATGTAATTGGTATAATACTTGTTATTTTAAAAGTATCTGTAATCACAGTACTAACCTTGTAGAAGAAATGTAGCTACATCCTATTTCTAATCGCTACATTGAGAAAAGAATTAAGTCCCTTCCTCCATGAATCACTACTTCGTTTCTTTTGTTAACATTTAGAGTGAAGCCGCTTCGAAAATAATTGAATTTCAAGATGTTTGTCATTTAGTTTGTGAATCGCCTACTCTGTCTTGTGGTCAGCGTGCCTGACTGCGGATAGGGAGGTCTGTTTTCGAATCCTAGTTCGAGCATGGATGTACTTTCTCCTGTCTTTGTGCTTACTTTGAATGAATGGTTGCCTACCCTATAAACGGGTTTTTATGGTATGTGTGTTTATTTGTATAAAAAAAATTCCTCTTCAATGTGAGCTACAAGCATATTAGCATCGAGCTCCAAAAAATGTCAGTCATAACCTAACCTAACCTTATTCTTCTGATCTCGACGTTGCGGCTTCTATACTATAGCTTAACCAGCTAAGGAATTCAATAAACCTTCTTGATGACAAGGCGTATCCACATGAAAATTTTAAAGTTCATTGTTTTTCCACTGGTGTGGCATAGATTAACCATTTTTCCACTTAGGTGTTGCTTGCATCTTTCAACTGAGATTCATAATTAAAAGGCAATTTGCTATTTTTAGCGTTTTTTCTGTTGGCAATAGAAAGCAGCCGGCACATTTAGGGATGGCTAAATCAGTTATTTTCTAATAACTAGTTATCGTCGTTATATTTTATAAAAATAACAAATATAAAAACTGTTCTAAAATAACAATTTTGATCACGTGGTCAATATGAGAGCTCTTATTGGTTCACTGGCAAATGATAACAGTTTTTGCAGAATTCTGTTATGCAGTTTTTGCAAAAACTATCACATGACTCGTTTACGAGCCTTTCATTCGTTTTCTTGTAACATATAACAGTATGACGTAATTTTGTCATTTGAAGGGTCACGAGTTTAGTTTTACCATGTTTCATTGGTTCTCTGATATCGTTAAACAGCTCTGGAACGAGAAGTTATTCCAAGAAAACACATCTGCTTGGCTTTCTAGGAAATTCCTAGCCAAGAAAAAATCTACTGGAGGAATATTCTTGACATAGAAAAAGCTTTCGATAGAGTATGGCATAATGGATTAATTCATAAACTAATAGTCAACAATTTCCCCATCCATCTTATTAAACTTATTCAAAATTACTTAACCAATAGGACTTTTACCGTAAGGCTAGCAAATATTTATTCTGAAGACAGACCCATTCACGCAGGCGTCCCTCAAGGATCACTGCTGGGTCCTTTTCTATTCAACATATTCATTAATGATATCCCCAAACATCCAAAAAAATATGCTTTGCCTATTTGCAGATGATACTGCTATTCTATCCACCAATTCCCAACTGAATAATATTCATAAAAATTTATCTGAACATCTCGTGGTCAAAGAGGAGTGGTTGAAGGTATGGAAAATCAAAATTAATGTCACAAAAACGCAAGCTGTCTTCTTCACGAGAAAGTTGACTAACCAACTCAAAATCATGTTAGGTGGAGTGGATTTACCATGGAAAAATAAGGTGGACTACCTCGGCCTAACAATAGACAGAAGATTAACTTGGAAACAACATATCCAAAACACAAAGACTAAATTTATCACGGCCAAAACTCTCCTATACCCACTAATTTCTCTAAATTCTAAACTCTCCCTGTTAAGCAAAATTATTATTTATAAAGCATACCTCCGCCCAATAATCACTTATGCTGTACCAATCTGGGGTGGAGCTGCTATTAGAAATTTTAAAATCCTTGAGGCGCAACAAAATAAAATTTTACGAGTGATTTCTCGGGCGGAATATTACTTTAGGAATTCCCTAATTAGGAAAAATCTAAGTATATTGTCGATCGAAAGATACAGTAAATATCTCTCCTTTAGATTTTACGATAACCTACCCAAAATTAACGATTCGGAAATCAGCGAAATTGAAAATTATAGCCCATACGAAATTCAAAATTTTCATAGGCCGCGGTCAGTTCTGAGGATAAAACCTCTCACTAACAACCCCACCCACTACCTGAGATGTAAATACAAAAAAAGATCTTGACTTTAATCACTTAATTAACTGTAAATAACTTTCTTTTCATAAATATCTCTGTATTATTTATATTAAATGATTTGTACACGTTGTCTTTTAAATTACTTGTTTTTTTCTATGTTTAAAATTGCTTATTTTATGAATGTATTTAAATATATATATATTTTTATTCTTATTCTGTCTATTGCTATGATTCTCCTGCAATTGTCCTAATGTAAATAATATATTACTCAAGATATCTATTAGTCTTTCTAACAATTATGTTTTGATATTTTTCTTATAAATATTTTATTTTAAATTAGTCAAGATCTTTTTATTTTCACAACTTATTCATGTAGTACTTTTATTATTGTAAATACATAATTATTCAAGATTCTTTACTTATCTTTCATATATTTGTATTAATTTTTAATGTCGTTTTCTTCAATGTCATTTTGAACATGATATCTCAATAATTTCTTCATGCAAATAAAGCATATCCCCTTATCTTACTTGCCATGCAAAGTACTGCCTCATTGGGAGCACTTTCCTCTATTTCTTATGCAAATCTCATCTTTAGGCAATAACAATTTAACTACCATTGTCTTAGATTATTCTTTTAGGAATAGAAGGTAAATGGCCAAAAGGCTAGAAACCTATCCAGCCCTAGATCCATCTCTCTCTCTAGGAAATTCCGAAGGGCTATTAGGTTAACAAAACTGGTTTTTGAGGATATGCAGTTAAAAAAAGACTTTTGGTGAGCCATGATTATCTAAAATTGAGTGGAAGTAATTTAATTGGAATTTTTTTCCACATTGATATTTTTTATTAAAAGAAATTGTTCAAGAAATCATTTAATCTTACATTTAAAAAAAATTATGACATTACATGAACAATTTAAAGATTTTTCTTTATTTGACAAGACAGTTTATAATCTTGCAATACAGATTGTTAGATTAGAAACTCGATTGCAGAATAAATAAATTTTGCCTGTTACAGATATTATATTTGTAATTAACCTGTTATTTTAATTCAATTTGATAAGATTAATTTTTTCATTTATTTTTATTGCAATTATTTAAATTATATTTTGCATTTAAACTTTGTTTCATTCCAATTTCTTTCGATAAAAATAAGTTGAGTCCATATGTGAGTAATTTATTTTATAATAATAATATATTATAAAACGACATATCTAAGTGAAAACATGTTTTAAATATTTAAACGTTCGTTATTAAAAATTTTAAATAACTCGATCTAACGTTATTAAAATTTTCCATTAATAAACATTAACTTTAAACGCTTACAAAAAGCTTACCTTTCAATCAAATTATAATATTTCACTACATATTCTTGATTTTATGCTCTATCATAATCTAATTTCGAGTGAATTCTACTTTAAATATATCAATAAACAAAACTTTGCATCATGAGGGAGTAAATATATGAATGCTATATGAGAAGAATAAATTTTATTTAAGATACTCGTTATGGAATGACATTTTTAAATAAAAATGTATATTGCGTAAAAACAACATTTGCAGAAGAATGATGAAGATACTATTGCAATAAATAAGACACCAGCTATAATGAACATTATATTAGTTTATATATTTTAAAATTATTTTCACACAAATATATACTTTACCATATGCAACAGATTTTATTATTATTTATCTCTATAGAAATTACCATTCTGACGAATTTCTTTATTTATATTGTTTAATATTTGTGATATAATTTTACATCAAATATCAATCCGTCTTTATAGAAGAATTCAAGATGAAGTAACTTTTTATATTATAAATCTTTCAATAAATTAAAAGAATAAACAAGTTTAACACCATTACTTTCTGCATATCAAGTATATGGTAAAAGCAATCTTTTTATAATTTATTAATGAATATTCTCTATAGAATTGCATAATATAAATAAGCTATAAATTTTTTACATAAACTGATTTATAAAATATTTTTTTCTCTTCAATTTCTTATGAGTTTTTTTTATAATATCAAAGAAATTTGTTTATTTATGTACTGTATATGAAAAATAAATCTTTATGACAGAATTATATAAATTAATTCTGGATGAAGAATTAGTTCATATAAAAGAATCGGTTGTTTCAAATTTTGACAACAGACTAGTACTTAGTTGTTACTTACCCATGAATTATCTCTGAATTTTATCCCTGAGAGTTGAAAAATACTGTTTTTCAATGGTATCTTTGAAATATCTTCATATTCAATCAAACTATTTATGGATAATTTACTGTTAATCTCTTGAGGGATTTAAATACCCTGGGCATTTTATAAAACTTATTTTATGAAAATTTTCAAATTTCTCTCTCTCTGTATATACATTTATACAAATGGAAAATTTCTATTTCATGAACTTATTACATTTGTTACCGCCCAACCTGTCTAGTGGTTAGCGTACCTGACTACAGATGGGTGGGACCTAGGTTCGAATCCTGGCTCGGGCATGGATGTAATTTCTCTCTCTCTCTCTCTTTCTTGTCTTTTTCCTTTCTTTGTCTGTGAATGGTTGCCTACCCTGTAAACGGGTTCCTATGGCATGTGTGTACTGAGGAAGTTGGACTCCACACCAAATATGGTTCAGTTGGAAAAGTGGAGCAGCGCATTCCATATTGCCAGCCTGGCTGGCACACGACAACAACATTACATTTTGTTATTATATGGTTGTAATTCTTACGAATTTAAAATTTAATAAAGAAAAGTTATTGTAACATGAAGATGTTTAATATAATGCTTCTAATAAATACTGTTGTATATATCTTCAATTATTATTAAGTCAACCTTTTATTCAAACACCTAATAGTATGATTCAAAATTACTAACTGACATTTTAGAATGTTTTTGTATATAAAGAACTTAATATTTGGTCATTTGTTTTCAGTTATATAAAATTAAAAATGTAATCAGTAAGGTTAATTATATTTAAACATTTGTATTTAAATTAGATTAGAATAAAACAAAAAGTCATTTAATGAACAAATATTTTTGGGTCGTAATTATAAATTATTAAACATAACTTGAAAGTTAAATGAGGGAAATTCAGAGTTTAGTTATAAAATATACAATATTCATTTTGTTGTGATTTTATTTTTAAATAATAAATAAACACAATAGTTACAAATTACTATACAACTAATCCAAAATACTTATATAAAGCAACATTTATTAGCATGCTTCTTAAAAATTATGCTCCACAAACCATGTTAAAAGTGAGAACAATAATAATTTTTATATCAATACAAATTTTATAAATAACCTTTTACAAAAACATAATGCGATTCATTTATTGCAATACATGAAATCCATTTTCGAGACTTAAAACAATTACCTTAAAAATGTTATTATATTATAATCAATTTCGCTAATTATTTACAATATTTAAAATATTATTTATATTAATTGTTATTTTAATATAATTATGATAATTCTTTTTAAACAAATAGTAAAACATTATAATATCAAAAAATACTGTTAGATTCTATGAACTTTTAAAATTTATTTGAATAAGCTTAATTTTTTTAAACAATTTTAATTTATAAAAATTAATAATTTTCCTCTCGAAATTTGACATAAATTTAAAATATTTCACACTTATGTTAATTTTTGAGCATAATTTCGAGTTTGTAAAAAATATTTCAGCTTAATAAAAATTTTGCTAAAATTCATAAGATTCACACAACTAAAATTCCAATAAAATTCAATGAAAAACGGAAGATGAATAAAACGTCCCCACAATATTGTCATAAAAGGGATCTTTAAGAATCCCCATTCTTACTAATGCTTTCATCGTTTTCACAGTGAAATCTAAATATTCATACTCCGCTTTTCAACAATTTACTCCCCCCCCCTCCTTTGCAGTAGAGTCGAAGGTGACAATGATTGATGGTCCACCAAGGGAGAGCATGGAAAATGCGTTGCCGAGAATCTCGATAACTCAACTTTATACGAAACTAAATGAACGATAACTTCTTTAAAGTTCCGGAAGTTCCAAAATAGCGAAATGTAGAAACGTTCAACAATAACGTAACGACTTCAGAAGTTACCAGCAACGGAACGATTTGAGCTGTTCAGCAGGAAAGAAAAACGTTATCTTAATAACAGAATTTCTCAAGAACGCGTTTTTCGTTAAATGGTTATTGAGCAATAACTGTTCCTAAATAACAGTTCCATTAAATATAACGACCATCTCTACAACATATGCATATTGTATAAAAAGTTTGAAATTGGTATAAGCGTGAGTATATACTTTTCAAGTAGTTTTATTTAGAAAATTTTAAATTGGCTTTCATAATTCGTATGATTTAACTCTTTCATTTATATTTGCATATTTTAAACCCCCATACGGTAGTGTTTCCGTCGATTTGCTTACATTATATTATCTCTCCAAAAACCCGAAGTGTTAGCCAAGAAGAGCAAGATTTGGCGAGGAGGTGTGTTTTCAATAACGTTAAACTGCTCCTATAAATTATGCAATTTCTTAAGGAAATTTTTTAATAATATAATGTTAAAAATAATAGAATTTATTTTTTTTTAAATATATTATAAAATTTGTACGGAATTATTCATGATATCAAAATGCAATACTTTAATAAAGTATTTCTTTTTCAATTCATTAATTTACTTTATTTAAAATCAATAATAATTTACGTCAAATTAATTTTTAAATGAATCATAAAATTTGTACGAAATTATTCATGAAATCAAAATACAATATTTCTTCTTTTACAATTCTTCAATTTACTATATTTAAAGTCAAAAATAATTTGTGTCAAATATTTTTATTTTATTAATTTCATATATTGCTTATTTGTATTCTTATATTTTAATTTATAAAACAAACTTAAATTCATTATTTAATTTCAAATGTTTAAAAAGAGTAAATTCATAATAATATCAAAGTTATAACTAAAATAAATGTTTAAAGATTCACGCCCAGAATGACAATTTTTTTGTATTTGTTTGTTAATTTTGATAATTGTCATTTCATTCATTAGAAATTACCGAAATGTTTTACTTTATTTCTCGATTATAAAAAAAATTATGTATTATAAAAAATAATGATATAATCAATATTTATTCTTCCAAAAATAGTAATTTTATACCACCTTGTTTTTATATTTTTCTTTACATACACATTTTATAGGATAAGACAGTTTTTGAAGTCCAATATTTAAAAATTGACTTCTGATCAAAAAATTTCTATTGTATGTAAATGTTAAATTAATTAGTCCTTTTTACAAGCCAAAATTTTCTTATAACCCTGGCTTGCAGATATGTAATTATTACTGTTTATGGTATCTTTAAATAATATTATAACATGAAAAAAATTTTCATGTCTGAAAATTAAAATTTACTTTTTAATTAATTATATATCTGTTTTATTTTTAAATAATTATTTTTGTGGTAATGAAATACATACTTAGAATGAAATTTTAAATATTAGAAACTATTTAAATTGCTACATTATACATAAATATTTAATTTATTTACCTTCTGCTATTATAAACAAAAATGATTGTCAGTTATTACGTACCTTAGATGAAATATAAGTTGGACCTGAATCACAATCACTGAAGAAATTAAAATGACCAAAATATACTTTTTCTTTAATATTGCCATTTTTCATTGTATATTTGTCTCAGAGGTGTAGCAAGCATCAGATAAAATTCCTATTTTGGTGGCCCCCTCAAAAAGATACAATATGCAGAAAAAATATATACTTGTGAGAAAATTCGTGGTGAAACATGATTCTCATTAGTGGCCTCTTTTGTCAAAAATATTTTTTCCATATATATTCCTGACCTTAAACAAAACAGGGGAATTTCTTGCCAAAATAGCTTTGCAGTATCTTATGTAGAAAATTGTCTTCCTGGAATTGAAATGGGAAACAATGGTGGTAATCAAAAAGGAGTTAAAATTCCAAATACTAAAAAAATGCATACTTTAATTACTCATCAGTTTTCACATGGTTATTGCATCATTTCTTTCAAACATCACTTGCTTAACTCACACACATTTTTTTTTTTTAAATTAACAGCATTATTTTTAAAAAGGAAAGATTTCGTCAAAAACAAAACTTCCAAAATTAAAAGAAATTATTTAAGTTTTAATTTCTGCCATGTATTCTTCATATTTGATTATTTAATACAATTTTTTGCCATATAAATATTCATTCAAAAATCATATTACTTATTATCTAAAATCTATTTGATGTTAAAACTTTTTTATTTTAGGAAGTAATTTTTATTTGACTTGTAATTTTGTTAGTGTTTCATTGGTTCCTTATGTTGAAAAAAAAATTTTTGAGGTGTAAAAGCAAACAAAAAAGAAAATTTTTTTTTTTTATTTTTTGTTTACTTAAATATTCAGGATAAATGAATATATTTCAATTAAAAATTTCAATTTATGTGAAAAAGATATCTTTTACCTTGGAAAAAAAAAATTCTAGAGAATATAAATAAACCGAGCCAATTTATTATTTTGCATTGTAAAAATTTCAATATTAAAATTACCTTTGTATGTCATAAATCTGTTGAAAGAGAAAGAAAATATACAATACCATTGTGTAAACCTTCCTAATTTTGGCATTATTTATTCTGAAATTGGTGTTTTTCAGTTACATATTTTTTTAATTTTCAAAAAGTGTTTTTTTGTAAGACTAGGCTGAAGTATATTCCTAAGGAAGAAGATTTTTTGAATATACATTACTTTTCCATCCTATTTTTTTTAAAAACTTCTGTGTGAACTAAATTATTATAATGTTTAGGTTTGTATCACTGTTTTATGAGACATGATTCAAATGATATTTATGTCAGATATGGAAGAACTAGTTGTTTCTTTATTTGAACAATAGCAAACTCAAAAGAAGAAATACTTTTCCCCCATTCACATGTAGTTCATAATAACATTAAATCTTTACAGTATTGTACTGTATGTACTCCCAATTTGATGTTTGGTGCAACTTGTTCTTCTTAGACCTTGCGCCACAAAACCCAACCAACAACAACAACAATCCCAATTTGATGCAATTATCAAATATAAAGTTAATTATCTTACATATGACTTTATTGAAACAAAACAGACCTTTTTTGTCATCTCTTCAGAGCTGGTTCTTAGTTCTGGCCACACCCTTGGCCAGCTCTATTAGCTTGCTATGCCAAAGTATCCATTATATCCACATTTGACTGTGGTACATCTTAAAGTGTCTATAGCAGACATTTGCTATGGACAAATCAGTTACTTTAAGGACTGCTTTTTGCGTGATGCTTTCTATTGTGCATTCCATTGATCCCCAGCTATCACTGTGTTTTGAATGATATCAAGCTAGAGCTCACTGGAAGATAGAGTAGAGATCTATTGTGTTTTCTGATGAAACTCGATTCTGCCTGGTTGTCAGAAATGGTGTTTGGTTAGAAGAAGGCCAGGTGAACGCCTGCATCAAGCTACCTGTGGTCTACACATACATCTGATACCAGTAGTATGGGGATAAGTGATCTGGATGTCATAGGAACAATTTCCTATGACATCTAGATCACTTATGGTTATCTAGTGCAACCTGACTGCAAATGTATACAGCAGTCTAGTGATTCAACTTGTGAAACCATTCATGAACTGTATTCCAATGGGTGTTTTTCAACAGAATAAGTCTCACCCTCATATTGCTATTGTAATCCAACATGGTTTATAATGTACCAACATATTACCTAGGCATGTAGATCATTAGATCATTCACCAATCAAGCACAAAAGGAATATCATTGACCAATAACTCCAGTGTCATTCACAACTTACATAAATTATCTCTGTATTGACTGATGTAGTGCAATAAGCATAGAACTTCATCTCTCAATCTGACATCATGCACATGTACAGCACAATGCATACATTCTAGCAGATAATTTATGACCATTATTTCACATGTGCATTGGTTCTGCTTGTACCTTTCTTTACCTGTGATCTTTTGACTAATCAGTTTGTTACTAAATAAATTTATTGTTGAAATTTCATTCTTCTATAATTTTTTCTTGGTGTTAGGATTGTTTTCCTGCCAGTGTTTTAATACCCATGCATGTAGCCTTTCACTTCTATTACAATCATCAATAAAATCAATATTTCTAGCTGAGCTAGCAACTAAATGTTGAACTCTGGCCTTCAGTTCAACACTTTTTTTTAATTCCCACCTCAGGTTTAATTGTAGTCATTTGGAATTGAAAGTGTAAGTTGAATTAGCCTTTGTGTGCACAAACTTGACAGAAGTACATCAAACAAACAAATATCACACATTTCCATTTAAGAATCAAAACCAGAAACTCTTGCAATGTTTTTAACACAGGATGAGCAATCAAACCTTCATTCCTAAATACTAGTTCATATTTATCAGTTTTATTCTTCTATTGCACAAAACCCTATTTCTTACATTTCATATAATCATTACTGTTAACAATCAATATTTCCTTATTCTTTTCACAGTCTAAATATAAATTACTTTCCTCATTTTATATATTTTTACAACACTGAAATCAAATATAATTAGAATAACTTATTCTGAATAAACAAACTTCTGCTTTGTAACTTTCTTTGTAGCTTTAAACATTTTTTGAAAAAATCTAACTTCAAATTGTAATCTTTAAATTTTAAATATTGTATGTAACTCTTATAATTTACACATGGTTTATTAGTAATCAAGTTCAATAAAATCTTAGAGATGTTAATGCATTACATAGAGTTGTAATAATTTTTTCATAAATGAAAAGTTGTCACATAAGCATTCTGGCACAGTATACTAAATGACATGTAAGATTCAATATTATCATTTATTCTTAATGTTACTTCATTCTTTAACTCATTCAGAACCATTAAATATTTTATCTACCATTTATTTTTTTAGAAATATGAATTCATCACCTGAAGTATATGGTCGATCAGATGATAGAGTGTTTACAGAAGAAGATTTCAAAATTGAACATCCTTCATATGATAAAAAAGAAATATTTGATATCCTTTTCTTACATAATAATTTTTAATTCAAATATTTTTAGTTTTACTAGTGGAGTGAACTCTTAATTATCATATTCTTTCTTTCCTGTTCATTTAGTTATCTTGCATTGTATTAGACTAAAGAAAAATCTGCATCAAAAATATAGCAATTAGGTCTGATACAAAAAATTATATAAAAATATATGTTGTATATAAAGACTTTATTAAATTCTTGCTGGAAAAGTGTTTTTAAGGAACCTTAACATATAGTGAAGTTTGTTTTAATTGGTAAAAATGGGATTAATTTTCTGTTTTTTTTTTATGTAAAAGAATTAATAAACTTCAGAGTGTAGAAAACTATTGCTTTGTAAATCATTGTTGTATGTATGTAAAGGCTTTCTATTTGAGTATACCGACTATAACTCAACTCTGCAATAAATACAGACACTCTTTGTGTTTATTACTGCTTCTAAAAAATTTCTGGAATTAGAGTGTTCTTTAGTATTAAAGTCGTAATAATCTTTAAACATTTTAAGAAATTGGTATCCATGATAGGATTATGGATACTTTAAAATGGAAAGAAAATCACAACTGCGATATTTTATGAATTTGAAATAAATGGAACTGTTCTAAAAATTGAAGTGATGAGTAAAATTGAATTGATACCTATATTCAATATTTTTATGACAAAATAGACATTTCAGTTAGATGGAAAAATTAAAATAATATGGTAAGAAATGGAAAATTTTAATAAAAGTGAATTTTCTAAGGAATGGATTTAAGGGAAAACTATTGCATTCAGGGATTGCTAGGAAAACAAAATTTAACTTGAGATTATCAACCACCAAAAAAATGGCTAGATATTCAGTGCAGTAAATGAAACCATCAAAATTCTTTAACTTTAGAGTGTAGGAAACTTGTTTATTAAATCATTATTGTATATACTTCTTTAGTTATAATTAAAAGATTTTGAGGGTAATACTAAAAGTGATGGGATTCTGATAACAACTTAAAAAATAATGAGGTTCATTGATGCAGATGAAAAATTCCAGTATCTTTTACAAGCAATGGGAAAAGGTTTATTGGCCAGAGTTTTTGTTACAAGTTTTTTGCCATTTGGCGAAAATTAACAGTGCTATTAAACAGCTGAAATCTTGTTTTGGTTAACAAATTAATTTTAACTCTTAATTTAAATTTAAGTTTGTGAACTTTTTAATCTAGTTTTAATCCAAATAGAAAGTGGTGAAGTTTTGCTTTGCATGTTGGGGATAAATTGGAGACTCAGCTACAAGTGTTAGACTCTAGGAGTAAAGTTTGAAAAATATGAATTAGTCTTATATTTTTTAGTAGAATCAGCTATGCTGGAAGTTCTTTTCATGGAGTGGGAATGCACATGTTGCCATTTAGAAAATAAAGATGAAATTAACTGTTAAACCCTATGCATAAGATTGCATTTTGTACAAAAATTAAGGCTAGATTTCAGAATGATTTTGGAATGAGTGTTTAGCAATATTAATTCATAAATGTAAAAGTTAGGAAGAATCTTAAAGTTAAGATTGTACTCCTAGAAACTGGGGGCAAGAATATCAATTAGCCTTTTGGAATCATTGAAGTCTTCTGTAGTAGATGGACATTCGGTAGTTGCCAAAGTGATGTCCAAGAACAACTGGTGGAAAGAAATTGAAATAATTCTAGGAACTATCCATTGGAAATTAACAGTTTATAGAAGTTACTATTCATTATTCAAGATGATCAAAAAGATGAAAATGTATGCATCTACTACCTATAGCTTATGATTCAGGTTCTAGTAAAGATCATGATTTACCACCAAAGTCTCAGATTTTGTCACTATAACTGGTCAATGTGTTAAAATTCTTAATATATTTGATTTCTAACTTTTTATTGTAATTTATGGGTATCCTTCAAATTTCAAGGTAGAAGGTTGTTTGAGGAATACCAGCTATAACTCAATCTGCACTATTTACAGACGCTGTGTGTTTTGGAAATATACTGCTTCTATTAATATTTTTGTAAAATATTTGCAATTAAAGTGTTTATTCACATTAAATCTATAATTAACCTTTTAACACCTTATACTTTAAATAATAATCAAAAATATTTTCATAATGATTGTTTTGGGCCATTTTTTGATTACTCAAGTACTTCATTTGTTAATGATTTCTGTGGCTCCTAATTTTGTTGTTAAGTTTAGTTATTAACTGATTTTAAAATTCTTGTGATTCATATATTTATAGTTTTGAATCTCAGGATCTATAGTTGTCAGCAGCAAACTTATAATAGACACTGTAGTGGATGATTTTGAAGTTATTCAAATGGAAGGGGTTAGAGTTGTTAAAATTAAAAGGTGACTTTAACAGAAATCAAAGCCTCTTATATTTTATGCGCACTTAAAAATTCAATTTATCTTACAATGATTTTTTATATAGGATATTTTTTTCATGTGTAAAAGACATTGTAACAAATTAAAAATTTGATTTGATTAATGTTATTTTTCTATAGGTGAAATTTTGTTTGATGAAAATAAAAAATTTGATTCATGACAATTTCTTTTTAGATGCCCAAAATTTGTCATAGTTATTTCCAATGAATAGCTATACAGAGAAAAGGATTAGAAAACATACTTTTTGTTAGCAGAATGTTGTAAATTAATTCAAATGGAATAAGTGGAATCACTAAAATAATGTATGATAAAAGGGAATCCAAATTGCTGGATAGCTAGTGCTTTTGTGAATAGCTCAACAGTTTGAATTTGACTGCCATTTCAAGTGCAAATTCTGTATTTATTCTGAATCCATTTTAAATCAAACCATTTTGAATTATCTGAGCTAGCAGCTAAATGATCTACAATGGATTTTAATTTTATAACTGATGGGAATTCAACTCCCATCTTGAGCTTAGTTGCTTGTAATGGTCTGGAGCTTTCTTTAAATTGTAGATCTTAACCTTTAAATTTTGCCGCCCATCCTGTCTGGAGGTTAGAGTTCCTGACTACGGATGGGGAGAACCTGGGTTTGAATCCCAGCTCGGGCATGGATGTACTTTCTGTGTTTCTTGTCCTTTCCTCAGATGATGGATGAAAGTGGTCCGCCCTATTAACGGGTTTGTGGTGGTGTGGCTTGCGATGCTACTCATACCTCTATGACTTGGTTCACAGGTGCCCACCGGTTTACGATAAAATGAGTATCAGTTTCCAGCCTTGTTGCACCGAATTAATTACTCAAGTGTGCCCGCCATTAGATACAAAAAAAAAAAAAAAAAACCTTTAAGTTGTAGATCGTAAACTAGGGTTTAGAGCTATAAAATGTCTCAAAACCTTATTTGATAAAAACAAAAAGAAAACATTGAAGATAGCTAGATTTATCATTGAACCAAGAAATTCATTACAAAAATGAATTAGATGGAAATTATTATAAAAACTCAAAAATTTTAATATAAATACAGATTTATTATGCATAGATCTAGAGAGTGTAAATAGAATTCTTTTTGCATATTTGTTTTGTGTGTTACTTGCTTATAAAATAATCTACTACTTAAAGTCATAAGTATATAGTTTCTTGATTATATTGTGAAAGTAATCTCATTATTAACATAAAACATAAACTCATCAATGTACTCATCTAACAACATACAGAACTTCCCACTATCAATTCATTGAAATTATAAATTTCTATTTCGGTGAAGTCATTCATTTTCTGTATAGCATTCTTGTATTCCAGTTATCAGTTAATGTAAATAGTTTTAATATGAACCCATAAAAAATCCCATTAGTTAGATTGGAGAAAATGCAAAACCAAAAATGATTAAGAACATTCTCTATGGAAAGGAAAAAGAAATCTAAATGATTGAATTTCTTTCAGAATACCAGAAATATGTAAAAAAAAGGTTTCACGTTAATTTGATTTCTGTTTAGAAAAAGGAATTATCTATGAACATTTATATGAACAATTATATATGATTCTAACAGAGCTAAAACTCTCTCTCTGTTAGAATATATAGAATATTTAAATGTAATATTCTTATCTAATAGTAAAAGTTATTTTAGCTGTCAAATAGTTAAAAAAAATTTAAATAAAAAAACCAATTAAAAAAATTGTAAAACAAAGTATTATATGCATAAATTAGCTTATTTAAACCTTTTGAAATAAATAAATTTTAATGCATTTAAATATTTTCTTTAGCAGGAATTATGTAAGTGTCTGTGAAAAAATTATTTGTGTTTTTTATGGAATATCTGTAATTAATTAGTGAAATATTTTAAAACTATTTTAGATATGTTTAGTTTCAAATTGTAAAAACGATTTCATACTTTAAATAAAATGTGATTGGTATCCATGAAGAAGTCTGATTTTTTATAAATTTTGTATAGATGTTACGAAGAAGCAACTCTAGCATGGTTAAAAAAGGAAAGACAAGGTACACAAATATAAGACAAAATTAATTATATAACCAACTTTAAATATAAAAATGATATTGTGTACTTTGTTATAGGTTTGTTTTATAATACCACAAATGGTATATTTTATTACGTTATCTCTGTAGAGCCCCTGCGACCCAGTAGCTCCCCACCACTTTCCTTCTGGATCTTATCTATATCTCACATCAGTCACAGTTCCTCTCTGGAACACATGCAGGCTAGCGTGACCACCAAGTGAGATCTTTGCCAAAACCATTATTCCACCACTGTGGTTACTGTGTCTCCGCAGTGATAAATTGGTTGTATGTGGTGCTTTGTTCCCTTCAAATCAGCATGTATCCTGAATTGCTCTCCCCTGTGATTCTTGACTCATCTGTAAAAAGTATAGAAACCCATCACTGCCTGGTCCTGGAAACGTGTTCCCTTGCTCTAGATAAGCAAGCTCTTTTCAGTTCTTGGTGAAAGAGACACACGCTAATAGTTGCCTTTCATGGAGAGCTGCATGTTGCAAATGCTTTCGCATTGCACTAGCATATATTCTTTTTACTAATGCTATAAAGTGGTGTTCACCAAGTTATAAAACAGAAATGCTTCTCATTTGGGCTGGAAGAGCTATAAGATGGTCTTCTGCAAGTGGGGACTCATGGTGGGCTTGGAATATGTCTTCTGGTTATAAAAATTTCAGTTTTATATTAATTCCAGAGTTAGTAGACCACATTGCAAGACTAGGAATAAAAAAGGAAATGGCGATTTTGTCTATCGCCATTTCCTTTTTTATTAGCTAGACAAAATGGCGATTTTGTCATCACCATTTTGTCTGGTTGCCATCTTAATGTATCGGGAAAACAGCTTTTCTCAAATATTGTGGGACTCTTCTGATTATTGTCTATGAAACTACTCAGATAAGTTAAAATTAACAAAAGTTGCTTATATAATAATAAAAGATTGATGTTTGCGTGTTTTATTCTCCTTCATGTACATGTTCTTTTCTATTAAAAAAAAGTAGTAGCTAGTATTTTTGCATAAATTTCATTTATATTAACTATAAATATTATTGTTGGAATTTTTTTTACAATTAACTTTGAAAAACATGTTCTTTAACTTTTGAAGGTCAGCATAAGTCTGTTTTAATGTCATTAACAAACGATTAATATAATTGTAAGTGTTTAATGGATATTTTAGCATGAAACATTTCATGTTTAAATCCTTATGCTGTAGTAACTAACAAATCAATTTAAATGCAGAAGCTTTTTTTTTTGTTGTTAATCTTAAATGCACAAGATAATATCAGATTGTGACTCTTAAAAGAATTTCAGTAAAGAGCTTATCTCATTATAATCATTTATACAATTTCAAAGTTATATTTAAGTTCATATTGATGAAAGTAGGTTATTTTTTTGTTTTTACTATTATTAAAATATTACTTGATCATAAATTAGTGTGTTAGTTAATCACATCTGAAATGTTGAAAGTATCGTTTGTTGAATAATTGGCATAAACTTAATTCTTCAGCTAAGCCCATGCAAAAGTATCTGTTATATTTAGGTAAACAGAAAGCTTCTTCAGCTAAGCCCATTATTTAGCTTAATTTAAGCCCTTAATTTATAAATGAAGAATTAAGCCCTTAATTCTTCAGCTAAGCCCATGCAAAAGTATCTGTTATATTTAGGTAAACAGAAAGAGAAAAAACACACCACCCTTTTTAATAATAAAAAGTTGAATTGATAAAATTCTCAAGCTCAATAAAAAAAATGCTTAGAAATTTTAAATGAGCTTCAAAAATCTATGATAGAGATACCAAAGAAGCTGAAAGAAATGACAAGTTAACATTAATTGAGAAATCAATCATGTGGCATTGTGGAGCTTTTTTTTAAACAAAAATCATTACTTAGTAATGAATTTAAAGGAAGAATTAGAGTTTGAAATGTAGTACTTTGTGAAAGAAATATGTAAACATTAACCCAGAAATAAAAGTTTATTTAATTGTCAAATAAATGTGTAAGTCTTCAGTATAGATATATTATGGTTAAGTAGTTATAGAAATCTTTGAAAATAAACAAAAAAGTACATATTTTATTTTTATTAAATAGCTGTGATTAAAAATTAAAACAATTTAAATAAAAAATTTATGGAAATAATGATTGTATTTTGATTTCATTTTGTCATCATAAATTTAATTAATCTTA
This sequence comes from Latrodectus geometricus, assembly GCA_026290005.1. Lineage (NCBI taxonomy): Eukaryota > Metazoa > Arthropoda > Arachnida > Araneae > Theridiidae > Latrodectus > Latrodectus geometricus. The sequence goes on from JAPDSC010067202.1 coordinate 661,560, forward strand.
TTATCAAAAATTACTTTCATAATGTTCTATGAGAAATGAGGTATATGAAAATTTAAAAATATCCATAGTTGTATTTAATATGTAGGTAGACTTGAATAATATTGTGCCGATTGTAGTTGTGGACTCTTAGGCAGGCAGGACAACATTGCACTGTAAAAACTTGTTCTCGCCTTACTGCGCATGCACATTGAAGCAGCATTTATAGTAAATGTGTAGGTGACACTAAAGCAACAAGTGTCTACCATTTGTGACATTGCCTGTTTTTATTGCTTGCTGCTTGCACATTGATCTTATTTCTTTGAATTCATGTATGGAAATATCCATTGAAAAGAAATTTCCTGATTTTTTTTTTATTTTTTATTTCTAAATTTCAATATGATTTGTCTTTTTATGATACATAATTTAAAAATTTTACGAAATTTAGATAAAATTCATGTACAACACATTTGTAATCGATAATTATTTGACTTTGAAATTTATCTTATGAAATAAATTTTATGTAAGTTTTTCTAAATTTTAAAAAAGTTACAAATTAAAATTATCTTATTGTGAAATTAAATACAATATTAAATCGCGTGTAGCAGTGCTATCCAGAAGCAACAGATGTGCATTGGAGTTGTGCTCCCTGTGTAGCCTGCCTTATTTTTGCTTTTGAAATTATTAATTTTAAATTGAGCTCTGCATAATTAAAATTATATTGTATAAATTATAGTTTGTAGGATAATATATATTCAGGAAGTTAATACAGCTACCTCTTGAAAAAAGTTTGTTATTACTAAAAAAGGTTGTCCTCACTTTTATCCTATCTACCACTGGTGATTTTCATGTTACAGTTGCTGTTTGAATGCTATTTAGGGTTTTTCATAATGATTACTTTCCAATACAAAAAAAATTGGTGTTGCCATTTGATATTTTCAAAATTTTCTCATTGTAACCATAACTGTTAGAGTGACACTGTTGTTTTTCCATATCATTCTTGAGTGCGTACTTCAAAGTATCCTATGGCATTTCATTCACTTTCTGTGAACGGTATTATAGTTAGGGTTCCAAATGTCAGGATAATATTTTTATGATCACCCTGTTACATATATAAATATATTTGAAATATAATCATTTCTCCATTGTTTTGTTATCTAGAAATTAGTTTTCTCAATTTTATGGCATTTGTAAATTATTATAGGAAGTATTTCAATTTATAGTCTTTTTTTATTGAATATGTAAGGAGTGGCCTAGTTAAGATAGGGTTATTGAAAAGGTATGTATCTAGGAAATTTTTAATAATCTACATAAAATTAGAGGCAATATTTTTTCCTTAAGAATTTTCAGTAAAGTTTCTTGAAGTTTATTTTAATACTTAACTGTTGCTGTTTTTGGATTTGGGAAAATTGTTACACTAGCTAATCTTGAACTGCACTTAGAGGAGAAATCTTTCATAAGCGTAGAGAGACTTAAGCTATCAAAAAATCTAATTCAATAAAAATTCTATCTAACTTCAAAGTGTGGTTATTGATTTTTATTAAAAATATTTTATATTTGTATTTTCTTAATTTTTAGGTTATGTTATTCATAACTTGTTTATAATACAAAATTCTAATTTTTATGTATGAATTTTATATTTAATGTTTTTTTTATGTTATTCATTAACTACTATACATCACATCAGAGATATAAAAGATCCTGAACATCCAATGTCATTAGAAGAACTTGGTGTTGTAGAATTGGAATTGATTCAGGTAATTCATTAACAAAACCTAAAACTATTAAATACTTTTTTTGTAGTATGTATGTAATGCAATTTGAAGTAATATTTGTTACAGAGGAAAACAAGAAAAATTGTGTGATGACAAAAAATAAGTGACTAGGGTATCTACTATTAAATTATCTACTATTAAGTATTATATATTAAATATGAATTTTAGACAATTTTTATGTTGTAGAGTAAAAACATTCTATGTACTAAAAAATATTAAATACAGATATGTTCAAAAGAAAAGTGGTATATAAAATTAATGGTTAGATTTGAAATTGTGAACTGTTTCATCTGAACTGATGATTTTTATTTCCCAATTATTAGATGTTTAGAATTGAATAAGTTTTAGATACATGGCAAAAGGGTGTTAATCTAAGAAAATTATGCTATTAGATTTACATTCAGATTTTCATTCTGTCATATTATATTTATTTAGAATTACATGTAGAAAATAGTTTCTTGTTGAGTTCTTCTTAATTTAAACTGAACACAGAAAAAAAGGTATCAGAATAAGTAAAGGAACCATTAAATTTAAAGATGGTGGCCACCAAATTATTTCTAACATTGTAACGGTGAAATATACATACTCTTTCTTGGTATTCTAACAAAGACAATATGTCATGAAAAAATGTTTCCTGTAGAAGTATCAAGTTGGAAAGATAAGACACACACAATCTTAGCAATTGGGTACTCTATGAAATGCCTTAAAAATTCTCATTCAGCAAGATTGAAATTTAAATTTCTTGAGTTAAAACACTTTAACCTGAACTCCCACTCCATTCATTTGGCCTACTGGTGGTTATCAAAATAATGGGAAACCTTAGATTCATAAAGAATCCTTCATTAGTTTTGTGTAGGACCAGCTTGGGTTTGATTTTCCTAGTAATCAATTCATACAAGAACTGAAAAGTGTTTAGAGGCATGTTGTATCATTCTTCACTTAGATGCTGCAAAAGTTCTGAGACAGATGCTGGTTTGGGATATCGATTCCACATTGCACACTCTAAAATAGACTGTAACAGCTCAATCATATTGAAGTTTAGTGACTGCTGGCCGAGGTAGGTGTTAACTTTTGATCTTGTGTACATCAAACCACAATTGGGCAATTTTTGCATCATGGATGGATGCATTATCTTGGAAAATGCAATCTCCTGCAGGAAAATATTTGAATTATAGGATGGACAAGATCAGTTAAATTTTCTCTATGCTTTTCCTTAGTGATCCTACCTTTTAGGTATATGATTAATGGAAAAGTGTGAAAGAGTTCTTTAGACCATATTAGGTACTTTTTTCCTCTCATCGATCGATCAGGATTTGTGAGATAAACATTATTTTAAGCTACATTTGCCATTAATAGCTGTGACCAGTCTCTTGAGAATTGCTGCTCTGCTATAAATGTTGTGTTTATCAATTAGTCTTCTAACTAATCATTGACTCTAGAGAATCCAAATACTGATTGATCTTTAGTCACTTTTGTTGCAGTTGTTCGCTTTTTAGAAATTACAATCCATTTCGAAACATGTTGGTTTCTTACTGACCTTTCTATTCACTATTTTACTTTGTTGAGCATGCCTTGGAGTGTTGGTGTATGTTGTCATGACTTAAGGCACCATGCTTTTAGAAACCTTTAAAAGTTAGAATATCTCAATCACTTGTTCCAACTAGACATGTCCCTATAATTTGACCTCTTTAAAAATTTGAGAGGTCTGACATTTGACATTTTTGAAAAAATCCAACACTTAGAGTAGTTCAATAAAGCTTCTAGATTTTACTAGAATATGTACATTTCTATTTATAAAAAGAACTGTTCCTCTCGTACTTTAATGCTTACAAAAAACACATTAAAAATATCAATCTCACTTACTCTGGTTATCATTATTTGTAAACCTCAATTTAATATGAAAAACTCAATTGTAAAATTAACTAAATCATTTTAATGAGTAATGTTACATAGCATAAAAAGAACCTTGTGAAATGCTTGAAATCTTTTAAAATCTAATGTTTTCAATGCATAACAATTTAAATTCTGTAATTCAGTGTTTTTCAACTGCTGCTTTGCCACAGTACTTTTGTAAAAAGTGTGCTGCTAAATTTTAGAAATGTATATAGTAAAAATTATTATGCTTTTTTTATTATGTGTAAAGTTTGTTTAAATCAAAGAAAGTATACTAGAAGAAAAATTGTTTTTCATATTTTTTGTAGTTAAAAACTGTTTTTATCTTTGATGAATGTGACCTTTCATAAACGGAAATATTTGCCCAACATGAAGAAATTTCAAGTCTTCTCAGTATCTAATTACAATCTTTTTTTTTATGAATTTGGATTTTCATTATTAACCAAAATAAAAACGTTAAAAAGATCTAGACTGTTAAATGTAAAAGATGTGAGTGTAGCATTGTTGGTCAATTTTACGACTAAATATAAATGAAATTATCAAAAAAAAAAAAAAAAACAACAAGCTCAAATTTCTCTTTAAAAATAACCTTATTATTATATTGTAATTCATCCCTTCATAAACGTGCTGTTGTTTTTGTAATACATATTAAATTTTATTTTACATTCAAAATTATTATCATAAACTATTTTACACAATGCATTGTAGGTAAGTTAACTTCTAAATTTAACTTTTTCTTTGTGAGCTACCAAATTTTGAAATCATTAAAAGAGTACCGTGAAAAAAAAAGTTGCAAATCATTGCTGTAATTTGTAAATAATATGATGTTTTTGGTGGTTTATTTAATGTCGCTCGTTTGAAGTTTATTAAAACTTGAATTTATTTGCTCTGAGAATTTTGTATATAGGCAAAATTGTTTTTTTAGAAATCAGATTCACATTTCTGCTAAATTGGAATGTATTCTTCCAAAATTGTTTTTAACTGTAATGTCTACCATAATGCCACATGAAACTTCAGTAAATCATTATAGTATTTCAAAGTGCATTCAAGCTGTGATCCAATTGCATGATAACTTAATAAATTTTGCCTTTCTTGAAGAAACATTAAATATATGATAGTCATTGCTCATTGAATCCTTTCTTGTTTCCTAGAACAAAGGTAAATATAACTTTCTACATTTCTTTTACAATTACTTTATATTAGATAGATTATAAAATACTGTTCTCTATGTTTTAACAGTATTGGATAAGCTTTAAAAGTTTGAGTGTAAGGATCCGCCATTCATTTTTTGAAATAATGCCATGAATGAAAATTTACGTTTCTCTATTTGTATTATGATTTCTTCTGAAAACAACCTGAAATTTTAGGTAGAAAACTCATTAAATGTTTAAAGCTAGTAAATTAATAATGATTATACAAAATATTAAAATGAATGCTTATAAATTCTATCTTTATTCTGATATGTATATGATAGATTAAGCTTTCACGAAAACATAAAAATATTATTATTTTTCAACATTTTATGAATGTTTTCCCTTATGTTGCAAAGTTAAAATGTTTGTTTATAGATAAAGTTTGGTTTGCATTATATTTTGCAAATTACTGATAAGTTGCATTTATTGAAGTAAAACTGTATTGTCATAAAATGTCAATGAAACTATTAAACAAGTGATAGGTTTAAATATTAAAGATAAAATTAATTTTAATATTTATTTCAATGAAAATATAAATTTATATTAATGAAAAAAGTCAGTGTTGTATTTATACAGTTATATATCATTACAAATATGTTTTTTTTTTTTTTTTTTTTTTTTTTTTTTTTTTTTTTTAATTGTGATTTTGTTTTTTTGGCATTGCATGCATGTAAAAGTTATTATATCAGTAAATAATTAACTTATTTTGACTCTAAACTTTATTGATACAGATATAATTAACATGAAATTAAGATTAATCATTTGTTTCTCTCAAGATATTCATACATCTATTTTGACTCCAGATAATGAATGTTGAATTTGCTTATGGGTTCTTTTAAGAATTGAAATGCCACATTTTGAGAAAAAATTGTGCATAAGGTTACTTTTTGTATTCCAATGTCCATTTTATAATTAATGCTCTGTAAAATCAATCTAATCTTCTAAAAAGTCTATTTCTGACTTTATTATTCTAACTTCTGTAATTTTTGACTTAACTATTAATTTATATTTATTTTGATGTGTTTCATCTTTGATATTGTATGGTAAAGATTTTCATTAATGCATTCTTTATTGAGATTTTACATCATGGTGAATTTTTGTTGGCTAAGATGCATTTTTTTGAATTTCTTTAATAACTAGCTTAAAATACCTTAATTTTCTTAGAATTATTTAAACATTTCATTGTAATTAATACTTTAGAATACAGTTTTTAGATATTTTTATCCAATATTAAAGTTAAGAGTGTATTATGTTATCTTTTTTATGAAAACATATTTTTATAATATTTTAGTTTGAATATTTTTGCATAGGTGATACAAATTAATTTTTTTTTCAGATTGTTGAAGAAGATAATTGTAACTATTGCTGTGTAGAGTTTAAGCCCACGATTCCTCATTGCAGTCTGGCAACATTAATTGGTCTAGCTATTAAAGTTCAGCTTCTACGTATCTTACCAGTTTCTTTTAAAGTAATTTTTATTTAACTTTTGCCCGCATCTTCAATAATTTTAAATTTTTGAAATTTTTATTTTTGCACATACTATTGATATTTAATATGTTCATTATATTTATTACTTGTTTTTTTAATATTAGTTATAATTTGTGTATATACATAAATTTATGTTTAACTATGGTTATAAATAGTTTTAACATAAAGTTTAATTTACTTCGAAATTATTCATTATTTTGTTGTGCTGAACTTGTTAGACATGTAAATCTTAACTGTAATTGTAACCGTGTAACTTTATTTATCAATCAAATAGTGCTCTCCCATTTTATAGAGCCCAGTGTCATTAGCAAAAGTCAGTGTGTAGCACAAGGAAGTACATTCTAGATACTATTAAATATAATAAACTATTTTATATTTAAAGTTCTATTTTGTTACCATCAAGTATGATCTGGCACAGCCAGTAGTTCAATGCAGCTTATAGGTAAAGAATAGTGAAATTAAACTCCTGTGGAAGAGAAAGTAATTATCGGTGTGAGAAGTAATCAAAAAATGAAATTGAAATATTAAAAATAATCAAAATGGATAAAGGATTTATTACTCTACATCTACTAAGTTTTGATGGAAATGTAGCTGAAAGTTTTAAAAACTGAAGACTAGCTTTGAAATTTATTTGATTGTAAGTGAAAATGATAAAAAGAAATTAAAAAATACAAAGTATACAAGAAAGTTCTTGCCGTTATTAATGACTTAAAAGAATATAGCCTATTGTTAGTTCTGGAAGTAATCACTATTGGCATCCAGCCCCTTCTGCCAATGCATTTATAGTTGTTAATCTCCTTGCGATAAAACTCACAGGTTTTCTAAGCAAAAGAGTCTGAGTGATTGGTCCAATTCTGCTTCATTGGTGAAGGATTTTCCACAAAGACGATTAATTCAAGATATGAAATAGGTTATAATGAGTAAGAGCGATGGCACAAAGTCTCCCAACCAAGTTGCTGTATGGTATTCATTGTCACCTGCACGACACGTGGCCTTGCTATATTGGCCAATAACAATACACCCTTGCTATTAACCCATGGAGACTCATTCTGTTCCAATGCCTGTTGCACATGTTCCAATTGCTGCAAGTACAGGTTTGTAGTGACCATGAGGTCCATTTGTAGCAGCTTTTAGTGAATCACTTGGCGAATAGTCCACCAGGCACAAAGCATAATCTTGTGTGAGTGCATAAGTGGACTTGCACTGTGCAGTACAGGATCTTGGGGTGATAGTGCTGTTGTATCAGTCGCAGCACTATCCCCAACTACTTGGCATATTCAGCTACTTGATCCAACAGCTAATAAACCCACTTTAGAGTCGTAAATCAAACAACATTCAACATGCTACTTTGACACATTTATCTCTCTTCACTACTGTACAAGATGTGATAGATGAATGTATTCTGTGGACGTGTTTCAACCACGTCATACACTTGTTTGCATACTTATTCTCACTTCATTCAATGGCAACATGAAAAAGACTAGAGCTTTCTTGTTTACTTGGGAGTTTTCATTTTATTGAACGTTATCGGCACTGAGTTGACAGATGATGAGAAAAGAAATTTTTTTATTGTTTTAAAGAAATTTGAGAAATATTGTATTCCCAGAAAAATTAAAGTATAGATCATTGTATGTTTTTTAACCGATGGCAGGAAGTCAATGAAAATTTTGACGATTTCCTCCTTGCTTTAAAGAAAATAAGTACAAGATGAAATTCTGCTGATCTGAAGGAAAATTTTATGAAGACAGAATTATATCTAGAATTAGAAATTAATGATTAAGGGATAGAATGCTATGTGAACATGATCTTACTTTACAAAGATGTATTAAAATGTGTAAGGCTTATAAATTGCTGAAAATTAGCTTAGAACTCTTAACTATGAAAAAACTGTAGAAGCAATACTAAAGAAGAAATTGTGATGGCATGCCAGGTTGAAGGAAAAAGTGGGCTTGAATAATCAAAATTTTTAGATGATTTTTGTTTCCGCCATAAAGTGTTTAGAAAACTAGTGCACAATGAAATTAAAGTATGCAAAAAATACGGCAAGTCCCATTTAAAATTCAGTTGCTTTGCATTTAATAAAATATGTAATGTATAGATAAAATTTGTAAAATAGATCATTTAGCACAAATGTGCAAATTAAAAAAGAATATAAATGCTTTAAAGAATTACAAAAAATATCACATTTTCCTCTGTGTCTCCTTTTCTGGTTTCTAAAGGAATATCTGGTCATTTAGGGGAAGTAAAAAAAAATACAGAAAAAGCACTCTGGTGACCTTCTAGTCGAGGTTGCATCAGAAAAACAGGCAACCATAATTGCAAACATGCAATTATTGGCTAATATCGAGATAACTGTTGTGCCTCATAGAAATTTGAATTTTTCCTTTTGGTGTAATATCATCCAGTGATTTGTTAACTACGCCGACGGATGAGGTTCTTGAAAATCTACAAAGCCAGAAGGTCTGTGTCGTTAGACGCATAACAATCAGGAGAGATGGAAAGTACATATACTAAGCATCTCATTCTGACTTTTGCGACGCCAGACCTTTCACAACAGATTAAAATGGCTTACATGAATTTATCCATTCGGCCATACATACCAAATCCACTGCAATGTTCCGGTGCCAACGCTTTGGACACTCTAAGAATGCTTGCAGGGGCAAACTTACCTGCGCTCGCTGCGCGGTAGTTGGCCATGATAGTTCAGACTGCACAGCGAAGGAGGTGTGTGTCAACCGTCACAGTGACCCCCCTCCTACATTTGAATGTGTCCGCAATGGTTACTAGAGAAGAAAATCACGATAAAAATAAATAACAAATATTCCTATCCTGAGGCATGACACATAGTTTCGTCTCGCACTCCACAAGCTGGAGTGTGTTATGCAACTGTGGCTAGAAAGGTCTTAAAATCCAGTAGCACTCAAACTGAAGAATTTTCTCTTCCCCTTACAAAATTACCCGAAGTATCTACCCCAAAGCCAAAATCATCTTCTAATATCCTGAGAAAAGCTCCTAGTATTAAAACTAAATGTATGAAGGCTTTCAAATTAAGATCTTCTAAGGAGGGCTCATGTAAGCCTTCCCTATCCACCTGTAAAGCCATGATCCTGGAGGCTGATACTGTATCTCTGCATCCCTCGGACAATGATATGTCGTTCGGGGAGTCAACAGAAGATCCGCCCTCCAGTTTCGGGAAAGGAGCTTTTCAGTTTAAATAATAACTTCCTTTGTTTCATGGAACTGCCATGGTTTGCCATCTCACGTAGATGACATCAAGTCTTTAATTTTAGCACATAATCCTGCATGTTTGGCACTTCAGGAAACTTTCCTGAAGTCTAATAATAATGCTAACATGCATGGATTTAATTGCTTTAGAGAAGACTGTGTTGACGATGGTACAGTGTCTGGTGGTGTTTGTCTATTAACATCCAACAGATTTCCCAACACTGTCCATCCATTAAGCACTACTCTACAGGCTGTAGCTGTGAGAATTCACACATCATGTTTGATTACAGTCTGTAGTTTGTGTTTGCCACCACATGATGTCATCCGCCAAGAGGAACTCGATGATTTAGTTGATCAGCTGTCGAGTCCATTTTTATTACTCAGTGACTTCAACGGCCATAATATTTTGTGGGGAAGTGATGACATTAATTCTCGTGGTCGACAGAGCAGTTTATTTCTGATAACTGTCTCTGTCTGCTTAATACCAACAAGAAAACTTATTTCCACGTACCCACAAGAACCTTTCACTCGCTTGATCTGGCCATTTGTTCTCCTTCACTTCTGCCATTGTTAAATTTTTTGTAGGGAATGATATGCAATCTATAACAGTGATCATTTCCCACTTGTTATCTCCCAGACTGGAGGTAGTAATGTAGGACAACGTCTACCTACTTACGAGTACGGTCGGCGGATTGGACGCTATTTACACATTTGGCAGTTGTTGAATAAACAAGGGTCATGATCCAAAATATTGATGAGGCCGTTCAAAAGGTCACTGAGACAATTAAATGTGCAGCTGATACTGCAATTCCTAAAAGTTCCTCCAAAACACACAGGCTGTGCAAACCTTGGTGGAATAAAGAATGTCAAAATACTTACAAGAAACAGAGGAAGTTATGGGGGTTATTTTGGTGATACCCCACGACAAAGAATCTTATTGCCTTTAAGAGAGCAAAAGCATTAGCTCGCAGAGCTCGTTGGAGTCAGAAGGAATCCTGGTCTCGCTATGTCTCTTCAATAACATCTTCCACATCCAGTAAGCAGTTATGGAGGAAAGTCAAAGCAGCCAATGGTATTTATATGGAATTTACCATTCCCATATTAAAGACCAGAGCTGCTATACATTCTTCTCCAAAGGAAATAGCTAACGTCCTTGGTGAAAGTTTTGCTAGTTGTCTCATGCACTGACTCTTACAGTCCTTCGTTTTTAAGGATTAAGAGTCATGCTGAGCGAATACCAATTCGTTTCAACCATGGACAAGCCTTACCCTAACACTGCGAATTTCAGATGTTAGAATTGAAGAAAGCTTTAAAGCAGGCCAATAATACCAGTCCAGGACCTGATGGAATTAGCTACCTTATGCTTCAACATTTAAGTCCAGATTCCCTATCGAACTTATTGATTTTGTTCAATATGATCTGGACTGAAAACGAATTTCCATTAATTTGGAAATAAGCAATGGTGATTTCGGTCCTTAAGCCTGGTAAGGATCCTTCAGAACCTTCAAATTACCGACCTATAGCTCTGACGAATTGTCTTTGTAAGACTCTCGAACGTATGGTCAACGCTCGTCTCGTGTATGTCTTAGAAAAAAATAAATATATACATATTAATCAGAGTGGATTTTGTAAAGAAAGATCCACTCTTGATAATATTACATATTATGAGACCCAAATTCGCAATGCATTTGTGCAAAGGAACCATTTGGTCTCCGTTTTCTTTGACATCGAGAAGGTATATCACCATACGTTACGATATGGAATTCTCCGTTTATTATATGATTTTGGCTTTAGGGTTAATCTCCCGATATTCCTAAAACACTTTCTACGCTACTGCATTTTTAAAGTACGCATTGGAACATCTACATCCAATACTTTTATTCAAGCCGAGGATATACCCTAAGGCTCTATTTTAAGTGTCACTATTTTTAACCTATACATTAGTCACATCCTTTATCTTCTATCACCTTCTGTTTATGGCACTATGTATGTGGACGACCTGCAAATATCTTGCCAAGGATCAAATATGCTATTAATCAAGAGACAACTACAAACATCTGTTAATAAAATAGCTGCATGGTGTGTAGAGAATGGCTTTACATTATCTCCAAGCAAGAGCTGCTGTGTCCATTTTTGCAAGAAGACTTGCCTTCACAATGATCCTATTATCCATCTAAACAACCCTACAATACCTCTTGGTCAACGAGATCAAATTTCTTGGTGTTTTATTTGACTGAAAATTGACATTTCTTCGGCATGTTTTACATTTGTGGAAGAAGTGTGAGCGATCACTTAATATCCTCAAGGTGTTGTCAAATATATCTTAGGGTGCTAATCGCTTGTCACTGCTTCGTGTCTGTCAAGAACTCATTTTATCTTGTATTGACTACGGAAGTTTTGTGTATGGATCCGCTAGGACTTCTGTTTTACACAGATTGGACACTGTGCATCACTCTGCTTTGAGGATATGTTCAGGCGCATTCCGCAAATCACTCGTCCAGAGTCTTTATGCCATTTGTCAACAATTGCCTTTAGACCTGAGACGAATGCAGCCATCTGTCAATTATTATGCTAAGGTTATCTCTAATAGACAACACCCTTTGCGTTCCTTGGCTTTTACTCCTGTATTAAAGAGATTGTATGATGCTCGCTCCTATAGCATCCAACCTTTTCTCACTCGTATTAAAAGTAATCTTTTCCTGACAGACCTATGTGGTATCCGTTTCATTAAAACGGACTTACTTTTACATCCACCTTGGTTTGATCCACAGACATCTATTATTAATAACTTTGCTCAGTTTCGGAAATCGGACACAGCTCCTACGTTTTTTCAACAGCTTTTTTGTTCACATCGATCTCAGTATTCTTATACGCCTGTATTCACAGATGGATAAAAAATTGCAAGACATGTTGGTTGTGGCATTTTCTTCAATAATTGGAGTTACGGCTACAACCTTCACACATCCTGCTCCATCTTTACCGCTAAAGCTACGGCAATTCATCAAGCTCTTCAGCTTGTGAATACAGAAAATTACTATAAAATTTGCGTATACACTGACAGCTTGAGTGTTATAGAAGCGTTGAAAAATTCGAACATAAATAAACATCCTGTTGTGTCCAAAATTTTCCAAACTGTAGATTCCCTTGCTGGCAAGGGATGTGATATTTAATTCTGTTTGATCCCAAGTCATGTAGGTCTAAAGGGCAATGATAAGGCTGATACAGCTGCTAAATCTGCATCGGCTGCATATCATCTATCTGTCCCTCTTATCGATGTGAGAAAGGTTGTTAAAATTTTTGCTTTTTCTCTATGGCAGGAGTACTGGAATATGCAGGTCTCCAACAAACTATGTGCCATATTTCCATTCATCATCCCCTCATTAGTTTTACCGCTACGAAGTGCTGATGTTCGTTTAACTCGCCTTCGTATTGGACACACACGTTTCACACACAGACATTTGTTTTTGAGTGAACTTAATCCATGGTGTGAAACATGTGATGAACCATATATTGCATTGATTTCCTTGCTGCAAGGGTTATGATATCATTTTCTGTTGGATCCCAGGTCATGTAGGTCTAGAGGGAAATGAAAAGGCAGATGCAGCTGCTAAATCTGCATCGTCTGTACTTCATTCATCTGTCCCTCTGTTCGATGAGAGAAGAGTTGTTAAAACATTTATTAAATCTCTCTGGCAGGAGTTATGGAGTATGCAGGTCACGAACAAACTGTGTGCCATATTCCCATCTTTCATTCCATCATCAGTTTTACCGTTACGAAGAGCAGATGTCAGATTAACTCGCCTTCGTATCGGTCACACACGTTTCACACACAGACATTTGTTTTTGAGTGAACTTAATCCATGGTGTGAAACATGTGATGAACGATATACCGTGTCTCATATTTTAATTTCATGTCCTAATTTTAACCTTTACCGTTTTAAATATTTCCAAACTGACCTTTTAACCTTTTCCAAATTAAGACAATAAGCCAGTCCCAAGGACTTTGATGGCTTAATAATGCTATTCTGTTGCATTTTTATCAGAAGATTAGCATTCCCTAAGCACGAAAAGGTAACTAGTCTTCTTGGATGTTGTTTGACGGTAGAGTAATTTCCTGTATCTATTCGGTGCTGCGTCATGTGATTTCCCCCCAACATCATCTGATTTTTTCAAAGAGGTTTTCAAATTCTAGTAATAGCATTCTTGCAGCACTTCTCTGTGAATCATCTAACTCTACACTCTAAAAGAGTTTATTAATTAGAGTGTCAGAAGACTCAGATAGTGTAACTTGAAAGTTTTGATTAATACAGGTTACTGGATTACAAGTTGCCATCTCTTCTCCTTCCTTATAACCTTTGCTTTATGCTTATATCATAATAGTAACTCTTACTTGGATAACATTTCATGAAAGGTCAACCAGCGAAGAAGACACTAGTACTTCTTTAATGCTATTGTCTGTATCTGGATATCCAATTAATCCATAGTGGAAATTATTATTTTCTGTTAGAGCTCCGGAAACTATTGTCTTAGTTCTTGATGGTAATATAGTTTCACTCTTTGCAATTATATGTTAGACTGTTTTGATATCTGAATATTTCTTATTTAACACTGATTTCTGTACATAAGTGCAGTTTGTTATTCTTAAAATTCACCTTGAAATGGTTTTCTTTGAGGAAATACAATCTGAGAATAAATTTATCATTTATATCTGGGACATACGCTATATAGTGGTGCTCAGCATTTCTAAATGTGAAGTAAGATTCACTTTTTCATAAACATTAATCTTATCACCTGACACAATTTGGAGGATAACGCAAAGCTGTATCCAGATGAGTTTCTCTCCAACTTTGCGAGCCAAGTCTGTTCTAATGATGGTTATGTTGGCTCCAGTATCTATTATCATCCCTCAGACATGTTCTGTAACAACAGGCCCATTATCACCACCACTTCTGGAAGAAATATGAAACATTTTGAAATTTGGCTTCTGACTCTGGACAGTTTCTACGGACCTGTCCGGCTGCACTAAAAGCCCAATACTGAAATTTCATATTTCTGACACATTTCTGCTCTGATAATTTATAGATTTCCCATTGCAAATCTTCAATTTGTTTTATGAAATTAGAGTTTGAACCTGTAGCAGAGACTGCTCTGGTTGAGTGTTGGCCCTTACATGCAGTTTACTGGGCAGCCTCAATCTTATCTGCATAAAGTAAAACAGATCTGATATTGTTACCCTAGTACAAACTTAAATTTATATATTAAGCGTTTTTAAGTTTTAATTTATTACAGTTCTATTTAAATTTTTCTTATCACCATATTTAACATTCAATTAAAATACTTATGCGTTATTTTCAACTTTATTTTTTCTGCTATGCCTTACCCGCATACCATTTATTACTAACACACTTTGCTAAATTTTACTTTGCTGATCTGACATTTCTATATTCCTAATCAAATTAACTTTATACGAATGCCAGTTCATCAAAGCAGGCGTATCCCATGTGTTTTAAAAGCACCAGAATCAGGAAAATATAACTTCATTGTCTGATAGTTTTGGCTAAATACTGTTATTGTCATTGGTATTATAATTTAATTTTTTTGTTAGTAATGACTCTGGATTATTTATATGGGAATATCTTTATTTTATCTATATTTTCATATTTTAAACTTAATTTATGTTATGTAATTATTTTATGTTTAGTAACAATAAATTACTATTTCTTATGCAAACCTAATTATTGACATGTTATTAGTTTCTTATTTATTAATAGAACGAAATACTTTATAGGTATTTAAACCAATAGTTAACATTTATTTAACTTATTAAAATTTAATATTTGCAGCTCTGCTTATTGTTAGAATTATTTTTGGAAATTAGCTTAATGGTGGGTATTGGTAATATAATATCTGCCCACAGATACTTAAACTGTGGTGCAGACTGACAGATATCCTAGACTTCTGCGAGTCTAAGTGCTTTCTGTGTTACTGGATCATGTAACCAATAGTTAACATTGAACAATAGTCATATTGATGAAGTTCTGGAGAGTCGATATTGACATGTCTCAACTGGGCAATCAAAAATGCTAGATGGTTAATTCATTGGATATTGACAATTCAATCTTTGCAGACTTTCACCTGCTTTTTAATAGCAGGATTTTAACTGCAGTCGGTTATATTCTCTAGTGTACTTCTCTCCAAGCTTCAGCTGAAGTCCACTTGATAGGGCTTGGAAATCACGCCATTGCTCTTCTGGAATCGTCTTGAGGGTGTCGGCTGCGCTCCTATTAAAGATGGCACTATGTGAAAAGCTTTGGCTCAGGGATTCCATCCATTAGCTTCCACTACTATTGTAAGCTGGGTCTTGTATACTTACCAGAATGTTTTTCCATTGAATGTTGATAGTTTGATTGTGGCTAGGGAAGGTATAAATGACACGTTGAGTTCCTTATGTCTATTTGAGATTTACTTTTTCAGGCTTTCAATCTCCTCATCCACATTCTCTAATACTTCAATCTTTCAATCAAATTTTTTTCTATCTTTTGTTTTCAACTGGAGTTAATTTATCTTCCACTGCATTTTTGTTCTCTTAAATGATGTTGGAGAATTCTTCTTTAACACATGCAATGTCCTTTTAAAGATCCTCCTGTCCAGATTTTATCTGTCACCTGCTCAATCAACTTTTCGAGCTATTCATGTCCACTTTTTTTGTGATATGCTGCGTCAATTCTTAATCTCACTCCTGATACCAATTGTACCAAGCTTCGGTGTTCATGTTTGAGAATCCGTGATACAATCTCTTAAAAATCACAAGACTTTTATTTGTATCAAGTTCAACAAAATTCCAACTGTAGAGATCTCAATTACCAAGCTTCAATTCAAGTAATGTAACAGGAAACAGATTCCAAATACACAGTCTCTACTACCTCAGATAAAAAACAGTTTCTATGCACTAGAATAGCAGTCGACTGATCATCTTCACTAACTCACTGCTTCTATGTTTGGCGGCAGTATTTATACCTGATTTGATGTGAAAATCTACGAGTTTCGATAAGGTTCTGTAAGATTTTTGGCTATCTCATTTAATATTGGTCCTAGAGTTTTGGGGATGGTTTTTTCCAGAAATATCTATTTATCATCAAATCGCCAATAATCTTGCCAAATCATTAAGAATGGCACTTTTAACATAGAATAGGATTGCTTAGCAATTTTTGCCCAAAATCGATCTGTCCGAGATATATTTAGACAAATGCAAACAATGTTTTTAAATTTGTAACAATAATATCTGAAATGTGTTTTGAATGAGTTAATAAATGTATACTACTTCTCAAGAAAGTATTTTGCTGGAAATAAGCAAGACCATTCTTGCTTTTGTTGTTGAGGAATCTCTCAGGATTATTACCTAAACTTATTGCTTTATTTTTTAGCAAACCCCTTATTTATTGTAGACCACATGGGGGTATATTTCTTTTTCTGTTTTTCATACCTCAGTATTATGATTTCTGTTTTCATAGTGGATCCAAACCATCTAAATAACAAGTAGCTTATATATTTATTTCTTTACTCTGAGGAACAAGCTATTGTATTAAAAAAAATATGATTTATGAAAATTTTGTTATTTTAATTGCTTGTTATATGAATCCTTTTATTTAATTTTCTCAAAATATATTTAGTTTTTAGGTCTTAGCGATGAATTTAACTATAAAGGAAACTTTTAAATATCTATCAAAGATTTTCAAAATGAATATGCAAATGCAATATTGCAGTCATATTTTTTGTTTTGTTTTATATTGTTTGTACAGTATGAAGCACATTTGCTATGTGTATGCTATTACAAATTATTTAACAAATGTTAGCTTCAAATAAAAGTGAAAAATACAAAACATTTTAACTTTTTTTTTTATTATATCAAGTAAAGAGATAATATTTTGCAAAACTTGATTTAACATATTTTCATGCATCCAAATAAGAAAATATAATAAAGTCAAAAATATTTGTGTTTTTGTGTAAAAAGAAAGATAAAATAAAAATCAAGGCAACTTCATGTTAAATATTTGTTACACTATTATGTTATAATTGTCCTGTTATTCAAATATTTGTCTTTTTGTTTTGCTGCCATTATGTAATAGTTAGGGCTCTGACCTTTTGTTCAAAAGTTGATGCATTTGAATACCATTGACTATGGATGTTTGTAGTGGTTTGGAATCTATAAACTATAAGTTCTGCTGTAATTAACCCGCATCTCAAAAGTGACTTTTGAGCAACAAACCAAACTATTGTTATTATCTATTTCATTTTCCCCTAAGAGGTTGTATGTTTAGAATTAATCTATTCAAATAGACCACATACCAAAGCGAATTGCGTCTAGATGTGGTAATATCACTATTTCCAGAATATTGAAGCTTTATTGGCAATTACAAAACATGAAAAAGAAATATATGAAGATATTTCTGACCAAAAAAGATTATTAGGCATATGAAAATGGTAATTCTATGTGATATTTCTGAAAGTGATCCTAAATCAAAAAAGCACTTTTATAAATAGAGTAAAATAAACAGAAGTATTAACATCACTTTAATTTCATGTTTTCCCTAAATAAACCTAAACAAGTAGAAAATTGTTTTCACTAGACCCTTGATTAAAATTAGAAAACAATTTATCCGTCAAAAGAATAAATGCACCATTACTGAATTTGCTTAATTTCACAATATGGTGGACATTTTTTTTAATGCTTGTATCATGTGATTTCATGTGCTTGTATCATTCATCAGATCATATAACTGTTTTCAATGCGTATCAGTTAAGTTTTTAGTTGTGGTACTTATTTAGTAACTCTGACCAGGGGGTTGGGAATGATTCTAAATCATTCCTAAATGCTCTGTTATGAACATTACTCTTTACTGTTATTATTGACACTAGAGAATCCAGATTCTAATTGGACTCTGCAACCACTTTAGAATAAATTCTTTTGCCATTACATTCTGTTTCAATGCTTATCAGTTTTTCCTTTTGTCTACTTAGCTTTTTTGATCTGTATATAACAGGGATGGCCAAACTTTTGGGATCCGTGGTCTACTCCACATTTAAAAAATCGAAGGTGGTCTACCAATGGCAGAAATAACGTATATGTTTATATATTTATTTTCGGTAACAGAAAAAATGGTATATTATCTAATTTTTCTAAAAAAAAAAAAAAAAAAAAAAAAAATTAGTATTTATAAAATAAAAATTTACTCATGAATTTGAATACCATTGACAAAATAATCAAAGTATTCATACTCCTAAAAATTGACCATCCAATTCACTTTGTTTAGATGAAATTTGACGCTGTATATCTGCGAAAAGTGTCGCTTGTACGAGCTTATTGCAATGCATAAACACGAAATAAAATGTTCATCTGTTAAATGCGACCAATGTTTGTTTTTTGTTCATAGTTAAAAAAGCAGATTCGCAAAGATACGTTGATCCAAAGTATGATTTCAAATACAAAATCAATTTGTTAACATTTGGAAACGTTTACTTAGAAATTAATTTCCAAAAACCAGTATCGCTAGATGCTCTGTATTTAAGAAATATATCGCATCTTAATTTAATAATTTCTTCCTCAACCGTGACTGAAGTGGTATCTATTAAATGTCCTATTTTTTCAGATACTCCATCAATGTTGACATTTTCATTTAAATGGAAATATCATAAAATTGAGTATTTCTTCCAACCTAAATAAGTCAGTCTGAATCTTCTTTCAAATTCTTCAAACAAAACATCTAAGTGTTCAGCGAAATCTTCAAAGTCGGGTTTGAATTATGGATGCACTCTTACTCTATGTTTTTGAAGTTTCTCAATTGATGTTTTCTTAATTGCATACCTTTTTATCGTTTCTTTGAAAGTTTTTATCGCACTCATCATGTCTGTTAAACATTAATTCTTTCCTTGTAGATTTAGGTTTAAGTCGTTAAGTTTTGCAGTAATATCGCAGAGAAAAGCTAGTTTCATGAGCCATTTCCCATCTTCCAATTCAGAAATGTGCTCTCCTTTTATTTGTAGAAAATTTCTTATATCTGGTAACAGAATACGAAATCTTTTTAAAAAAGCACCATGGCTTATCCACCTCATGTCTGTGTGCAATAAGAGATCTCCGTATTCTGATTCAGTTTCTTCCAAAACCGGCCGAAATTGTCGTCTCTCAAGACATCTTGAACGAATTGAATAGACGATTTTAAAAGCAATTTGAATTATATCATTAGAATTTAGTGTTTTTGAACACAATACTTGTTGATGGATAATGCAATGATAGCTGGTAAAACTGGGAATTTCCTCATCATAATTGCATAAGGCAGTATAACCAGTTCGATTCCCGACCATTGCTGGTGGTCCATCTGTTGTAATAGAGACCAATTTATATTTTGGAAATCCTGTCTTATCAATAAAGTTTTTAAATGAATTGTAAATATCTTGTCCCCTCGTTTGTCCTTTCAATGGAATTATAGTTAATAATTCTTCTTTTGAAGTCATATCTACTAAAACCATTCTCACAAAAAGGCGTAACTGTGCAATGTCTCTAATATCTGTGGATTCATCAAATTGAAGTGATAGGAACTTAAAAGCTTTTAAATCGTCATTTAATAAATTTTCCAAATTATTATTCATAGCTTCAGTCCATCGCATCACAATGTTACGTGACAAAGAAATATTATTTATTGACGATATTATTTCAGATTTGCTTTTAAAATCGTGGAAAAGCACTTCTCTTGCTTTAATGAAAGCTTCTTTTATCAATTCTCCATCTTCGAATGGTTTTTTTCACTGTATCAAAACTTCTGTAATGTTAAACAACGCCAATGTTACTGCTTTAGCTTTGGTGCCTAGTTTCGTAAATACCGATTGCTGTAAATGTAAATTCGACTTTAATTCATGCACTTTAACTTTTCGAAGTTCACTATCGATTGGAAAGTCTGGAACGTATTTTAAGTGCATGGTTTTAAAATGTCGTTCGACGTTTGCTTTTTTTGGTAATGCTACACTTGAGTTAGATATGAGACAAACACATTTCTCGACCATAACAAAAAAAGCATCTTCCCACTCATTGTGATAATGGTATGTTTTACTTCTCTTAGCACTGGTGTCTGGCTGAGTCATTTTGAACGGGTTGTTGAAAAACAGATTCAAAAGTTTTGTATCAACAGTTTTGAAACAAATTCGTATCGGTGCGGTAGGAAGCGAGCGACCTGCCACGTAAGACGATTAACTTAGAAGTAAAGCTAAACGGCCAGAAGTGACGGGTAGACTAGACGACTCGGCGCGTCGCTATCATGCGCCGGCTACTGGTTATGATCTAAGCATCCCAATTTGACAAATTGTTTCGATTTAATTCCACTGTAAAACGAAAGATTCAGTGCCTTACTTTGCACAGTTTATTTTTGGTTTTAAAGCAAAAACTGTAGTCAATTTTTATTTTAAATAATTCATTAATTCTATAACATAAATCATAAATTAAATTGTTAATATCCGAGATCACTATAGGGGTGGTCGCGCGGACTACCTAAAATGTCTTCGCGGTCGACATCTTGGCCATCCCTGGTATATAAGATCCATCTGTCCGTCCGTCCTCCATGCATCCATCGTTTGTAATATGAAGACAAAGTTTTTAACTACGAATATCTCAGTTAGAATGAACATTCATGTAATAGATTTTTTTTTCAACTGATTATTCACTGTTATTTCAATGCATTCACTATTATATTGAAGAACATAAAGTATCTCAGCTTCATATTTCAAGAAATGAGCTCAGGATTTTATTATATCTGTAGAGAGTAAAAAGAGTCATAACCTGATATGGGAGTGTTACTTCATTGCAAATTAATTCATTTTTTTAACAGGCCTAATATTTCAAAAGCTATTGGTCATTTAACTTCATTTTCAAATATTTTGATAAAAATTAAATGTTGGAAACAGGAATTATGAGGCTTTATAAAGGTTACTAGTTATGAACTTGGTTTTAAATATATAACTGAGAATACAAATTTCAATTAGAGGATTGTTTTGATGTTCATGTTATATATTGAGTACTATTCTTCTCTAAAAAAAAGTTTATGTTAGCCTGCTGTAGATTTTAATATCTAAAGGAAGTTGAATAATATTTGAATTGTAAATAAAATGTCCATATTTTTTTACTGAGACATTATTATGGGAAAGTATGAAAAATAAATACTCATGTCTTTTCACTTTAACAATTAATGTTTACTGACAGATTAACATAAATTAGAAATGAAAAAAAAAGCAATAAAAATATAAAATTATAGAAAAATTATGAATAATAAAAATTGACGAAATTTACATAGTTATGAAAATTAAAAAAAGATGACAACAATAATTTCATTTCAAGTAAACTCAGCATTTAATTAGCAATGACATTAAATATTAGCAATAGCTATTAAAAAGTACTCATCATTTAGTTTTGATTAACATTAAGCAAATTTTTTATTGTTTTAATCACAACCTTTTCACTTTCATTAAATTGATTTTTAAAATGGTAAAAGGTTTTTGAATTGTTTAATATGAAAAATTCTATGAAGAAGTACATATGTGAATCCAAGAAAATTTCTAGAGCAATAAATTACTAATAGAAAATAAAAAGTGAATTGAGAAACTTCCTTTTCTGTCACATTTTCTAAACTGTTAGATACTTATGAATGAAAGAAATTTCTATTAACGAAGTCTTTAAAAATCACATTCCTGCTAATTGACTTAGTTCTTTGCCATTTTTTCCCTCAATATCTGAAGAGAATGTAGATGCTTTATCAATTTCATAAACATATTTACTAGGTGTCAAATCTGATGAGTACTGGATGACTTCACACTTTCATTTTGAAATTTTTTGCCAACTTTTGTAATTTGTGAGAAACATGGGTCTTGCATTGACATACAGAAGCATGATAACATTAAACTATAACAAATGAAGTATTTTTCCTATCTCCAAATTATAGCTCACATTTATAAATATTTTACAATCTCAATAATTTTGACATGACTCTGAATAACAATTTACTCTACTTATTCACTTAATTACTACACAGTCTATTTTGTCATCTATGAGGAAATGTTTAATCCAAAATACTTTTTAATTACCTACCTCATTTTGGCCTTTTGTGGATCCATTTTATAAGCACTACTGCTTATATGCTTAAAATATATAAACTTTAATATTTTTTCTAAATTAAACCAAATTTACTCCAATTAAAAAAAATTATTTCAAACAATGAAGAGAATTTGATGTTTGAATGTTAAATTAATATATTGAGTATTTTCTGTTGAGCTAAATTAGATGGAAGTAATCTATTTTCCTCATAATACAACTGAAATGCTATTTTAAACCTATAAACTAATAGAATGAATCTTAAGTTTAATTTAAATAGTTAATGTGTTTAAAATACAATTTCTAGTAATTTTTAATAGTGATGCTTTTATTATATAAAGAAGTTGCTTCTATTATTCATGCTAATATTCTTACTTTTTTTTTTATCAGGTAGATGTGCGCATTTATCCAGGAACTCATGTTTCATATAATGCTAGTAAGTTTTTTTTTTTTTGTTTTTGTTATCTCTCATAGTAGGTTCTAATTAATCAGTTTAAATAAATTTGTTTTTTTAATTTCAGAAATATGTTAGACTCAAAGTATTTAATTTTTGTTATTAAGCAATTTTTTAGTCTTTATGTAGTATTTTCCTGTATATAATCCCCAGTGGTGCATTATCCGCATAACCTTTTTTTTCAAGTAAAAGGAAAAAAGTGTTGTATAATTTGCTGCAATTTTTTTCGGCGAATAGTCTAAAATATGTACTGCTGATAATGTAGGTGTCACATAAAATAAAAAAAAATCCACAGTATTATTAAGAATATGTTGTACAGAAAAGAAAGGCATTTATTATGAAAATGATTTGTCTGGGTATACCTCATCGCAAAGTAGGATAAACTTGAGATGAAAGCATAAGATCAATCAAGAGCAATAATTTCGAGAAGTTCCTTGTAAAACTTATCGATATTTAGCTTCTTATAAATTTTAAAATCATGTTAACATATTTAAAAAAATTATATATTTGCTTCATTAATATTGAAATGAAAGAAATGGATTATTTACAAATTGCTTATTTTATGCCTTTTTCTTTTATACCGCACGTCTTTGTTTTTTCACTTCACATTAACACGTTAATCACCATTTTTTTATTTGCTTTCACTATAGCATTTAATTTAAAATCTGCTGTGTGACTTTAAAGTTTTCACTTTCATGTGACTATATACAAATTTGAATATTTTCAAAACGAAACAGCACACGTCAATACAATTTGCAAAAGGATGTTAGTGAAATGCAACTATAATATCTTTACAAGGAACCAAATTCTTTTTTGAATGTAATTGGACAAAGCTGATTATAGCTTAAATAACTCAGGTGTGTATTGGTACCATCTGTTATTTATTTTATGAAACATGAGCAGTATTTCTTTCAATATTTTCTTGTAAGCGTGTCTGATCGATAATGTTTTTTATTAGATAATCTGCGACTGCGTATAATACGCATAACGAAATTCGGAACTTTTTTAACACATAATCCGCGAATTATATATAAGAAAGTACAATAATTAACTTATTTAGCTTGATATTTATATAGTTTTAAAGCTACAGTTATACAGTTTTTTCCCCTTATAGAATTTATAAAATAATTGCCGTAGTTTTAATAGTTATTTGTTTTAGTAATTAAAGATTTTTTTTAGATATAGGAAATTGTGACCTTACTTATTTGCTTGTTTTATTAAGGAGTATTTTATATCTTACATGAACATAGACATATAATACTATGAATAATCTATTATTGGTAGAAATGTAATGATCTCGTATTAATTGTAGTACAACAGACAGTGTTTTAAAATAGGTGTTTTATGAGTAACTATCACTTACTCCTTCAAATGGTATCCTAATTTTGTTTTAACGTTTAAAATTAAGAAAATTTTTGTCATAGTAAATACTTAAAAGAGAATCAAATCATGTTGTAATAATATACTCTCTCATTTATTGCTAATTTAGCTTATCACTTTATGCTAGAATGAAATTATAAAGGCTAGTTGATCAAATTATGACTAATAATCAATGGGTGATATCAAGTTTGTAAATCAGGTTGCATACTTGAAGCCAGGGTTTTGAACCCAAACTGAACCGAAAACTGGAAAATAAAACTTATTTTGGTTGGAACTAAAACTGGAACTGAATAAAAAAAAACATTTGTTTATTTTGGTTGGATATTTAATAAAAAAAGTAAATAGAATAGTAAAAAAAACGATTTCAGTCACTTTTTTGCAGTTAGAAATTTATCAATATTTTTTAATTTAATATGAACATATAATTATTATTGCATGTACATCACTTTAATGTTCACTAACACTTTTCTGCTTCAGTTTTGCATGAAATTACTTGTACAAGGCAAATTCATATACTTGAACAAACTAGTCGAATGAACTCACTATCCTCTGATCACCACTTATATTGAACATGCTGATTAATTTTATATATTCACATAGTCTACCAATAAAATTATTGGCATTATTTTCATAGAATTATATTTTATGGTTATGATAGTATGTTATTTTCAGTACAAAAAAGAGTATACATAAAATAAAATTAATCATTTGGAACTGAACCGAAAACCATAATGTTGGAAGAAACAAAAACTGTAATAAATAAAAATATGGTTACTGTTCTGTATATAAATAGGAGTGAGCTCCTATTTATAACAGAAAAGTAAGTGTATTTTTTGGAAAAACTATCCACTTCTGATTATATCTTTATTTAACACATACATATTTGTACAAAGTATTAACTATCATGAACTTATATTGGATTTTCCTTATCGAGATATAACATATACAATTAACTTTTTTGATTTGAAGAGTTGCTTTCTGCATAAGATTTATTTTATAATTTGGTTTTATAATTTTTTTTCATGCAACAGTAAATATTGTTTCACATATATTAAGATTTCCTCCTTATGCTTTTGTCAATAAGTGCAACAATCAATCAAAAGTTATTTACTTCCATATTTTTATCTAAAAAGAATCTATAAAATAGATAAGGCTGTAAATTGTTTGTTAAAAGTAAAAATATCCTTGCTTTAAAGTTCCTTTGGTACTTATCTGTATTATGAAATAAATGAATAATTTCAAATTTATTCATTTACAGTAAATTGTTATATCTCCATGATAATTTATACATTTATGACAGGGCTTGTATGGTATTTCACTTATTATTTTTAACAATGGAAAAGACATTTTGTTGAAAGAAAATAAATAAATTAAGGTTTTTTCCTTACAGTTGTGAATTTGTTATGACATATAGGGTGTAAAAGACATCAAGAACATTGCAACTAGTATTTTAATGAATTTATGAGTGAATATTAAGGTGACATACTAAATAAGGATTTATAATTCACTGTTGAAGTACTAGAATAAATGTTACTGAATAATCATAACAATACTTATGTATGAATTGAAATATAAATTAAGGAGCTCACAATTATAAAAAGCATGCATAAATAAATTAAGTACAAGTAATGTATTATTTTAGTGATATCAACTAATGTTTTAATAAATTCTGGAACCTAAATAGAGTGTATCCTTCACAGTTGAAGTATTAAAATTGGTGATACTTAATAATTGCAACAGTATATGTGTATAAATAAAATATAAAATTAAGATTAATTATAAAAAGCATAAATATCTAAATTAAGTACAACTAATATGATATCATTTCCAAATTTTTAACATTTTATAATTTCTATCATAGTAGTTCATTTAGTACACAATTTCACAATTTATAACACAATTTCATCATAAAAATAGTTTTAAACATAAAAAAATATATGTATTGCGTTGTATTTAAAATTTTTCAATCTATTGTAATAGATTTTAAGGTGTAACTTTCAAACCTATTATATAAAAAAATTGCAAACAAAATTTTAAAAATTATCCTATTTTGGGTTTAGGGCAAGTAAGATACACAACTCATGGCTTTAAAAAATATAACGTTTCAAAACCAAACTTTTATTTGAAATAAATTTTTTTGTTCATAAAATTTCAAATAATTTAAGTCATTTAAATTTAACACAGAGCTAAATAAAAGTTAATTTCCATACAAGAATTATGCTTATTATTAAAACTTAGTTTCTATACAAGAATTGTGTTGTATTAAAGAAAAATGTCTTCAATGTTTTTCTGTATATAGGCATTTTCAAAATTCATACTTTTCTTCAGTTAATGCAAATATTCTTTTACTTATTAGTTATGCAATAAGATAATTTTAAAACACTAAATATATTTGTAAGCATTTAACAGCTAGTTTTAAAGTTATTTAAGACTTCAAACATTGTAATTAAAATGACTTATTTATTATTTATAACACTAATCCATCAGAAGTAATGAATTAATCTTCTCTGTGAAAACTTAATTTATTTTCTTTGATTTAATGATTTGTGCTTCCATGCGCCAAACAGGAAGTCGCCAGTTTCAACATATAAAAGAGAAAATCAAAATTTAAATAAAACATGATAAAATATAAAAAGTATGACTGTACCATTCATAAAGAAATGTATGTAAACAATGATCTTTCGTTTCAATGATTTGTTGGTTTGAATATCACCTTGGGCTTGAATGTTTGTCATGATTTGAAATCCACTTTTATCTGTAAGTCCTGGTCTAACTAACCTTCGTTTGCAGAAAATGATCATTGAGCGACAATCTAAACAAAACTAAATAAACCAAGTAAAAGTGCGATCTTTCAAGCTTGTTTCATCTGCTGTGTTCAAACTCTGTATCCTTCTGCGCAATGAAGTAATGGCTTGCAACCCCTCATGTTAAACAATATAAGGACCTCACTTCTGTTTATATACAGCTCAGTGTGGTTTGATGACCTGCTTATGTTATGATTGAATAGTTAAAAATGTCATTGTATTTGAAATAATAAAATTATTACTCTCTTAAGATAATTGAGTCATTTAAAGTTGGCAGAATTTGAGTGTTTAATAATTAACAATTTGACAATTCACAAATACCTTTCAGTTACTTAAAATGGTTATTATTTGTGACTAAACAGTAATTTATATTTAATCAATGATCTGTTAAAGAATCCTATTGAAAACCTTAAACTTTGATTTAGTAGACTGCCTTATTTTTGTAAGTGCTTTGAAATCTGTAAGGAAGACCCCCCCCCCTCCCGATTCTGATTTGTAATACTTTTAATGCTTTCATACACTAACAAACAAGTTTCCAGTATGTAAAAAAATAATGATTTTTAGTAAGATATCATTTTGCTATCAGTTTTTAGAATTTTAAATTTTTATTAATGTTCTTAGTTTGAACAAATCTTTAGATGCATGCATTTGAGATGTTTTAATGACAATATAAGAATTGTTTTCTGTTACGAAAAATATAAAAGCAAGAAAGAGAAAGGTTAGAAATTTTTTTTCGTTAGTCTGTGAGGTGTCTTTGCATTGTTTTTAACAACAAAGGAGTTATGTTGATCTCCTATGTATTTAATAAAGTTTAATTAATTTTGGTCAGTAAAGTTTTTCATACTCCTTAAAATTTTATACATTTAATGAAAAATAAGCAGAATAAAGAAGTGTATACCATTTTGTGAACATTAAATTTAAGATGGATTAAAATAAATAAATAGTCTCACACATAAAGAAAATTGTGATTTTGTGGTAAAATTAAAGTGACTGAAAACTGGAAAACAAAACATAGATGAATCTGAAAGTTGCGATTTTAATTAAATTTATAATCTACCTAGGAAAATATCAAGTGGAAAAAAAATAAAATTCCTAAAACATATTTTATATTATCCTTTTAATGTTAAAAATTTACTATATTAGATTAAGATTAAAAAATTAGATTTTTAAAAAAATTGTACTGTCTTGATATTTTTTAATTTTTTCAACATGTTTTGAGAATTTATTGATATTACTATCTTTAATTGCAAAACATTGCATTGAAAACTATTTTAGTTCCATTATTATGTTCAGTTTACTTTTATTTCAGTTTCCTGATAGAAGCATTATTTCAGTCTTTCAGAATCAATTAAAATTATATTTATTGAATATCACAAGTGTTACAAACCAAACCAAGCCTAAATTAATCATTTCAGTCATAAAATGTTCATACCGATTATGTTGTATAAATTTGTCAATATTTGCATTTTTTTACTCAAAATTAATGTTTTTTATCTGCAGCATCACTTAGAGCATTTTTTTATTGTATATTTTAGCTAAAAAAATTCAAAATTTTATAATTTTTTAACTCTATTTTTTGTTATGTATGTTATAAAGATCTTTTCTAATCTTATACATGCAGTTTTGTAATTTATATTTGCAGCTTTTAAATAAATGTAATGAGGATCATTTTATCAAAAAGATGTTTTGCTAAATTTTTGAAATTTTATGATGAACAAAAATTAAGTGCTGATGATTAAATGGATGATTTCAATTGAAAAAGGAAATTATAGTATTGCTAAAATTATTTAGTCTAGAATTTGAGTCTTAACAGAGTTTAACAATTATTGGGCATATAAGTTTATTTAAACAGTTGTCATATGTTAACTTCTGGTAAAATTTTTCATAAATAGTGGGCCATATTCACTTATTGCAAGAAAATCCCAGAAAACTATCTAGAACTCGCCCTAAGACATGTGTACCCGAAAAACTATTTTTTGGGTACACATGGCTTTTGGACATTTCCCATTATCCAAAAGCTTGTGAAACTGAACCCAGTACTTTCAAACCTAAGGAGTGTAGTCCAATCACTATGTTAGGGTGGGTTTTTTAGGAATATGGACATAATGGGTAAAGCTTTAATGAAATTTAGGCATTCTGTTCCATTTCACATTGAATGTTAGAGTTTATTTATATCATGTTTCCATATTATGTGAAATAAATATTAATATTTTTTCCAGTTAACAAACAGTTGGCTGATAAAGAAAGAATTGCTGCTTCTTTAGAAAATGAGCACCTACTCCAAGTGATTAATGACTGTCTGTTATCTTCTGAAGCTCAGGCTTTACCATCTTTTATTGAAAAAGCATTAATGGCAAAAAATAAGCTAAATCACCCTAAAGTCAATTACATTCAATTAAGCAGACAACCTACTCAAACTTATCGCAGATGGAAAGATATTATTAATAGCAAAGAAGGTGACATTTTAAATAGTTTAAGTTATGTTACATAATCACACATATTTGTTGACATGTATGTTGAACATCAATTTACATTTTTAATATATTATACTGTTAATGGAATATATTTCAATGAACTTGAAAATGTTATTTTTTCTTATGAATAAATTATTTTACATTACATTCTACATTATAGCCTTACTTTGTCTTTGTGTCTCATTATCACATGAGGGTGATGTTTACACCCATGCTTTTCTGTACAATTAATGGTATCTTAATGATGTTCTTTACATCCTTTCCAAGTTTCATTATGAAGTTCTGGGGCACCCTGTTCATTCATATGAATGCTATTCAGGAATTCTTGTTAATCATGAATTTATATTTATATTTGTTTCCAATAATTTTGTTAAACTAATTAGTATTAAAATAATGTATAAGAAAAATCTGCATTGCTCTACAAATATTAGTTCTATTATTTTAATTTTTGAAATGGATTTTAAAAAATGAGCTTTTTAATGAGATGTTTAAAATGCTTTTATCATTCAAATTTTCTTCCATTTAAACCAGTGGCAAAAGATTTTTTTGTGTCAACATTAATTATCATAATCTGTGTATTTTTTCTCCCAGTGAATGTTGTGGAGGGCAGTTTTCCTGATCAGGGAATAATGATTAGATTGTCAGTCAAAATTATGATTATTTCTTTTCTCAGTGAATTTTGTGATAGACAAATCTCTTGATAAGAATAATGATTATTTAAATTATCAGTTTAATAATTTGGAAGCAGTTGGTTAATCAATCTGATTATTATATTTAATGATATTTACTTTCATACTTTGTTAATTTTATTTGTTGCTTTCCTATATTTAATTATAATTTTTTTTTTTAAATTCAAATCATGGTTATTGAAACTAACAAGAGAAAACATATTCTTTACTTAAGTTGTATTCAATGATGTTGTGTGTGTTTTTTATAGAAAAAAGCAGTTTAAGAATAAATTAAAATTTGGTTGATGATCCAATAAAAAATTTTTTACAGCATCAGTAAAATAGAAGCAAATAAGATTGGATTTATATCAGAAAGTTGCAAGAGCATTAAATATCTTAATATGCTTATAATTTTGCTTAAATTAATTTTAGTATGTTTAAATGGAGATATGAAAAATGTTCTTGCAGAATAGTTTAAGGATAAAATGTAATGTTTTGATTGTATATGTATGTTACAAATAATTGTATAAAATACTACTTCAAGTATTGTGTTAAAAAAAAATGTGCTTCATTTTAGTTAATTATTTGAGATAATTGATTTTACATTTTTAAAATTTAATTACATTATTTTTTTGTTATAAACTCTTTCTTTTATTGCAGTTAGAAATTTTTTTATTAACCCCTTCGCATCGACTGTCGCGTCTCCTTGCCAGAACGAACACACTCACTTCCCGGCCGACACGCAGACGTGCCAGAACGTTTACCCATTCAGCCCCGACTGTCACATATTTGTGCCAGTTTCCTGGAACATTTTAAAAACTATAATTTCTGCCACAAGATGGCATTGTATGTCCATATGGTTTCAGATACATGTACATTAGACCTTCTACTTGAAATGAGAGAAGCATGACTCACATGCGTGTGTTTTTGATTATACAAACAAAAAGGGAAATAAATGTTTCCGAATAACGTGCTTAGTGACATCTCTTTAAATTTGCATGTGGTAGTTTATTATAAGTAAAAACGTTTTATTTCTGCTAAAGCGTTGGGTATTTCGGTTTGCAGTTCAGTTTTAGAAAATAATTAGATCTTGTTAGACGTGAATTTTTTCTGTTTTTACCGTTGCAATGTCGAAGCGTCGAAAATGTTTAACAGAGCATGAAATAGCAGAAATGATGCAAAATATTTCAGATATTGATTCCGAAACAGATTCTGATAGTGATACTATGATATATTTTAATCATAAAGAATCTGGCGTTGATACTTCGGAAATTTCATGGATTTAGGCTTAATATCAAAAAAGCTGCCTTGGACAGACGCTCGCATCAGACTCTGCCGGGCTCCGCGATAAGCGCGCGTTTGCGCTGCCTGTCGCGATGGGGTTAAACATAAAATAAAAAGGTTGCAGTTTTCATTTCAAGAAAAAATTATCTTGATTATTTATGCATTGAAATTAATTCATATTTTGAACTTATTAAGTCCCTAAACTTCATGCACATCTCTAAAGTCAACATTTTTCAAAAATTTGTGTGATAGACAAAGGCTTTCTAGAATAATAATCTAAGAATGTCATCTGATTGAACTATTTTATTGCAATGAACTTATTGGGCTGTCTTCCAAGCAAATAACTTCAGTCCTTTTATATTTGTAGATAACTTGTTGCAGAAATAATTTGAGAAAAATATCAAAATAAGTTTATTTTGGAATATACCTTATCATGAATTTATGAAATGATTTTTTGTTTTAGTAAATTAGAATCATAAGTAATCAGTTTATATAATTTATTGTTATTATGTAGTAACTAATTTACATAATATGTGATTTAATCGTTCATTAAACTTAAAACTTTCTTGAAAAATGTTTTATGTGATATTATTCAAGAATAATGTTTTAACTTTTTTTTAATATCCAAAAAAATATTTTATATTAGGTAAATTTTGCCATTGCATTTTATGTTATTTTCTCATAATAGAAAAGATTTTAATAATTGTGATCTGTTAATTAAGCAAAGAATTCTCGATAAATTATTTTTGTATAATGCTACTATGTTTTATGTATTTCTATGTATATAAAAAATTTTAAATGGCGAAGTTCATAACTTTGAAATTTATTCTGTATGATATAATTAAAAAAGGAAAGATACTGACACACTAAGTTT
This sequence comes from Latrodectus geometricus, assembly GCA_026290005.1. Taxonomy (NCBI): domain Eukaryota; kingdom Metazoa; phylum Arthropoda; class Arachnida; order Araneae; family Theridiidae; genus Latrodectus; species Latrodectus geometricus. The sequence continues at coordinate 694,177 of JAPDSC010067202.1, forward strand.
TCTCTTATTTAATTAAAATTTTGCAATTGTAAAATCTCTTGATGATCTTAGTTGGATCTTGATATTTCTATTTTCGTAAGTAAACTATTAAAATAGCAAAATAAATTGCATCAAATTATTAATTGAAACAATAGCCTATATTCAAAAGTTTCTTATATGAATCAAATTTTATATTATGACGGTAAATTAGATGAATTACCTAATGTGGTGAGTTTGAATCCCGGCTTAGCCGAAGATCCGTCGTGTTCACTAATGGCGACTAAGGCACGTAAAATCTGTCAGGTCGCAATGTCCTCCATGTTCCCATTACAAATTAATACCTCTGGGGGTGGTTGGAGCCAGGCTTAGGGTTTTCACTGGTTTCTATCTCTAAATTGGAAAATTCAGATGGTGCTGCCATCTCTGAACCAAAATTCGTACTTCCACCTTCATATGAGGGTGCTCTATTGTAAATGAAAGACACTCTCTCTGACTTCAATCGCCTAGTCTCTGACGGGTGGGCTTGGCGTTGCCAAGTGTCATCAAAAATAACAACTTAATGTGCTTTTTATTTAAATCATGTTTATATAAGGCTATTTTAAAATTTTTCTATGATCAAAAGTGATCTGAATGGGGCTTTTGATAGGAAACATATTAAAATTTTTATTTTTGTGGCTTTATATATTCTTAAATACAGAGGGTATTAATACATTCTTAGAACGATTTTGGGGCCGTTTAATTAATGTTTAAAATGTAAAGACTATTTTTTAAATATTCCATCTGATATCTTTTTTCTGGACTGTAAGTCTGCCTCGTGATTTCCATGATAAAAGAGCTTTCCGTAAAATTTCCAGGGGTATTGCTTTCCATTCGTCTTCCACTACTTTCCTGAGTCCATTTATGGGGGTTGATTTGTGTTTAGAAAGAGCTCTTTTTAACAGACCAAAGCCACAATAGTTCATCGGTGAAACGTCAGGGGACTTCACAGGAATATGTTGAAAAGGTATATATGCATTATTAGTATTAGTCTTCATTTTTTTTCAAGGAATACAGTGGTGGTTTTTGAAGTATGACTTGTAGCTTTGTCTTGATGAAGTTTCACTCTTTGAAAGTCAATGGGATAAAGCAGTGGAATTTCTTTTGTAAATATTGGACATAAAACCTTCTGATAGTATAATGAGTTGATTTTATGATTTTTTTTCACTTTTCTTATTTTTAATTTCTCATTGTAGGAGAAACCTGTGACAATCATAAACCCCTTACTGAAACTTTCTTTACTTTGATGGAACCAGATTTGTACACTTTTTCTCTTCATTTTCTATAGTAAATAGACTTTTTCTTGTTGCAGTCATTTAGGTAAACCCATGCTTCAGTAAGGGTCACAGTATATTTCCATTTATCTCCTGCTAAATGGTTTTCATTTAGGATTTTACATAATGTTTTGTGTTGAGCCACATGTCTCGGCAAAAGTTGAACATTTGAAACAGTATGTACCTTTTTCAGATATTCGTTTGAGTCTTCTTTCCATGTAGAAATAATGATAGACGGTTTTTGCCTGTCCGATTGATAATGTTGCTTATTTTGCACTTAGAAATTTTAATACCATGCATTTCAAAACATATTAGTCATATATTGACATTATCATTGAAAGAATTATAAGTCTAAAATTATAAATGCAGAAGTATGTATATGCATCAATCTAAGCCTTTTTTTATGTATATTCTTTTAAATTATGATTTTTATTGGATAGCAATAAGAAATGTGTGTGTGGTTATTCCTTTCACACATAAATAAATATAAGCATTTAAAAAATCTTTTCTTTTAATTCTTGCTTTGATGATTAACAGTTGATTCTTTGATGGTATGGCCCCATTAATTGGGGCTATAGCTTCTTTTGACAAATCATTTGTGCCTCGACATCTAAATATGTACAAAATAATAAACTTGAGTGAAGACAAAATGAACCACATAATACTGAATAAGTATTAATGGAATGAGAATTACAAAAATGTGTTATTTACAAAACAAAATGAATTATGTTGTCATTAACAAAAGTTGATAAATAGAAAAACTTGTTAATGACATTTAGATGCTAATAAATGTATCAATATAATAGCCTTTAAATCACTCCAGAGATTTCAGTGCAATCGCTACCTGATATACTGTGCAAAATTTTAACAACATTGTGTATTTAAAGTAAATAAAAATCAAATTGAGAATTAAAAGTTAAAATGTTCAAAAAATAGTACATTGCTCACAATGATTCATTAAGGAACTGAGCTTAGTTGCATTTTTTTTAATTCTAGCTTGTGCTAGTGCCCACAACTTCAACTTTGTTGTCAGTTTCAAGATAAACACATGCTTTTTTTCCCCAACTTCCTTTATAGAGGAGAGATATTTTCTGCCTTGATTAACAATAAACCATTAAATAGTAAATTTCCCTGTGCTTTTTTCTATTTACTCTGTTTTAGCTGTAAATATATTTACTCCAATGCGTTTCTGAGAATGCTGAAAGATTTTTGTTTAATTTTACAGCAGCTAGCCGCTTATTTTTAGTTTTATAGATGATTTCCTTCTGGAAGAGCTGTGGGTGCAGCGCTTGTCAGAAATTATCAAGGAGTGAGAACAGCTTAATCTGTTTTGCTATCAGATTGTTGAATTAGAGATCTTGAAGCCATGCAACCGTCAATCAGTTAATATGGTAAATTTAATATACCTTAATAGGGTTGTTCTCATTGCTCCCTGAAGATGTTATTTCTTGGATTTGATTGCAGATTTCCATAATTCAAAAGGAAAAGCTGCTGCAGGAATGAACGCTTTTTTGAAGTCAGAAATGCTTGAAATATTTCATTTTACTGATAAGAATGTGTACGTGTTTCTTGAGTTGCACCTTCGAAATTTGTTTTACAGTCTCTGAATATCTCTTGGCTTTGTTGTCCTTGCTGTGAATATTTTTAGAGCTATCAAATTATAGCTTTTAGAGTTCAGATTTCTTACAACTTCAAGGAACAAAAATAACACAACAAGGAAACAAAAAAAATGCCAAAGTCTTAAATTGTTTCTGGTCCGAAAAAGATTTATGCATTATCGTGAATGGCCCAGCTTAACTCAAAACATTAAATAGTTGAAAAATGTAATATGCTAGCAGATCAACTATAAGTTAACTACTTGAGCTTAATGTTGATAACAGGTCATTTTTTTAAATATTTTTCTAATTTTTTATCCAACTGCAATGTACCAAAATCTTTGGTTAAAGAAAACGAAAGTGCAGGAATACCCCCAAATAATTTTTGTGGTAATATCTTAAAATTAGTTTCAAAATATAATATTGTGGAATAAGCAATCAATGTTTTTGATCCTCTGTCAGATGTGAATTCTTTAAATGTCCTCCAACAGGGCTGATTCTTTTCTTATCTAAGAGTGGACTCGAGGAAAATATTCAGTTCTTTGACTAAAATTTCCCCCTTGTGTTGATATACCATTTCTTTAGAAATTCAAAACTAGACTAGTACCATAGCACACATAGCTTCAATGATTTCTTCAATATTCAAAATTACTACTATTTCATTAATTGCTTATTTTATGCAGCTGTTGGGAAACAAACAAAAGTTAAGCAAAAAGCGACAATGTGGCATAAATAAAAATTGTGTCATGTAGTTACATACGAAGAAGAATAGTTTGAAAATAATGAATCATCTCTTACTTTAAGTTAGCAACACTTTTCTTAGCTAATTAAGTTTTGTTTGTGTCAAAGTTATGTATTCGAAATATGATCTTTATATCTTCATGTACTAAAGATTCTATACCAAAATTTCGTAACCAATATGGTCGTAAAACCATTAATTGTACCCAACTAATTCCCAAGATTGTTAGTTTCTTGCCGCGTAATTAGCAAAGTAAGATTTTCTTTTAATATTCTGTTGGCCACTAATAAAAGCCACTATCGTAATTCAAAAACAATCCAATATGATATGATTGTAGAATTTTCCATGAAAAACGGTATTAATAAGAACGTTTAAATATTTCATTACTGTTTTTAGTATTTTAATTAATAGTAATGTGAAACAATTCAAGTACAGCAGTTAATGCACTTTAAATGGCATTACGCTAACTTAGTCAGACAACAGGAATATTTACTTCCTTCATATATGGTTTAAAAATAGCTGTACAGTAAGCCTTTTCAGATGAATTCCAAAATTCATGTTATATTTACAAAAATGAACAATAGCAACAAATTTTTTAAACTGCTAAATAAAATAAACTTTTAATAAAAATTAATCCAGGCATTAGCCTTCTGCGAATTAAAAGGATTATCTCATTCTAACTTATTTGACTGTAATCGTGAAAATAGTTTAGCAAAATTAACAATTAATGCTAACAATACTATTGAATCAAAGAGGCATACCATGATTGAAAGGACACTACATTTCGTAACATGAAATGTGAAGGAAATATTTTGAAATCAAACGTCACTATAATGATGCCAGTTTATTTATAACCCTTTATTTGGTTGATCCTTTTCTATATTCAGTTGATAAAAGTCTGACTTCAGGAAAAATGCTGAACCACTTACGCTAAACAAAATATTTTGCGCCCTAAATTATCGGTTTCATAAATTAAAACTTTTGCATCTGCTCAGATTAAGAACAAATTAAAATATTGTTGACTTAGAAATCGTGTCTTACAACATTGGAAGCTTCTAAAAATTCATTTTTTTCACCTTAGGTTAGGTAGAGATAGGATCGCCAAAATGCGGAAAACCTCTCATAGGTACCAGTTGAGAGCCTTGTCTTTAATCAGATCTGTGCATTTATTTCTAGAAAAAATAATCTGAAAATGAGTATTTTGATGTATACGTGCTTACTCGTACTTTTTCTGTATACTCATTCAGGCACATTGAAAATAGTGCACCAAAAATCAAGCATGGGATTAAAATGAAGTTTAATACACATAATGATACAGATGTGCAATTCACTTGATCCTAATATCAAGGCAATAAAACAAATATAGTGTGCATAATTACATAAATGCAAGTACAACCTCATTGTCGGACCGCCTTCTGAGGCAATACATGCCTCCACACAGTCCAGGATCAAGTTGATTAGACATTTATGTTGTGCTGAAAGAGATGTACCCACAAATCTTAAACACCTACCTCCGAATCATGTACAGAGTGAAACGGCGACATCTGGAGTTTCAGTTGGTCCCAAACAAGCTCTATCGGGGACAAGTCCGAGATGCGGGCCGGCTAGACCAATCATCAATGCTGCTGAACTTTATTGATAGAAAAACGAAGCCAAAACTATTTAGCGTGAAATTTCACTTTCTCTTGCACATTTTATTCTTCTGTTTAAATTCCACATTTGATTTACATGATTCTTTTGAAAACCGATTCCGTCGTTATCGATTTCAAGCCGTTTTTATCTTTAGCTTTTTGTTATTGAAAAATTTTGTTACCTTACCTTTATACCTTTTTGTTCAAGAAAAATTTCAGAATAAAATTTTAGTATGTTATTTATCACATACATAATTTTCCTTTTTACATTTTAAATCATCATTAATAGATGATATTTATGTATAGTAAACACAAAGTATTTCATCCTTTAATTCACAAACATTTATGCATTTATATTTCATAAAACAATCTTATTTCAATTAATAAAAACTCAGTTATTTTAAACAGTGTTGTGTTTTGATAAATTGTATGAATTTGAAAAGTGAATAAATGCCATGAAAATAAAGCAAGAAAATTAAATACATTTTGTATTATTTTGGTACGGTGCAGTTGTACATTATATCTAGAATTTGTTAATGCTGCAATTATGCTATAGTTATAGCTACCCTTCAATTAATAAAAAATTTTACATATCTGGTGACATTAAATTATAAAAATATTTTATTTTTGGCAGTTTCAAATTTTATGAAATAAGTACATTAAAATGTTTTACTATATTTTACTTTTTCTTTATATAGTAAATGCCGGGAATTATAAAAATGCTGAATACCAATAGTGCACTGGTATTATGTTTAATAAAAAAAAAATGAAATAATAAATTGTATTAATGATATACGTATGTCAAATCTATTTACTTTTTTTCAATTTATGCTTATTTTTTATGAATTTGAATAAATTTGATCAGCAATTTTAATGGATACAAAACATGTTATGAAAATTTGTGAAGCTTCTAAATTTTAATTAATCATTGAAGCTCTTCACTCCCAAAAAAGATATTTTACGAACAACTTTTGAAAAATTTCCCATTCTGTGACAAAAATTGTTTTTTTTTTTTTTTTTTTTTTTTTTTTTAATAATAAAGCAAACTTGAAAACATTAATATAAATATTTAATAATATAAATTTATGCTATAATAAAATTATTTTTAAACAATAAAAATTTTACCTTTAACAATTATAAACGTAATAATAACTATTGTTACATATAAATATAATTGTAGCGTGAAATCTTTTTATACTGCATTTTAAAGTCAATTCTGAATTCTATTGTTTTTAAATGGGGCAATTTTGGTTATGTTGAAATACAACTTTCTTTATATTATTAACATGGAACTATACTTAATTTAGCCCAAGAACTAAACAATTTTAAATACCGTATTTTCCTGTATATAATCCGCGGATTATGTGTTATAAAAGTTCGGAATTACGTTGTGCGTATTATACGCCGCCACGGATATTCTGATAAAAAAAAAAAAAAACATTATTCACCAGAAATGCTTACAAGAAAGTTTTGAAAGAACTACTGCTTATGTTTCATAAAATAAATAACAGGTGGTACCAAGACTCACTCCAGTTATTTAAGCTATAATCGGCTTTGTCCAGTTACGTTCGTACGTAAATATTGATAAGTTTTACAACAATCTTCTCGAAATTATCGCTCTTGATCGATCTCGTGCTTTCATCTGAAGTTTATCGCATTTTGCTATGGGGTGGATCTAGACTGATATTTTTCATAATAAATGTTTTTTTTTTCTTATACAATTTATTAAATATTTAATCATACTGTGCATTTTTTTTATTTTATGACACACACATTATCAGCAGTACATATTTTAGACTGCGGAAAAAAATTGACGCATTTTATGCGACGGTTTTTGTCCTTTTACTCGAAAAAAAGGCCGTACGGAGTATATACTGGAAAATACGGTATTTCTTTTATTAGATTATTTGTGCTTTAAGGAATCTTAATTGTACAAACTTTTATCTAATTTCATGTTTATAAATTCAAATAACAATATAGTTACAATATCCAATATTGTTATAAATATTTCATATTAAGCACATAAAATAACAAACTGATAAAAAAGGTGTCAAAATTTCAACTTAAACAATATAGCTGAGCATGCGAGATCTAACTGTGCGCCAAGTAACTTTTGTCAAATTTTTCCTTTCGCCAAGGTTCTGTAAGGTTGAGGATTAGTAAAGTTGCTGCCGGCTTGGACAACACTCCCCAGAATTCAAGCGCGTGAGTAAGGAGTCATTCAAGGAAGACCTGTTGAAATTTCCACCGTCACTTGATATATCCCAAAGAAATAAAATTTGCGTGCAGGAAATCATCAAATGTGTTTGTCTAGTTTTTTTAAAAAAATAAAGTAAAATATCACATTAAATTTAACAAACCTAATTTTATTTTTGGAAAGTAATTTTTGATTTGTTAAAGTAACTTTTTAAATTAAGTTAATGAATTAATTTGTTATTTAAAAATAGAAGAAGTTTGCTTTACTTGATATTCATTTTTTTTTATTAGAAAAATAGTAAAACTTATATGGAAATGAGATTTTAAAGTTATATGAAAAATTTAGTATTAGAAAAATTTAACATCCTAATTATATCCAACTGCATTTCTTCGATGTTAAAACAAGAAGTAAATCACTAAAATTGAAGCAAACTTTAATTGGAATTAATTTTTTAATATTTATTGAAAAATAGACATAAGGAATGAAATTGTTTATCCTGTTAGTTATTTGTTAAAAAAAATAGTTCTATGTGAAATTTAACATTATAGAATTTTAATGTCATAATTAGATCAAATTGCATATTCTCCAATTTGAATTAATGTTTAAATAACAATAAATATAAAACAAAACTTTAATAAAAAAAAATACACTGATTATTAATGTTTTTACTATTGGATGCAAATTAAGAATATACATTAGGAAATGATTTATTTAAAATCAAACGTTTTGTTATAATAACTATAAGCAGTAGCAAAATATAAGAATTAGTAATAAAAGTATAATTATTGTGTGGAAATATTGAAAAAAGTAATGCAGAGAAAATATTTTGTGAGGAATCATGGCGTTGTTCTTTAAGTAATTACATTTGTTCTTAAAAAGTACTTTTGTTCTTAAATAGCTGTGTCACTTTTTACGTCATGAATTTTATCTAAATAAGTTTCTATTAAATTAATTAATATATGCATGTCAAAATCTTTGTTATTTTGAAAAGATTCTTGATTCAAGACATAGGCTATTTTAATTAAGGAGTTGACGATTTTTGGTAACTTAATACTATTGTAAATATTTAGTTCAATTCTTTGAAGATATACTTTTTGGATTAACTCCTTATTTACAACTACAGACAATGCTATAACAGGGGAGTTTAAAAAAAAATGATAATTGCGTATTTTTGATAATAAATGTAGCAAAACAATCAGCCTAGAGCATTATATTAATAAAATTTGTACAAGCTTCTGAATCGATGAAGTCTGTAAAAGTAGCCACTCTATTGTTGATTTCGCCGTATGAGGGTTGATTGAAATTTCGATATGGTGTTGAATCTTAGCATGCATAAGAGTTCAACCGTAAACATTTATTGCCTCATAAATTTAAAAAACATGCTTAAATAACAATGAATTTTGAGCCTTCAATAAGATATTTAGAATTTGGTAGGATGGTTGGTTTATTATGAAACTCCTCAGATTTTATTTTAATATTAACACATGAAGAATTTGTAAGAGACTCTTATTGAGTTTGAATAAAACATATATAAAGGTTATTGGGTATAAAATTGTCAAATACATTTATTTTTAGATGTATTCTTAAAAACTGATGATATTGTTATTGTAATGTTTAAAAAGTATTTTATTAAATTTTTTCATTTATATTTTTTATTGAGTAAAATATTTATAGTGAAGCCATTATAAATTTTAAATAAGGATCCATGCAACTTCTTTGTAGTTGAACCAGAATTTTTCTTGTTCAGGTACAGCTTACAAATTACTTTTACAATACGTAAAGAAAACATCGCATTTTTTCACTAGAATTTTTAAAAATTGATAAAAAAATGTTTTTTTGATATGTGTATTCCACATTCTACGATAGATGGCACTACTATTAATATATGAGTAAAATGTTAAATTTCCTTTTTCGAAAGAAATTAATTTAAAAAATGTATTCATTTCTGTTACATCTATTGACGATTTGACTGAATAAAATTTTCATTTATATTCATTTGAATATAAGATGTATGCACAGTTATTTTAAATTAAGATAGCAGATAATACATAATTTTATCCTTTATTTTGATAATGAAATATACAATATTTCTTGAGAGTAAACTGTTTGAGAATATTTAATATATAGACTAATATTCGTGTTTATCAAATATTTATAATTAAGAAATACAATATGCAAATGAAAAATTATTTTCAATATTAATCGTAGGCTAAGTGTTTTGAATTCAAATATATTTTGAATATAATACTTATGTTATTCGATATTTATTGTTTAGATACATTTAATTTCAATAATTGTGCTGCATCGATTTGAATTAATTTTTCTTCATGAAACAATAAACTCTAAAATTATCAAAGTAATAAGTTTTCAGTATTTGAACAAAAATTTTTTATATTTATGAATGTATAAGGGGGATATTTTGTGCCACACATAGAATTATATCACACATTTTAATGACTTTTTAAAATTTGAAAAATAGTTTAAATTTCAAAGGAACTTAAATGTAAATTTGTATTGTAATTTCTGTAAATTATTTTAGAATTATTATTATTATTATTATTATTTTTTTTTTTTTTTTGTCAAAAATAAGTGAATGAGTAACGATAAATATAAAGTGAACCATCTTAACAGTCATAATCTCACCACTTACAGTAAAATAATTTAAAAAATAAAAAGAATTAAATTTTTAATTCAAGTGTTCCTCAATAGGTGGCGACTATTTATGAATTTTAAGAAAATTTCAGACATTTTCACATTTTGTACATAAGTTAATAAAAATATAAATTTAAAAATTAACAAACAAATCCACAATTAACTTAGTACTTGATCAATTTACGAAGGACATTCCAATGTAAATTTTGTTCTTTTGAGACTTCCTATTTACTTGTAAATGAGATTATTTCTACCCTACTGTGATCAGCAGTTTACAACAGTTTTAAATGTTTATATAAACAGTTTTAAATGTTTTAATTATAAAATATACCTAATTCAGTATTAGTTATCTGATCTTAATAACCATTAGAATTAGAAATTTTTTAAACATCTTCAGTTCATCATATTACAACATTTTACGTAACTATTCTAAAATTAATCTCAACAAAATTAAAAACAAAAAAAAAATTTTTTTCTTAAGTCTTTAGAATCCCATTTTTTAAAAGAATAGGGAAATTAAAAAAATGAAACAAATTTCATTATATTAATATAGATATATACCAACAACAGCGTTTGTGAAATATTGCAATAAAGTTTAATTTCCTTCATTAAGCAAAAAATACGATGAAGTCTTGAGAAATAATATTTTACAGCAGATCTTCTTAGTGGTCCCTGCCACTGAATTACTAGGACTCAGGACTACGATGACACACCCACAGTGGGTTCCATTACATAAGATGTCATCAATTCTGCCACTTATAATTTCGACAGAGAAGAAATTTCTAGTAGTGCCTCGAATACTGGAAAAAAAATTCTTGTTATTATCAATGTTATTGCACAAAAAGCAGAATATTTCATACACAATTAAAGGGAAATAGAAACAATATATTAAATAGATACTAATTATTTTAAAAGTTTAAAAAAATTATGTATTTCTGTTTTACACTGCATTCCACTTGTAAATATAATCAGGAGGTGTTAACATTAAATGAGATTATTATTTGTGTTGTTTCCTATTTTTGAAACTTTTTAAACCATCCTTTCATTTTAATATTAATTTGCAATCTTGGAGATCACCAGGTGGAATGAATGGGTTTAAGCGATCTCACCTGAGAATGGATGAGAAAAATATAATTTTTTAACATACTAAAATTTTAATAAATCACGAAAACAAATCTCATATCTACCAAAAACAAGTTAATGGTAAAAAAGTTTCTTCAGAGAGTTAGCGCATAGTTTCGCAGGCCCAATACAGCATGTATTTCTTACTGAGTTTTATCACATAATCATTACGAAAAATAGTCTTTGTAAAATTATGCTCTTTTCTATATCCATAATTGACCTTGAAATGCTTTTTAAGTAATTATATAACCAAGAAACAAATAATTTGAAATTCATGCTATTTAAAAAAATCTTTTGACAACAATAAAAGTAGTCCATTGATTTGGATGACATTTTTATCGGAAACCTGGTTCAGCTAAAAAACCACAGTCCTCTAAATTCTGCGTTCTGTTTGAATATATTTTCCTTGCTTATTCCTGCCCATCCAGATACCGCAACCTAGTGACAGCAGTTACGTCATCAGATATAATGAAGATATCAAGAGGCCGTTAAAGACATTCTGGAAAAATAAGGCACATTTCTCTGTAGTTGAGACCGTTATTATCAGAGGAGAGTGTTCACTAGGCTGACGAGAATCCTCATGATGAGCGAATTTCCATCAGCTCAGGGAAGCACTTTTATATAAAGAAAATGTGACTTTGTTGTGTGACACCACTAACACATTCGTTTTTGGTACGAACTTCTACGAAGAGTTACTTTTCCATTTATAGAAACGTACCTAATTAAATTTATAGCTGCAGGAAAAAAATACTTTTCAGAACTTAAAAAGGATGAAATATATCACTCTTCTATACAACAATGTGATTTATAATTTCTCAAAAATCTTTGCTTATTTTCCTTATTAAATTACTTTATAAACTAATATAGTAATAAAAAAAACTTAACAATAATTCACTATTTTTATAAGCGATGTGTTTTCTTTTAATTTTTCTTTCGAATACATTCTTTAAAGAATCAAATTTGACATATTGTCATTCATTTAAAACTACATTTCTTTTCACGTGAAACGCACAATAGATGGCGCTACTATGCATATTAATGAATTGTGAACTAATAGAAAAATTAATGATCGTTATCGTTAAATGGATGGGTTCCGTTTCTTTCATCAACCCGTTCCACATTACAGTTAATTGTTTTAAAATGAATAATATTACTTAAATTATTCAGTAATTCCCTTCACGTTATTTTCAAATAAAATTCAGAAAATTTGTTATAAAGAATAATAACTTTCAAATTTAAATTATCTATACACAAAAAATTTACGAATATTAAAATATCAGAAAAAGGAAAATAAGAAACAACTTTGAATATAATTTTTGTTTCCACAAGAATTCTGTAGAGTGTAAAAACTAATTATTATTTTTTAACTTGTAAATCTCTAAGGAAGTCAAAACTTTCTTTTTCATATGAAAATACAGGTAAGGTTTTAGTTTAGCATTTTATAAGAGAGAAAAGTGTTGGTTTCTATATTATGTCAATGATGTAAAACAAAAGGCTGCATCATGAATTATTATTAATACTTAAACATTTACGCCCACACATAATTCTTCTGAATGTACAATTTTTTTATCTGTTTATGTCACTTTAACTTCTTTGAATCCTAATATTATACACAATAATTTGATTCTCAGCAAAGTTTGCAGATCACAAGGAAAAAGTTTTGTGTTTTAAGTTTTTGTAAGCGCTCACATTGATAGAGACGCTGTATTGTTAAATTTACTTGTAACACTTTAACATTGCAGCTTTTCTTCCTGAAATTACGTAGTTAATTCTTGTGAATTCTTCTTTGGACATCTTAATCAGTTAGAGTGCAAAACGATTTCCATAAAGAATATATTAGTATGCTATTTGGCTGAAAATCTGTATGAATAACTGCATAAATATTTGGGACAATATGACACAAGAACAATCTGAACAAGTTTAGAATCAAAATCATTGTGGATAGTAATTTGCATGAAACACATATGCAAACAAATGTCTTTATTGCTTTCTAAATTCGAGCATAATATATATATATATATATAT
>JAPDSC010067202.1:707526-731870 GCA_026290005.1 Latrodectus geometricus
TATATATATATATAAACATTTTTAAAAAATTTGAAATACTGATATTTAAACTTCTTTTTTTAAACTCGCTTAATGATAACAGTAGTTTTGCAATTATTACGCAATGATAAACACATAATGCTTGTAATATCTTGATACTTCAATAATCGGCAGTCAAAAGAAATATTAGCTATTTTCCTAGATTTAAAAATAAGAATTTAATGTATTGCATGTATTTTATCATTCTTATAAAAGCAGTCTTTTACTTTCATCACGCTTGTAGTTGATATTGCGGTTTATAAGACAAACTTTTCAAACTGCTATGAGTCACAATGAAATAGTTCAACCGAATAAAACTACAAGACAATATTCCTAGAAGCTATCCTTTTATTGCCTTATCGTACCTGCTCAAGTAAACCAAATAAAATATTTGTTCAGTACCCAAAAATTATTATAAAAGGTTATACGAGGCCACATTTTAATACGAATTGCTGTATTCTTTAAACACGTGATTTATATTTTGTAAAACTGCAATATACATAATTTTTAAATTAAAATGCAATAATTACCATTTATTGGGTTTTCTACTATTTCTGTTAATTAAATTTTATAAATTTAATTAATAAAAACTGAACTTAGAAAATTTTTAAAAATCTTTCCTCAGTGTAGTATAATAAAGTATAATTATTATTGAAGTTATTAAATTATTTTTAAAGAAGAAATGAGAAAGAAAAACATTGTTGGTTTAAAACTTAAAAAAATTGTACTATATTTGGATAAAATAATTATTAAAATTGATGAAGGTTTTAAAATTTACTTTAAAATATAAATAGGACATTAGTTTTAAAATATAAATTAATATTGTACACAACATTAGACTAAAGAAATTTTTGATTTATTAAATCTCTATTCGAATGAGTAGATCATGAGATGCAATTATTACCATTTATTCGATCACCTGCCATTTATATTTCTTCATAAAAATTCCTCGAATTTTAATCATAACAAAATAAGGTCAAGCGGTCTGGCTGATTTTTCTAAAATATGGCAGTTTAAATGCAAATAGTATCGATCATTTCAAAGCATTAAATTGCTTCCGTTATTTAAAAAAATAATAGAGTAATATGGAGCAATTTGTGTCAAAATTTTCAAAATCTCGTCTTGGCACTACTTATTCATAAAATTGCTACTTCATTCCAATTTTATTTAGAACTATACTTCCTCGGAATACATTCCGAAGATCTTTTTATATGAGTGCATAAATCATATTTTCATTAAATTTATAAAATGATAAGTTTTGTTTCAAATGTTAATACCAATATGAAGAGCTTATGGAATTTCTTTATTTGCCCATTCTGAAAAATTTTTAAGTCGAATAATCTGAACTTTTCCAGAATGTCGTTAAATATAATGCTTTTTTAAACTTTAAATGGGGAAGTTTGAAATAACTTTATCAAATCATACGACTGAAATAAAATAAGGAATAAAATAATATTAAATTAAAGGTAAGGTAAAAATGAAAATGTCACTGACACAATTATGTTAAATCATAATTTCTCTCGCTCCTTAATCATTTATTTCAATTCACAATTTAATAATAATTATTATTAATAATTTCAATTTATTAATAATTTCAATAATATTTTGAAAATACATAAAAATAACCTTGGCTTAGGACTCTTCAATCTGGGTTCTCCACAAGTACAAAATATATTGACAGTTGTTTGCTGCTTTCGTCTGTCAAGATTAGATTACAGCTTACAGAATATGGGTTGATGGATTCAGAAGAACCATCTGGAAAACAAAAAACTAACTGGCATAAAAATATAAAACTGACATAACTGAGACTCTTTATTGTATATACATTTATAATAAAAACAATGTTTATACATTTATAAGGAATGCACAGAATCAAAATAAAAAAACATGTATTTGAAAAAATTGATAATTTTAAAGTTTATTTACAATTTTAAAGTCTGTATTATTAACTTTAAAGTTGACAATTTTAAAGTTAATAATACAGAAAAGAATTATTATCGATACACAATATCAGAATTTGTTTTCAATAATTTATCATTTCAACATTTCAGAATAAAAGTTGATGACCTTTAACTTCGAACTTATTTTATTACTGCGCTAATTTGTATACATCCTTAAAGATTTATAAAATTTATTTTGGGAATATTAAAGTTTCAGTAGACCTAGTTTTAAGTATAAAATTACTTGTAGAATGGAAATATTTAAATCTAGAACTCACTACTTCAGATTTTTCTTCTTTAGTTCATTAGGTTTATTATTCTCAAAACTTACATCAGAATGTTTTTTAACAATTGTATTAGGCCTATGAACTAAGCGAAGTGAATTAATGAATATACCAAGATATTGGAAAGATTTCATATATTAAATCTCCAGGTATGAATTTCATGGTTTTGAATTTTAAATCATTTACTCTTTTAATAGCATTCTTTAGCTCTTTTCTGGCAGAATCTCTAACTTCTAAAATTGGTGGAGAAATCCCTATTATAATTTAGTTACAGATCAGGCTTCCAAGCATTGAATGAGTTATACAAGTAGTGTTTCATCAATATGTGTAATAATTTGGTGAAAGCTATTTTACCAAAATACGGCATTTATTTAGATTTTAAAATAGTAACAAGAGTTTGATTTATTCTTTCGCCTTTGTTTGAAGATGCTGACTAGAGAATTTAATAATTGTTTAACATTATATTTTCTTTAGAAGTTTTTAAATTTATTAGAAATGAAAGCTTAATTTCAGTCACATAACATTTATGGTAATCAGGAACATGAAAAAGGTAAAACTACCCTTATCTATATGGTTTCTTGAATGATTCGTTTAAAAAAAAAAAAAACTCTGAAGATTATATTCTCTGACTGGATTGCATTTAAGTACCTCTATTTTTAGTTAGATCACCCACAGAACTGCTTTAGTTAATAGAAGATGTTTAATTTAATAACGATAATAAAATTAATTTATTATATAATAATATTTCATTTCATCCATTTTTATATTTTATTAGTTTTTAATGGAAACCTAATAAAATATAGTCATAGTTAAAATGGAAAAGATTTTAAGAGTATATTTCTATTTCAATATTTATGATAACCATTTTAAAAAATCTCAAACTCTAGATAATTGCTATATTTAATAAAGATAACAACTCTTGGATTATTGTGGGAAGCAAATATTTCTTTATAGACATTCATTTAAATGTTTGCTCTTTTTTCCCCTCTTTTTAGAAACTTTTAAAAATAAAATAAATGCATAACTTTTAAAAATCTGATTCTTCTGTGTAAATTATTTTTATTTTGAATCTCTTTTCCTAGAAATTACGATTTACGAATAGAGCGGAAACAGCTGTTTTCCTTTTCTTTGTACTAAGAAATTTATAGTCCTGCCTCAGTATTTATTATTCAATGATTAATGTTTTATCGTGCAAATATATCATTAAAACGAATACATATTTCTTCATAAGTGCATCGCAAGAAAGGAAAATGTAATTTTTCGATAATTAAACATTGATTGTGTTTATTTTTTATTAATGATGTAATTAGTAGAAACACAGAAGGCAATATAGCTAGAACGCATACAATTTACATGAATTTTCAGTCGCTATTTCTTTCCTTGTTTAAATAATATTAAGTAGGTCAAACAACATGTTATTCTCTCCCCTCCCCCTACCGCTAACAACTCTCACCGCCAACCATAGAAACGAACAGTAAATGTAGTAAAGTACTACACACTCAGTCAGGGTTTAAAGTCTTTTATCCTTCGTGTTTGATTCATGATTAATAAACGGCTTTTTTTACAGCAATTGTTGTTTTGTTTTGAAAACGATTGTAAATGATATAAAAATTCTGCTCATAATTCAGATTTTGCAGCTTATCGGATCACACTGAAAACATAAATATTGAATGACATCACATAAATTATCGGTTTATTTCCCGTTTAACAGGATGATGGGAAGCATGGCTGATAAAAAAATAATAAAGAGAGATAAAAAGAAATGCGCATATTGGACTACTAAAGAGGTAGGTAGGGGATGTTGACATTACCTATAATACTTGAAGGACACTTTGTTGCTTTAGAAACAGGTTTCAAATAATTCTCTGCTTCGACGATCCAAGTCAATATTGCATGAAGTCGGTTACATATTAATAAGCCGACAACGAGTTTATCACATTCATGTCCTTTAAAAACAGCTTTTGGATTCTAGGAATAAGATAACAATAGCGAAAAATTTATGTACGGATGAATATTTTATCGTCAGAGAGAATATGAGAAAAGAAGTAAACTAACATGCATAAGTACTGCGGATAAAAAAATTTCTCTTTAAGAAAAAGCATATTTTTAAATACCTGTTTAGTAAAATTCCTTGAATATTTGATTTGTTGAAAACTTTTATTATTGTTCTAACAAACTGTTCCAATTTCAACTCTACTAATCAGTCCAATGTTAAAAAAATTCAGTACTCAGTCATTAAACCAATATATTTACATTTGCTTATTATTATGACGAAACTAATTTTGAAATTAAACATAGAACATTTGAATGTTTAAATTCGTTTGATTCTTGAAAATGATTGAAGATTTCAAAACTTAAATCATATGAATATAGTTAGAATAATTTTCCAGTCACAGTCTGCTTTTTAAGTTAGTCATCACGCAGACTTCTTTTTTGTTAGTGTGCACGCATTTCAGTTGAAACCTGTTTTGACTAGACTAGTTGAAATCTCCTCTTTTTGCTAGCATATTATATGCTATTTTAAAAATATTGATTTTCCAATATTTTAATATTCCTAGACATTTGATATGACTTTTTACAATCATTTTTCCATTTTGTTTCATCTCACACAAAAACGTTATATTCTGCCTTTTTTATTCAAAAAGGAATTATTCAGGAAAAAAATCATGTGATTTTCACAATAAATCCTGATACAATGAAAAATTGTATATTACGTTGGCCAAGTCAAACAACTACCAGATTATATTTTTAAAATCATTTCACCGCATTTTCTTTTTTAAATCCTAGTTTATAAATCATTATTGTGCCTGCGTCTACCATATAGTTAATATACTTTAATGGAATTCTGAAATTCGGTTCAATAGCAGTTCGTAAGTTCGAATCCTATATTGCGTTTTTATGTTTATATTGATTCAGAGTTCACTTTAAACTGTAGTTTTGGTCTAATAAACTCACTTGTGCAAAACTTAATCGTTAGCGATAAACAAATCTGGTTAAGAAGATTGGTTACAAGACTTTTGAACCAACTTCACTCTAGTATCTTTTTAATTAGATAGAATAAGTGTGAATTTTCTATTTGACAATTTATTTGTATTGCTTATGTAAGTGGTTCTTTAAACCTCTGAATTGAATTAAATTGATTTCGTTGTTGAAAAAAATATGTTTTAAATTTTAATTCAAAAAATAAAAACAAAGTTAAATACTTTGTTGGAAAAAATGCCATATTCGATTTGGTTAAATTTGTGCAAAAATTTCACTTCCTCTTGGTGACATACGTAATAAATATTACAATAAATGTAATGATCTCATTAAGTTAGGTTTTATAATCTAACTCAGAAATATTGTGGTAGAAAGTACAGATAAAAACATTGTTTAAATATATTCATTTTATGTTTTAATAATGAAACTTAGAATTTATATGGAAGCCCAAAGCTTTTTGTAAAGAATCCTGCTCCACAAAACCGAGCTCCTTGAAAATAATTATAGTTTAAATCTTGTGATCTAAGAGACAAATGGAAGTAGCTCAAAATTTTTTCAATAATATATAACTATTTTATTTATATACATAAGTATTTATTTGACTAATGCAACATGTTTACAGAATGCAACATTTTAATTTAGTTTATAGCTTTTAGATAGTATTAGCTGAATGCACACTGTTGTGTAAAAAGGCAAGAATAACTAGTCGAAAATATTCATTTTTTCTATTTATTACTAATTAACAAAAATTATTAAAATGCTGTTATATCGAAATTCGAATAAACAAGAGTGTAACAAAATACAATCTATACAAAGTAACAACGATACGACGACTACTAACAAGAGTTTTTTGTTTATAGCCTTTTGGGGTTGTTGGAGAGCTTGGCGAAAGGAAGAAACGCCAACATTCAAAGCACTGGCGAAACATCCCGCCGGGCTTTGAAATATCATTTCAAAAGCAGTGTTTACAATATAACAATTTGAATTATTCACACAATAATAACACAATAGATACATAAACAATATATTAAAACAATAACATTATTTTTAAATATTTAAACAATAGGTAAAATAGCAATTTTAGACACAGGTCTTTTAACAAAATTTCCATTTGGTAGTTTCAACTTTACAACACGAATTTTACTATCAGCATCTGGATAAGTTTGTACTATTTTTGCAATTATCCAATGTGCAATTGGAAGACTATCTTCTTTTACTAATACTATTGTGTTTGGTTCAACATTTAATTTATCAAATTACCATTTGGTGCGTGCTTGCAAATTGTTCAAATAATCTCGTTTCCAGGATTTCCATACACCTTGCACAATTTTAGTGATTCTCTTGTACTTATCAAGTCTATTATTTTCTAAAGAACACAAATCTGGTTCGACGATGCCACATATAGCTCGTCCAATTAAAAAATGTCCAGGTGTAAGAACATCAAAATTGTCAGCTTCTGATGAAAGGGGAATGAGAGATCTGGAATTTAGCATTTCTACTATTTGAACAGTTATTGTGAGGAATTCTTCTAAAGTCAAAGCTAAATTACCAGTGATACGTTTCAAATGAAATTTGAACGATTTAACACTTGCTTCCCAAATTCCACCAAAATTCGGTGATTTGGGAGGAATAAATTTCCATTCGACTCCTTCAGTGGAGAGAAAATTAGCTACTTCCTCACTTGGTTGTATTAGAAAATTGTGCAATTTTTTTGATGCCTTTACAAAATTTGAAGCATTATCAGAAAAAATTATAGCACATTTACCTCGACGCGAGAAAAAACGCTTTAAAGTAGCAATGAAAGCATCTGATGATAAATCTGTTACTAACTCTAAGTGTATCGCTTTAGTAGCGAGACACACAAAAAGAGCAATATAAATTTTGTTTAGTATACTTTTATGCTGATTTTTAAATTTAATCAAAAAGGGGCTACAATAATCCACTCCTGAGTGGTAAAATGGAAATGTTTCTACTACTCGTTCCTTGGGCAAGTTGCCCATAATTTGATTAGCTAAATTTGGCTTGTTCCTGAAACAAGTAACACATTTGTGTACTATTTGTCTGCATTGATTTCTACCACTAATTGGCCAAAAGTGTTGCCTTACAAGATAGAGTAAAGAATTAGGTCCAGTATTGAAAAATTTTTTATGAAAATATTCCAATATTAAGGTAGTAAGCTTATGACCTTTAGGTAAAATTATGGGATGTTTAGCATTTTCGCTTAGCTTAGAATTAATCAGTCTACCTCCGACACGTAAAATTTGATTTTCATCCAAAAAAGGGTTGAGGAATTTTAACTTACTTTGATTTGATATGATTTTACCCTGTTTCAAAGCTGTTATCTCTGCTCCAAACTCTTGAGCTTGAGCATCCCTAACTAAAACATCACGTGCATAATTAAGTTCAGCACAGCTAATAAATTGACCAAATTTTACCTTTATCTGCAACTTGCGAATGAACCTGAAAATAAAACTTAAAATTCGGATAAGTTTCATATAATTATTTGAAAATTTATAGAAATTGTCAAAAAAGTCATTAGGGGCAATTGCTTGAACATAGCTTTTCACAACTGGTTTAAGTTCTTTAACATATGCAGGGTCAGTAGACGCGCAGTCATAGTTTGTGGTCAAGCTTGTGTCACAATGTAAAAATTCAGGACCTAGCGTCCAAAGTTTATTCTCGATAAGTTCGTCCACGGAAAGTCCTCTAGACAAGGGATCTGCTGGGTTGTCTTTTGATTTAACATGATGCCATTTGAATTTGTTTGTTAAATCTGTTATTTGGACAACTCTGTTGGCTACAAAGCATTTCAAAAGGTGAGGTGATGTTCGTATCCATGAAAGAACAATAGTTGAATCTGTGTAAAGATGTACTTCGTCTACATCAAAGTGCATTGCCTCAAGAGTCTTGTTTACAAGTTTTGAGAGAAGCACAGCTCCTAAAAGCTCTAAGCGTGGGAGTGTTACTCGTTTAACTGGTGCTATTCTAGATTTACTACATAATAAATGCACACTGATATTATGGAAGCAATCTTTGCTGCGAACATAAATACAGGCTCCATATGCTTCTTCTGCAGATTCTGAAAATCCATGAATTTCTACAAGTGTAGTTTCCTTTGGAATGACACAGCGAGGAATTTTCTACAGATTAATTTCTTGTATACCACGAATAAAATTTTGAAATTCTAATAATTCTTTCTCAGGAACTTCTGTATCCCAAGGTAAACCTAGCAACCATAATTTTTGAATTAAAATTTTAGCCTTCACTATAAGAGGACCGACCAGGCCCAAAAGGTCATATAATTTAGCAATGAATGATAATATTGTCCTTTTCGTTAAAATGGTCGGGTAATCATCATTTGATGTAAAGTGAAAGCTATCCTGCTTAGTACTCCAAGACATTCCTAATGTCTTCACGGAATGACTTTCATTATTTCCAAAGACATATTCTTGATCATCTGCTGATACTTGTGAAAGTAGTTTATGATTATTAGAGCTCCATTTATACAAATGTATTCCGCCTGCTTTTAGCATGCCTATTAATTGGTGCTGAATTTTTAAAGCCGTTTCTTCATTTGGTGTACCACTGAGCACATCATCGACAAAAAAATCATTTTTCACTATGGGTGATGCAAACGGAAAGTTTTCTCTTTCATCTTCAGCCAATTGAAGAAGAGTTCGGGTAGCCAAAAATGGAGCACAAGTTGTTCCGTACGTAACAGTAGTAAAACGAAAAGTTTTCAAACCAGCATCGGGATTATCTTTCCAAACAATTCGAAGTAAATCTTGTTGCGAATGGTGGATCTTTATTTGTCTGTACATCTTCTGCACATCAGCGGTGAAAGCAACCAAATGTTTACGAAATCGCAAAAGAATTGACCAAAAATTCATCTTGAACAGTTCCACCTTTCATTAATATATCATTCAAAGATATACCATTGGAAGATTTTATTGAAGCATTAAACACAACTCTAATTTTGCTAGTACTTTTGTCTGGTCTTAGTACTGCTTGCTGAGGAATATAATAATGAGGATTTGGAATAACACTTTCATTAACTTCTTCCATATGTCCAAGATTCTCGTATTCTTTGAGAAAATCGTGATAAAGTTCCTTAACAATTGGATTTTTATCAAAGTGAATTAAAGTACTATTGAGCCTTCTAATGGCCAAATCTTTGGATAGACCAAGCTCAACTTTGTTGTTTACTAAGGGCATTTCAACTATATAACGACCATCAATGTCTCTAGAATGTGTGTTCTTAAAATGTTCCATGCAATATTTAAATTCATCACTCATAGGAGACTTTTCTGTCAAAGCTTCAACTTCCCAGAATGACCTTAAGGTTTTGTCTAGATTACTCTCTTCCACGACTAAATGACAATAGGTTTCGTTTATAGAAATACTTGGCACACTACCAGTGATTAAATATCCAAAATATGTATTTTGCAGCAAAATATGTTTATTTATTCTAATTTGACTAGGTTTATAAATTTCGAAGAAAGTTTTAGCTCCAAGTAAAATATCAACTTTCGATGGTTCAAAAAATCGAGAGTCTGCAAGTTCGATTCTCGTAGGTAGTTCTAAATTGCGAATATCTAATTGTTGCGAAGGTGTCAAATTAGTAATTTTAGGAACTACTAAAAATTAAAAAATCCATATCTGTCACGAATTCATTATCGTTACTGGAAATTACTGTGTTTACTAAATGGCTAATTGATACAAATGACCCATTTAATCCTCCAACTGGAACATTAATTTTATTTCTTTTTAATCCCAAGTATGTTGCACAATCATTAGTCATGAACGAAGCTTGGGACGCACTATCCAATATAGCTCTACACCTCTTAAATTCTCCGTGA
This sequence comes from Latrodectus geometricus, assembly GCA_026290005.1. Classification (NCBI taxonomy): domain Eukaryota; kingdom Metazoa; phylum Arthropoda; class Arachnida; order Araneae; family Theridiidae; genus Latrodectus; species Latrodectus geometricus. Next base: position 717,607 of record JAPDSC010067202.1, read on the forward strand.
GAATCTTTCACATAAATAAAAGCAGTACTAAGGAGAACATGTGTTGTTTTTGTTTTCGAAATAAAATTCTGAATCGTTTCCTCTTTCTTCACCACCCCAGTTGAAGAGTCTTTATTTTCGAGAGACGCCTGGTGGGGGGGAAAAAGGGAGAAGCAGATTGGAAACTTTCAGAACTGCTTTCATTCGGTGTTTGAGGAATTAGTCTGGAGAAAAAGTTTCGTATCCGATTTATGCAAAGGAGAGTGATGTTTTTGGTGGCATTCGATACATCTAGATTTAGATAAGCATTCGTTTAATTTATGTGATGAATTTAAACAGTTCAAACACAGATTTTTAGATTTACAAAAATTAAACCTTTCAAATACTTTCATTTTCAAAAATAATTGACATTTATATAAAGAATGATTTGAATCACAAAGAATGCAATATTTTGAAGCAGATTTAATCAAAAAAGTTTTAGGTTTGTAAGATGGAAATGAGTTTTTGCCGTTAATATTCATGGTGTTTGAAAATTTGGGTTTCGAATCAAAACAATCAGCTTTTAAGTTTTCTAATATTTGATATCGTTTTTCTAAAAAATTAATGAAAGCATCCCAAGTAGGCACTTCATGAGAATCAACAGTCAATTGGAATTGTCTATGAGTTTCTTTATCTAGTTTCGCACAAATTAAATTCATCAATAAAATGTCAACAAATTTATTACGTTCAAATTCAAATATGCTTTTGAAGATCGAATGTTTTTCTGCAAATTGTCTATGAGCATGAGAAGTTCTAAAGGATTTTCTTTCGTTAATGGTTTGCAATTAATTATATTTTGCACATGGCTTTCAACGATGAGTTTGGTATTTTCGTAACGAAGCGTGAGAGCTTTAAGCAATGACTCATAGTTGTCATTTGGTGACTGCACCTGTTTTGCAGCACCTTTAAGACAAGCATTTAAATAGTAAAACTTCTGAGAGTCTGATAAAGTAGGATTATTATCTATTAGATTCTGAAACTGTTGCTTAAAAGAACTTCAGTTATTATATTGACCATCAAATTGTGGTAAAGGAATTTCAGGTAAACGAACACTTTTCTCAACAATAGAACTTTTGTTTTTAACTTCAATAGATTTGTATAGAAAAAGTTTTAGACTGACCTGAAATTCTTGAATATCTTCATCAATTTTATCCAGTATTTTTTCAGCTTCTTTAAACTCATCGTCATTTTCGATTTCAAAATATTCATTTTTGACGACTTCAAATTTCGTTTTTATATCCTCCAATGAATCTAGAACTGCTCGAAGTGCAGTTTCTTCTAAATCGTCCAGTGGTTTCGACGAAAGTTTAGTTAATTGGGCTTAAATACTGCCGCGTTTTCGATTTAGTAACTTTATAGATGGCATAATTTTTATTTGTTTCTCCGGCTTCAGACTGACCATAAAATGTAGTGTAAAATGTCAAGAATAACTAGTCGAAAATATTCATTTTTTCTATTTATTACTAATTAACAAAAATTATTAAAATGCTGTTATATCGAAATTCGAATAAACAAGAGTGTAACAAATTACAATCTATACAAAGTAACAACGATACGACGACTACTAACAAGAGTTCTTTGTTTATAGCCTTTTGGGGTTGTTAGAGCGCTTGGCGAAAGGAAGAAACGCCAACATTCAAAGCACTGGCGCCAACACACACCCACTTCGTTGTGCTCCATTTAAATAATTTTACACATCTGGTTTAATAAATTCATTGTTGATGCCCGACTTACCGCGAGTTTACATAATTTAGATATAAATTGTGGTCACAATGTCCTCCAGGTGAAATGATATCTCTGAGGATGGTAGATCAAGTATTGCAGGTCTTCTGCTTGTTCCCTGCTTCTAAAGGGCGAAAAGTCCTACTCAGCTGAATCCATCGTATAGCCCAACGGTGGGCTATATTGGTGCAATAACAACTTAGGTTAAACAAGAAAGAAAGTGAATACAAATTTCCGGGAATATTTTTTCTTTGAAACATAAGATCCTTTTTTTTCAGGCGGCATACTTAAATAAATAAAAATCCACTGGATCTTCAATTTAAATGCGAAAACATGAAGTTTATACACAAAGTATACAAACTGCAAAGCTCATTTTTAAGTCTAACCTAATTATGAACTAAAGACGACATTAAATTAATGCAATGAAAATACAGAGGCAAAACTTACATTAGTTTTTTTTTTTTCCCCCTTCTAGTCAGCAAACCAAAATAACCAAATACTTACTTTGTTACGTTGCTACATTCAAAGAATTAAGAAGAAGTTACTTCTGACTGTGAAATTTCAGTATAACCATGAAACAATGAAATTTAACAAATAAAAGTTTACTTATTATATAAAATAATCCAATTAACAGTGCTTTAAAACTATGTTTTCCATCACGAAATGAAATATCATGTATAGATAAGCTAAAGACAACAGAATGAGGTGTCAACTCAATAAAAACTAGCTTTAGTTCGAAGTTACTAAATTTTGAAGTAGAGAATGTATGAATTTACGATTGACAACATATTGGAAAAGGCGAAATCGTATTCATTGTACAGGGGAGAAGATGATATTTTTCAAAAATAAATACCTTTGGTTTAAAAATGCCAATGTAAAAAGAAAAGGGGACCCGAGATGCTAGTAGTTAAGCATAAACCTAAATAGAGAAAAAGCTTCTATCTTGGAGCGACAAGAATTCCAGAGTGGAGAGAATGTTACACCATATCGTGGCACTTTTCTTATCAGTATTATGTATTAATACTTACTATAATGATTGAAATTAAAATTTTGAAATGGAGTTTAGCTTTTATTTTATCTTAACCAGAGACCCTGACATAAGTTTCACTTCATTCTCAGTTCAATCGCAGACAAACATTCGACCGAGGAACATATTAAGGCTTTTTTTATGTAGATAATAAGCTTCTAAATAATTTCATAGCATCCCCTAAAATACGTTTTAACTATGATTGTATTTTAAAATAAATTCTTTAAAATTTACAATTAATTAAATTCTACATTTTAATGAAAAATTTTCTGAGAACTAATTTTTGAACTCTCTTTACTTAACAATATAGGAAAATAACTTGGCCATTCATATTCTATGAAACTTTCTCATCTAATAATAAATCTTTATTCATTGAAATAAACAGCTTAAATTTGCGTTAAAATCTTCTAAATTTGAATATAACTTAAGGTACATTTGATCAAGCTATTTCAGAAGCACCATTTCTTACTTGCTTATCTATTAGTGCATTATTTTGACTAAAATAATCTAATATTGAATAAAGAATTATTTTTATTTCTGCATAAATAAATTAAATAAAATATATTCTGTATGTGTGTGGTTAGAGTCCGATATGTATTAAAATTATTTCAGATATAAAAAATCCAAGATTTGTCACTTAGAAAATGAAATGCAATAACTCGGTTGTGAAAAGGACGCTCTTGTACCCGTGGAATCAATTTTCAACATGTTAAAAATCCTCCTAAACAAGACTTGGTGTATTCCAGTTGCTATGTCCATGATTAATATAAAATTATGGAGATAAATATTATCTTAAATGTTGATTTTCACGTTTGATTACTGCTGGAAATTAAGGTACATTAATTGCCGTCAAGAATTTATTATATTTTTTCTATAGTTTAGTCAACAACAAATCAGGAATCAATTTAAAGAAAAATATGTAAAATAATATTAAAATTAGGTTTTTTAGAGAAGCTGTAAATCGGGATAATTTAAGGCTATATTTTTTATTAACATAAAATAAAAATTGAAGTAATACAGCAAAACTAATTAATAAAAATAGTTTACAGAAAGTAATAAAACACAATCACTTAGTGATCTCATACTCAAATGAAATGAAGTAATTTAAGCCACTATTAACGTCAGTTGGCAAACTATAAACGTTTTAAATTTCCTTAAATACTGTAATGTTTGGCTTGTGTATGCTTGTTTCTAATTTGTTGTCTCTTCCATACAACGCAATTACCAACTAAGCTAAATGCACAACTCTGCAATAGAATTATCATCAAAAATTATAAACTCCTCAAAACAATTAAAGGATTTTACTGTTTTAGGTAGATCTTGTAGCTGGGAAATTTTTTAGCTGACTGATACGTGGTTGACAGACGTAGTTGGTTATATGAGAATAAATTATACATGTTTGACAGAAAAAAAAATGCATTTTATTGCGCATTTGTGTACAAAAGGAAAAAAAAAAAAAACACAATTTGTGCATATGAGAAAAAAAGGATAAGAAAAGGTGTTTTCTTCAAAGGAAATTATTTTCAGTAGGAGGTATGGTTTCCACTGACGACCACAACGTCGAACACCTTTAAGGCAAGGAGTCAATGAGGCTATTAATCACGAGTTGGGGTATTCTGTCCCGCTCGTCCAGAAAAGCTCTTTCCAGTTCTTGGAGAGTTTGTGAGGGTGGTTGGTGCTCAGCAACTCGTCTTCCTAGAGCGTCCCAAACGTGCTCTATTGGATTCATGTCAGGAGAACACGCTGGCCCTTCCATTCATACGATTAATTCCTCTAAAAGGAAATCCTCCACCAGATTAGCACGATATGGCCTGCAGTTATCGTCCATTAAAATGAAGTTATCTCTGATTGCTGCAGCGTAAGGGACTAATAGGTCTAAGGATCTCAACCCTATATCGGCGACCAGTCAGAGGTCCTTCTTGAATGTTACAGAGGACTGTGCGCCTGTCAATAAAGATGCCACCATAAACCAACACTACCCCACCGCCAAACCTGACACTTTCGTTCACGAACGCAGGATTATTCCTACTGCTATGGTCCCTCCAGCTGAAAATACGCCTATTATCAGGATTAATAGAAAAATGGGACTCGTCAGAAAAAAGAACATTGCTCCATTCATTTCTCCTTCAGTTCACATGCTCTGTTGCCCACTCCCTGTAGTCGCGACGATGCCTTGATGTTAGTTTAACACATACAATCGGTCGGCGAGCATACGGAACTACACCATAGAGCCGGTTTCGGACAGTCTGAGTTGAAACCGTGGTGACAGTAGCCGAGAGAAGGTGTTGTTGGAGAAGAGTAGCGTTCATATTTCGGTGTCTCCGAGCCGTTAACACTAAATAACGACCTTCATTGAGTGTTGTTGCCCGTCTACGACCTTGCCCTGGTCTACGGCCTGCACTTCCAGTCTCCAAAAAAATGGTTCCAGATCCTGGAAATCACACTTTGTGACACTCCAATGGCTTGCGCTACTTCGGCTTGAGTTTGTCCCCCTTCTAACCTACCAACAACTCTCCAAGCTTCTGAATTGGTTAAATAACTTCGCTGAGACATCGTACTCATCGAACCAAAGCAGTCACTGAATGCCGATCATCCTTGTCTTCATTGTCTTTTTTTCAGTTGAAAGTCAAATTTTATTCACTGCCGCTGAAGTGACGTTTTTGACGTCGAACTCAAAATTAGCATTCTCCACAGTTTGAAAATCAGAAAAATTTTCATTTGTTATTGTCTTCTTCCATTTTCAGCAAAAAATATTTCGCTTATGACTTACAATATCCTTTAATTGTTTTGAGCACACAGTGTAGTTTCTCTTCTAATTCTACCAGTGATAATGAGTTGTTAGGAGAAGCAAAGGGCTTCAGAGAAGAGATTTCAGATTGTATGTGGCATGGTTATGTACTTGCCACAACGCCTCTATTTAAAGTCTTACTTTGAAACATAGTAAAATAGTGATTTTATGTTATGTTTTGGAAAGCCAAGCTGTTCAATACGTGAACAATCCTACAATATGCGTATTTTTTTATTTTGGTTAATTGTGAGAAATTTTCAAGAAACATTTTTAAGAAATTGTATTTCAATATGTTTTTCAACTCAAATGTGAGGACTATTAGATCATTTATACTTCACAGTACACACCCGTGATCCTAAGCTATTATTTGGTGATTATAGACTAGCAATAGATATTGCGTTTCTAATCACTGTATTAATGTAATAAAATCTAATCACTAATGAAGGCTGCTGTAAGGTCATCCACAACATGTGGATTTACGAATATTTCTCATTTTATGTGAATCCTGTATCAAAAGGTAAGAAACCAGGAAAATACTCAAATATTCTCCCAAAAGAAGTACACCAGCTAATGGTAAGCATATTCCTTTGTTAAACGCGAACTAGGCATGAGACAAGGACCTTTAACTTAAATGTGCTATCATTGGGCCATAGTGAATTAATAATATTAGTTAATTCATAGGTAATAACAATATTAGTTAATTCAAAGGTAATAACAATATATCGTTTCATAGTACAATTACGTTTTCACGATCACTTGGATTTGCCTAACAACGTCCTTAAAATCAATATTAAAGGACTGTGTTTCAGGTCAAGGAATTCATGAACAAAAAAAAAATTCTTATAAATATCTTTGAAATGTATAAATGAAGCCTCTAACAGAACCCACTGAATGATCTACTAAAACTAACGAAGCTTCTAACAGGCTAAGGAAGGGATTCTTAGCCTCAAGATCTCAAATGTATTGGAAGATTCTCTTTTTCGATAGATCAATTTCTCAGTATCGGAACATTTGCGATATCATATATAACTCTAATTCTTAAAATCAACGGTTTTGTATTACCTTGGAAAAGTATATTTTATTAACATATATATATAAGAGGTAAAATAAATTTAGGTACAAATATTAATAATGTATATTTTTTAGCACTGACCTCATTCTTGCGAACAATAATTTTTTGAAAGTAAGTCTGTTTTTCTTTAAAACATTGCTCTTCTTGAGTTTGCAAATTATTCAAAGCACTTGGGTGTAATCAATTTTCACTTAAAAAAGATTCAGCTTCTGACATAAAAGTCTCTTCCATTCTCGTCAACCCTAGTCCGAAGGATATCATAAAAGTAACTTTCTTCTCCCTTAAGTGTTGCATGTTTTGGTAAGAAAGTAATCCCGACTAATACATCTGCATTAACTTATTGTGCAATTTAAATAAAACAGATTTTAATGATTTATAATAAATATTTTCTTGGCAGCTATTGTTCTCAAAACTTATTTAAAATTAAAAAGTAATTACTTTTTCTTTTCTCTTTTCAGTAATATAATTTTTTTAATTTAATTTAAAATATTTTCTGAAACGTAAATAACTTATAGTTAGTACAAGGGCTTCTAAAGTTGAGACAATGTTTCGTTTTATGTTCAAAGTGTGATAATATAAAAAAGTAAATATTATACAGGATGATCAGCAAATAAGTCCTGATTTCAAAATTAAATAAGCCAACAACAAAGATCATTAGAATTATAGAAAGATCATTAAACTTTCTTTGAAAGGAGTCTAAAAAATTAATAAAGTCAAGCAGCCTTTGCTATCAGAACACAATTTTTTTCAAAATGTTCACCTTTCAAAACAATGGGGTGGAATAAATGATCAATGAAATTTGACATCACGTCTTGAAATGTCTCAACGGAAATGGAATCACGTGCAACATCAATCGCCGATTCAAGCTTATCCAGAGTAGCTGGATTTTTTCGACAGATAATATCTTTCAATGCGCCCCACGGACAAATGTCACAAGGATTCAGATCGGGAGACTATGAAGGCCAATCTATTCCTGTGCCAGTGAATTTCGGAAAATCTAACGCAGTTACTCTGTTCCCAAAGTTTTCTTGAAGAAAGCGAAAAACTTTATCTGTTCTATGTAGTCGAGCCCCATCTTGCATGAACCAGTCCATACTTTTGTTGATATTCCAACGCTAGTTGTGTGCACACAAATTGTAACGTAACGTTCATTAGCAATCGTTTCTCGGACGAAGAAGAGGCTGATAATGCCTCTGCGCATACCATTGCCTGTGCAGCAACTTTAGGCGAATATAGTAATTTCTCTTCACACAAATGAGGATTTTCAGAATTCCAAAATTTACAGTTTTGTTTATTTACAGTACCATTCAAGTAGAAATGGGCTTCATCTGTGAACCAGATGCAACCCAATCAAATCCTTCGTTGTCGATCATTGTGAGAATCTGATTCGTAAAGTCAACCCTTTGTCGCACAGCTTTCATGGGTACAGCCTGATGATTTTGTATGGAAACATCCGAAGGCTACTTCTCAATATTTTTTGAGTGCTCGTGTACTTCAAACCAGCCACTGATGCAAATCTTTGTATGCTTCTCTTAGGATTTTGCTGAACGATTCCACAAACTTTGTCAGCATTTTTAGGAGTGTTTGCGTAGGCCTAACATTCGAACTGTAGCCGACTGGCAGCGTAAATGATAATCGAACCCTTTCGATCATCATTTACGATGCCAGTCCGTTCAAATTTTACGAAGAGCATGCGAATGGTTTTCGCATCGGGTCCAATTGGAATATCAAATCAGTTTTGAAAATTGCGCCTTGTTGCCGTAGTACTGTGTTCTAATCTTCGGTACCCAAGTAACACGTTGTTCAATAGAATACTTTATTTCAATTTCTCTACGCTAGCCTCTTTTCCAACAGTTGGGATAGCTTTCAACTTCAAAGCACGTTTTACAGGTTATTTATAAAGTAACATAGCGATTACAGTGCCATCTGTTAACAGTTTTTGTAACTAAATTTTCGAAACTTTTGTACATCATTTTTACAGTTTTGCTAATAAACGTGCCGTTTACCGCATAATCATATTAATCTTTGTTGTTGAGATATTTAATTTTGAAATCAGGGCTTAATGGCTGATCACGCAGTAATTAATAATCTTCTACATCTCGGAAGAAATAATCCTAGGTTGAAGGTCTTTCAAACATTGACATTAAGCGATTATTCATTTACATTTTTACTCTGCGTTTCTTTTTTGAAGTTCTAATTTATTTTTATTTATAAAATATTCACATGTAGTTATGTCGTTCACCTTTTTTACAACTAGTTCATGTGGTTCAAGGTGGTTATAATTAAAGTGATCCTCAAGTAAATCTCCTGCAAAAGGCGTTCAAACCTCCTACAAAATGTGTTAAGACAATTGAGTTTTGTTGAAACTTAGTATAACATTGTATGGATCATGGAGAAACGATTTCTGAAATAAAAAATACATCAAATTTTGTCTACCAGATAGCTATTTTCAAAAATTCCTTATGCAAATTAGTCAAATCAATAAAATAAATTTTTAATCAGAACCAGAAAATCATTTTGTGGCTCTTTATCATCGTCATTCATGCTTTTACTGATGAAAGAGCAAGTTTTACAGGTAAAACTGTTTTATCAGAATAGAAGAGGGTGTAAAGCGGTTGAGAATGAAACTGTCGAAGACATTACAACAGTGCCAGAAAGAGCCACCAGTTCATGATATTCTTTAGGCAGTGTTCTATTCATGTCACGTGAGTTGGTGATTTCTAGGTTGACAATACAAAAAAATCTGCGATCCACATTAAAATAGTATTCGTGCAAGATATACATAATGAAAATTCTGCATTCCTAAAACCTGCAAATGAATTCTGATTTAGCTAACTGATATTTCGATGACAATAGTTGTTATCACATGTGGACTGGGAAAATTCTATGACCAAATAAGGCACACTTTTCTTTAGAGGGAGCAATAAATAATCAAATTTGCGGTATGTGGTTTGTTTCACCGCTTAATAACTGGGCAGCCTTGGTTTAGTTGGTTAGGGCGTCTTTCGGAAGGTAATGAGTTCGAATCCCAATTTAACATACATCATGTTCATTAAAAATGGTTATTACACCTTAAAATGTCGTCTTCGCAATGTCCTCCAAGTGAAATGGTAACTTTGGGGTGGGAGGTCAAGTATTAATGGTGTCTTCTGCTTGATTCCTGCTTTTAAATTGCGAAGACTCCCACCCTACTACTCTCACTAAGGGGTAGAGCACAACTCATGAACAGGTATTATGCTGGTGCAACAATAACAACCTTTTAATGTCTTGAATCAAAAAAATCGCATTCTGATTCTATGACTGTATAATGTGCGTTTAATCCTGATTTTATTCTTGGATAATTTTCTTTGAAACTCTTACCTCTCAAAATGAGCTCTGTCATGAGTGCACGGTACAGCAAACTCTTTCAACTGTACGTTATCCCTACTTTAAAGGGATGGAAATGTTTGCGCGCCTCTGACTTCATATAACATGGCGCAACCCCATTTTGGGCACCAACTCAAAGAACTACTTGTTTTGGGAAGAAATGAATAAAATATCCAAAGTTTTCCGAATGCCTTATCTCCGCGTTCACCTGACTTAAATTCCTGTGATTTCTGGTTATTGGAATTCCCAATAGACCATATTTTAGAGGAGAAATTAGGACTTTTCAACATTATAAGTCATGTTGCTAAAATCTCTAGAAAGTTTATTTGCACTACCATTTTCAACGCGTAATTGATCTCAATGTTGAGCACGTTCCGCAAATGAACAAATTTTAATGTTTTCGTTTTTTTTCCCAAGTTCTGCACTATTTTTATTGCAGAAATCGTTTATTTTATATTCTACATATAAGTTAAGTTTCATCAAATTCTCATTGGTTCTACAAAGGTCTGAATAAGGCCACTTTAATAATTACTACCCAGTGTTTAATTTTAGAAATACCTGTAATGAATATTAAAGGCAGAATGAAACTTTTATTATGAAACTTTTAATATTAGTTTGGGGAAAAAGTTATCCATTATTTTTTTGGTAGACGTCTGTAGTGATCGCTATCTCGTGAGGTATCTATCAAACAATTTCAGATTTATGCTCGTTGGAAAGGTGACATTTGACACTAAAATATCCTCTTGCGGTTTTTTGTTTTATTAATTCAGTTACAAGTACAAGGTTTCAAAAATGGAAGACAACAAACAGAAAATTCGATACATTTTCGTTTTTCTCTTGTAACGGTGAAAAAGATAGCCGGGTGGCTAAAATTGTGAAAGGCGTTTATCGTCCTATATAAGACTGTAACAACCAGTTACGTACAATTTTTGTTTCGTCAACTCCGTTTGGGTATTTGGATGCTAAAGATGCACCTTGCATGGATACAACATCGACGAGAATGTCTACAAAATATCAAAAATTATCAAACTTAACAGCATGTCAGCAGTCGTAACTTCGCACAAGACCTAAAAATCTACATGAAAACTGTTTTAAACCTTTTTACAAAGCGAATCTGAAAGAAGTTACAAAAAGTTCACGTAAAATTAGATTTCTTTTTCCCCAACCTACTATAAATTTGTCTTCAACACAATGGTATTTAAATAATTACAGCTCTGACTTTTACTTCGGTAGATAATGTATTCGACTAACATCTCAGCGTTAGTCGAATCTATTGTTTGCAGTGTACGTAATTCCCTTTAAACTTCAGATATCTATCCAAAAAAACCTTCCTGTTCAAAAAGAAATTATACAGTGACAAAGAAATTAACTTTCCTTAATTTCTGTTTCAACAATTTCAAAATTTAATTCATTTCTGTTATAATGTCAGAAATAATTTTTGTCTTATACCTGGTATGTTTAACTAAGATAGCGTCTTAAAATAATAATCATCCACCATTTTCCGTAAATTTTTATTAGCGATGCAGAACTCAGATATGGTAACCAAATAGGAGAAATTATCAGCAAAATAACGAATTATAAATGGTGTTTACTTAATACTGTAAGAAAAACTAAAATTAAGGCAAAATAAATTCGTCAATCTCTAATCGAATTTAGAATTTTCGATTAACCAAAGTGATAATACAGTTGTATCATTATAAGCGATAAATTGCGGTTTTATTGAAAACAATGTCACGTGTGAAAGCACTTGGAAGAGAACGACACAGGCCAGAGTTGCTTATATTCTCTTATCTGTGATATTTTTATAGGTACATGATAAAGCTTATCTAGATCGTACGATATTAGACGACTCAAACATGTTAACATCCGCTCTCAAATATGAAGAGCCACTTGGCAACTAAATATAAGATCTTTTCTGATCTGAGAACAGATTATAAATAAATGCGAACAATAACAACTATGAGATAAGATGTAGTCCCTTCAGTGTTTCCTAGACAAAACATTGAATTGGAAAATTTCTAAGTAGACACATATATCATTTAGGAAATAAATAAAATGGTTTTTACAATAATGTTGGTTAATAATACTTTTCGATTTAAGTTCAACTGAAATTTCATAAATAAAAACATAATTTTTCATTCATGTAATTTATATAAAAAGCGAATATTTTTACTGAAATAAAATAGATTTAAAAAGATCACTGGATTAATTTTAGATTATTATTATAGAGAGAGATAAAATCATTTTACGTTATATCAGTGTCTCAAAAAGGAAAACAAAATAAAATATAATAAGATTTTTTCATTGGTTTACAATGAAAAAATCTTTACAACGAATTTTTGTGAATTGAAATTTTGATAAGACAGTCCATATTAACAGGCTTCCAGCAACATCATGTGAAACATGAGTAAGCTATGTCATAGTAAAGTACTAAGAAATGCCAATTTAGAAAGGTACTGCTTATTATTATTGGGTTGCATCCATGTATGGTTTAATCGATAGTATCTAGGATTTACTTGACTGTAATTTGTCATTAATTCACCTGCTTTTCTTAATTAAGAAATTGCAAGAAATTTCTTATCCTTAAAAATTGGTCTCCTTTAGGGGTCTAAGCTAGAAATCATTAAGTTTTGTGTCTGTCCTTGGCTTAAAATATATCCCAGAGATTTCCATTAGTCTTTTATATGTTATTTTAATATTGTCATATAAATACACAAAAAAGTATAACAATTATATACACAAGAAACGCAATTTACAATCGTTAAATGCACTTGATTGGAACCATTCTCCTTTGCTATTGTTCTTTATATTCTTCGATTAAGATTTTTGACCCATAATTAGAAATATTAGCCAAAAGTTCTTTTTTACACAGAGACATTAAGTCTATGCTTAACTTTATAAAGACTTCCAAAAGCTAACCATTGGTGCGACTATAACAAATGATGACTTGAATAATGTGTTTTCTCATGCAGAAATCTCAATGAGCAACTAGCTTTAAACTTAATTATAGAGGACGCAAATTGAAGGTAAATATACTATTTTAATGTTACGTTTCTGTAATGGTCAATATTTTTTCTAACGCGTGTACTTCAATTTCAATGTCTTTGCTTTATTTTTCATTTAAAAAACTTGCGCTTATGTTTAATCAAATTAAAGAAGCTTAATAAAACAAATCAGAATTTTAAAAAATTCAAGATCAAATAAATAAGAGTGCTTTTTATGTAACATATTGATGATTGCATTTAGTGTAACAGCTCTATAATATAAGCACCTTTTTACTTAATTCAAACCAAGGAATAGCATTATGATTTGAAAAATATCTTCGCAACTTTATCGCGAATAGTTATATAGGAAACTAAAAAGAAAATTCCGTAGTTATGCCATTACTGGTTAATTTGACATCGCTTAGCCAAATAGATGAAAACCATGATCAAGCATTTGTTCATACATCTTGTATTATCTTCTCGGAAAACATTTCATTAACAATGGACCGTATTCACATGTTACAAAAAGAAAAATCTTGAAAGATTTGGGGACATTAAAAGAGTTTTATTACAGGACGATGTTTCTTTGCACAGCATGTAAAAGCATTTTCAGAAACTTTCCTATCAAGACAAACTGCCTTTTTTTGCAAAAATTATAACAAAATAGCTAAATAAAAAAAAAATCAAATCTATTTTCAATTTTTAATAGGGTTAAAATACGTCATCCTCTGAAAAAATGTTCATAAGAGAAAAATTGCATAATCTTGATTTAAAAATCATATGGATTACTCCGATTATTTTTATTTCCCTTTGAAAAAATAGACAACAATATTATTTAATGTAATTGTGATAATTTTACAATTAAAAGAACCTCAAAAACTTTTCAAATTACACCTCTGCGATCGACTAATACAACTATACATGTGCCTGAAAATGTGTGTTATAATTTTCTTTCAGACATTTATAGAATAAAAACTTTCTATGGGGAGAACACAGGCTATTTTAAGAAAGTTTATATTTTGTGCTTTAAGCTGGAAAAACGAAAAATAATATTTTGTCTATTATTATTTCATCTATTAGAATTTTAAGAATTAGTAAATGTAATTGAAACAATTTTTGTTATGATTTGCTATTTCCATTTAGTTGAATCAAGTCCAAACGTGCAGGGGAGCCAAAAATATTCTTTAATCTTCCTTATTTTTGCTACATATAAATAAATAATAGATGAAATTCGCGTTATAACTTCGTAGAAAAAAATCATATATATTTACCTGGGTAAAAATGTAA
>JAPDSC010067202.1:736870-777272 GCA_026290005.1 Latrodectus geometricus
TGTATAAATTTGCATACATAAAAGTGTGATAATTGTATTAAATAACATTAAATCATTAAAATATATCAGTAAAGAATTCTTAATTAAATACGTTTCAAAAAAATATCTTAGTAAAACAAAAATAATTCAAATTTAGGAAGAATGTGCTTAAATCTATTTTTTCTTTTATAAATCTTCCATGGTAACAAAACTTCAGTGATAATATTTCTAAATTAAAATTCATAAGTTTTGATCGAGTTAGTAATTTCATTGTGAATTCGCACATTTAAATATTATATTTAATTATAAAAATATGAAATTAATGTATTGATTTTACTACTATAGCACCGATATAAATATTCTCTATTTGAAGGTAAAAGTTATTACATGTTCAGGACAAACCCTTAAGTTTTTTTATTATAATAAGTTTTAAAATTTCCATTAGAATCATAAAAGAACTTCTTTTTAAATCTTGTAAAAATTTCACGAATTTTATATTAAGGGGGGGGGGGAGTGCTAGCAAATAAACAACATTCATTTAAAGTTATGATCCAGTTAAATATATATATTTATATATATTCATTTTTTGGTAATTTCTAAAATCCTTTTTCTTAGAATTTCTAAATTTTTCAAGTTTTCTAGAAAATTCATAGAAAAAATTAGGCAAGTAAAATTAGACATTCAAACTATTCTAACCAAATTGATATAAGCTTAAAATAAAAGCTTATTTGATTTAGTAGCAGAAACATAAATAATTATACTGGTATAATCTATGACGTTTACTAGTTATAACAAAAAATTTCTCCTCTGATGTGTTTGGAGAAAAGAGCTGCATTTCAATCTTTGACGATGACTGAAAATACAATGTATTTCTCTCGTAAAATATAATAAAGTAAATTTTGGAAGGAAAAAACATATTCTGAAACCAGAGTCAAATAGACAGATTAAAAGGCCAAAACTATTGAAAAGCCTTTTAGTATCCACAATGTAAATTAGCTTCTAGAAGATTATTCATATTTTACAGAGTTTATTTAAATTATTCATACATATACTATAACATCCCTTCTCCCGTTGTTTAAGAATGTCTGGGATTGAACCCGGAACGTGTCGCTTTAAAGACACTAGGACACAGTGATTTTAAAATAAAACTAATTTATATTTACAAAAGAGTTTTTAATTAAAATCTGCACACATATTTAATCGAGAAGAAAAACGGGTGGCTCTGGTTGTATGAGATGCACAAAAAGTGGGACTAATACATTTAAACTAATTTCTGCTTTAGTGAATCCAGGCGAATAGCGGCATGATTAACACCCCTTGTTCTCCAGGAAGGGACTATAATATTTCTTAGAATGAGTTGTGGGAAGACATTCTTTTGGTTGGAATATCTTTTTCAAAACATATCAGGGATAAATTTGATGTATGATTACAGAAACGTGTCATAACAACAGGAATTTCAAAACGTCAGAATTGTCATATACTTACAAACTGCATATACTTTGTTAATTGTTTTTGCCAAGTAAAGTTCTGATAAAAGAAATATTATATAAACAGTCAAATTTTATTTTTTGTTTTTATAACATGCATACACCAGGGCTTCAGAGGGACAATAATCTAAGATGCACTTTAACAGGTCAGCAGAAATAATGTCACATAATTTTAAGTTTAGAACGAAGTAAATTTCAGCGTCCCAATAAGTACACCCATACAAAATGAAAATTTATTCATATTCCTTTGTACAATAGATGCTAGGATTGAGCCAGTGGCTTTTATATTCTGAAGAACGCGGGCGTAACATTTGATTACTCGATCAAAATTTCAATATTTGGTTTATGGTAACATTTAAGTTTGACATGTTTGGTGTATGTAATTAAAATGCATTAGTTAATTTGAGATCTTTATGCTTCCAATATAAATTTAATCATACAGAAAATTCTTCGTATAAAACCATAATATGTGTGCATTCAGGTTATTTTGATAAAAAAATTTATTGAAAACACACCAAACTGTTATTCAATTCCCATTAAAGGAAAGCCATTTGTACAAATGAATTTTGTACAGAAATAACATTATCAGTTTAAGAAAATTAAATAATGCTAATAATTAAAATACAAATTTGAATTTAAAGATGAAAAGCAAACTTATACTACCAGTAATTACAATTAATAGATTGTAAAGTAACGGAAAAATCTTACATCAAAATTCAGCTAATGAGATTAATGAAAATTATATTTAGGAAACCTGTTTCTACGAGAGAACATGAAAGCTATCTACATTTCAAATTAAAGTTTATATCCTAATTAAAAGTTCTTCACTCAGATTCTTCTCTTCAATATTCCAATTATTATATTTTGTTTTATTAAATACAATCGAAAATTGTAGAAGTTCTTCAATATCATGTGCGTTAAAGATTAAGGTTATGTGGTATTTTTGTATGTATTGAAACGAGAGATTATGCATTGTTGCCTATACCTAAAATTTTTAAATATCTTAAGAATACAAAAAACTAAATAGTTAAAAAAATTATCAATAAAATATAAATCGGAAAGTGGATTTTTGTCGGATGCAACATAGCTATCAGAAAACAAAACAAAAAAATTAATTAAATAAAAATTGCCAAAGCATTTTTTAATGGTTTATTTAAAAAGAACTAATTTTCTCATTAGAGCATTTACCAAGGAAAAAACGTAACTGGCGAATTTTTTCCCAAAAAACTTTTCTAGTTATTTGCTTCAAAAGTTAAACATCAGTACAAAAGTGACACACGAGGCTATACAATTGGAGAGTGGGAAGGACTATTTATGACAGACGAGAAATGGGAGCATAAATTTATCTCTTCACGATTTGAAAATTTCAAAGTAGAAAATGCGACCTTGACCATGTGGGGAGACTCTTTATAGCCAAGGTCACTTATACGCACTCATAAGCGATAGCAGAAAACAACGATCGGGTTGAATCTACTGCGCAGGAACTCTTTTTAGCATTTGGTTATAAGCAACTCTCAAATAATATTCTACTTTGGCTTTTTTCGAGAGAATTACAAAAACTACAAGATCTCATAAGCATTGAAGAAATATATCTTGGGTAAAATCTATGACAAAATAGAAAATGTCATTTAGTGACCAATACACATTTTTTAAGAAAAAATTTCAAATATTTATATAAAGAGCTACATTAAGCGGCAATTAGAAAACTTAATAACTTTAATTTAAATTAGCTTTTTTATTTCGATTATTTCTTCACATAATTATTTATTGAGATTTACAAATATAACAAAAGCTACGCGATAATCTACACCTTGACTCCAATATATTTGAAATAAAGTGAATATTTATGCTTCGAAGTAAATAAACACTGATTTTTTATTAGTCTTAGAATTCTATTTTGTAAAATTTATTTTAACATGAGATGAAGCAACAATTCAAGTACGGCATAATTTCAGATACTCTTTACTTTATTACAGTTAAACAATTTGAGGTTTTGTTTATCGCTTAATTTTATATTTTTTCATGAGGAAAATAATTTAATTTGAGTAATAAGTTTCAAGGTAATTATAATTTTAAACTATTATTTATAATAAATGTATTTCTGATTTTTATAGATATTTATCAGTTTTACAATGTTATAACAGTGTGAAAAAATTTCTTAGAATTTACTAATTAGAATGCTGATGTAATCATAATTCACATATAATACCCTGTCAAAAATTTATCTATTGATAGTTGTAAAATAATAGCTACAAATAATTTACAGAAAAATATCATTTTTATTACAAATTTTCCTTTGTTACAAAAATTTGTGCTGGCATCTTATTTTGTTGTGTTATATACACATTTGCATGAAATTAGTAATATTTTCATACAATTGTGCATACATCCCAACAAATTAGAAGTAAGTTTTACAATTGTATGAAAATATTCATACAATTGTGAATTATTAAATGGGAAAAATTATTAAATGGGAAAATCAAAAAACACTGAGCGAAATAAATGTGAGGAATTTTACAGTAAAAATGCCAAGAGAAATTATAACATGATATATTCGTAAAACATAATTAAATCTGAAACAGCACAAATTTGTTACAATACATTTTTGCTGTATTTTAGAAATTGTCTTAAATTCTATGACTTAATTAAAATTGTCTATATGTTATTCTTCTCAAATTGAAAATTTTCTTAGATTCTATGACTTTTAAATAAGTGCATCATGTTCATACTGATTTTTTTTCTTTAGAACAAAAAATCAAATTATCTTTATAATGAAATATTTATTATTATTCTGGGTTTCTAGAATTTTGGAGACAATTGAAATTTTTTGCTCAAGAGGATTTATGCAATCAGGATTTACAGCTTTTAGTAAATCTCGGACCAACATATATATTCACACACAAGAAGACAGTCGAATTTGCTGATTGATAAAGTAAAGACCAAATAGTTTAACGTTCCATCTTGTGATGTAATATTTGCTTTTTTATGGTGAATTTTTCTTAGAATTTCCATTTAAGTATTTTTTGCCTATTCACACTCTTAATTCAGCGAATTATCATAAAATAGTCAGCTTGGAAATTAATTTTTATAATCAAAAACCACATACACAAATATATTTGATAACCTTTGTTTTGCTTTACAAATATATTTTGAAAGATATTCGTCATAAAGAACATGAAATGGATTAAGTTTTTCAATAATCCTTTTTATTCTCAACAAACATACAGTAGAAGTTTTTCTGACACAGTCAACAGATAGTCAGAAAAGTTCCCCAGAAAAAATAGATGAATGTGTAATTATGAAAGATTTCTGGTATTGTCTGAGAATGATTTCATCATGACGAGAAAGGAACTAATTTGTAATGCATAGGACTTTTTATTATTACTCTCCATAAGATAAAAAAGCAGCGAGATAAAAATGGAAGCAATATTCATTCTACGATTATTACTGCCCTTTCTTTCAAGTACTCACCCTTGTTCCCTCTTTCTTTATGTGTTTCATACAAATTCTCTTCACAGCGAGAAACTATTTCAGTTTTCTATTCAGTCTCTTTTTATATTTCCTTATTTGCCCAATTAAAAAGCCTTCTCTCTCTTAGATTATTTTAGAAGTCCTTCGTTTATGTTTTTTTTTCCCCCTCTTTTGGGAATAAATTCCAATCTATATTCCTATTATTAATTACATGTTTAGGGCTGTTAAATTTACGAAAGAGTTTTCATTTTATGTATTTAAAAACTTATTTTATAGCGAACTTAAGTTTTACATTTATTTCACATTTTATTAATTGATACCTTTTATATTTTTTACATGGATTTTAAAGTATTAAGTTAATACTTTAATATATTGTTGTATTAAAAACACATAATTTAAAATGGAAGAATAGAAACACAATGAAATTTAAAAGGTTACATTATTTTTTCTATTTTTTAAAAATGTCCTAGTTATTATGGATATATATTTATACATATACATGTAAATATAAATTGATTATAAGCTTCTCAATAAGAAGAAAAACTTTTCAGTGAGTTGTATGTATTTTTAATCACATTCATTTTTACATTAAATTATTTATTGTATTAGCTTTAATTTTACTGAAACTTCACAGGCCTATAGGAAATTTCTCAAGAATATTTTAACGAAGCTTATAAATTTAATTGCATTAAAAAAAAAACAAATTTTATCAAAATAAATAAAATTGAGTTTATTTTTATTTTTTATGAATTTATTTTAAATTTCCTAATGATTCGGAGAATTCAGTGCTTATGGCGTTATCACGTACTGTCATAGATTAAAAAAGCGTAGCCTAAATATTCTTTCCATGCACAATTTTATTCTCATCGAAACAAAGAAACATATATTATCAATTACCTTTTTTTTTCTTATCTTTCCTACCTTGCACCATAAAACCAACCAACCAACATAAAACCATAAAACCAACCAACTTTCGTTTTCTTTAATAAACGAGGTATTTTCTGATTGCTTATTTCCACCAGAAATTACAAATATAGTATGGTTTACATTATTGATTAATACTGATTACACTGATAATTATGTCGATAAGTATTAATGTAAAGTGTCCAGAAAGTTCTTTTAATGGAACTGCAGGCTGTTAATAACGAAAGAAAACACGTAACTTAAGATTTAAACTATTCCAAAATGTATATTCCACGAAGGAAGCGAGAAGTTCCATAAATGTGTGTTTGTTTGTCTAAAATATTTCTTTAAATTTTTATTTTGTGTGAAAATTGCAAAAGCTTTCTATGAAGAGATTATTTATTTTTTGTAAAATTAGCTTCGTCTAAGTTTCTTGGAAATATCCCTCGGCTACATAATAAAGGACGGAGCCATTGAACCTGGAGATAAGAAAGAGGAGCTGTAAAGTGGGGTAAGTTCTTTGAATGCAGGTGTTCTTCGTAGGAGAACAAAATTGCAACCTTCTTTTTATTGAATTTTTGACTGCTTTCTTTTGAAACGGTTCAACACATACAACGGTTATTTTTTAGGTATTGTTTCCTTTAGTGACTAAAGTTATTTGCTTTATTTAACAAATTTTATCGTTATTTGGTCAAAAATATTAAAACTTATCGCTTAATTTCTTAATTTAAAGCTTCTCATTTCTCTTGTTTATATTCCTATGTGATACTAACACCAAAAAATTCATCTAAATATTAAATAGCAAAACATATTTTTTTCATGTACATTTGCCGTTAATGAGTCAAGATTGTTTGTTATACATACATATATAATAACAAGATTGAAATAGAATAAAAATTATTTATAATGATGATATTTAAATCAATCTACTTTACTCCTTAAGGAAACTTATAAAAGCGAGTCCAAAAAACAACTATGCGTTTGTTACGTTTTTTCGCTGACGATTATTATTATTAACTTTTTATGTTAAAACTAAGTTTTCGAATTATTTGGAAAGGAAAACATTTTTAAAAAGTTAATAATTATCCAGAAGGATTTGATAGGATACTTATTAAATGAAGTAACTTTCATTCTTTCTGTGACCATAAAAATTCTACTAGACACGAAAAATAGTGAAATATTTTTTATGAAATGACATCCTCAAAATTACTTTCTATCAACGTAACAATTGATTGATCAGATTTGAATTCTTCTAGCGATTGATTGATCAAACATTAGGAAGCCAATGTATATTTATGAAGAGAAAATATGAGCTTGGATAGAAAAACTATTTATTACCCTCATTTGTTGGAATTTGATTGATACGTAAGACCTGAGCTATTTTTTCATCACTCTTTTTCTAGTTCTAGAGCTAATCAACCCTTTTCAATTAAATGAAAAATAAGTAGAGAAATGTATCAGTTAGAGAAGTCTAATCTATTTTTTGAAAACTCATATCTTTGAACATTAATGCAATAATATTTCAGTATAAGTGAGGAAATCTTACCTTAAGTGTAATTTGCGTAAGGAATGTTAATTGCCTGAACAATTGGAGCTAATTTCTTATAAAAGTGCCTCATTAGAAGTAATCACTGGTTTGCTATTGACAAGAATGTCATTTTTTACAGCATCAACTTGATACCATGACAAAAACAATTATTTTTTGATAGAGATTATTCTCTCTTTTTGCTTCTGACCGAAAATTCTCCATTTGAAATTGTAAGCAAAATTAGTGACGTGTAAGTTCATGCATAGGTGTCATTAGTTCAAAGCTACAAAGCACTATCGCCAAATGTATTTTAAATTAATTACCAAATCGTCATACCCAAGTAATACGATGAGGAAGTATTCTAAATTTAAAAATCTTTCCAATATTCACTGAATTCTATTATTAGTTTCCAATATTTTTTTCTTCTAACTTGCTTAAATGTATTCATTTATATGCTTACAAATAACAGAGTAGAAAAGTCAGATGTAAATAATCTTAATTATCCCATTGATTTAATTAAATGTAGATTAATAATTACCCTTAATACAATAATTTATTTACTATAAATACGCCTATTATATAGACCAGGGGTGGCCAAACGTTTGGGATCCGTGGTCTACTCCACATTTAAAAAATCGTAGGTGGTCTACCAATGGCAGAAATAACGTATATATTTATTTTCGGTAATAGAAAAAATGGTATATTATTTAATTTTTCTAAGAAAAAAAAATCCTAGTGTTTACAAAATAAATATTTACTGAAGAAAATAATCAAAGTATTCATATACATAAATATTGACCATTTAATTCACTTTGTTTAGATGAAATTTGACACTGTATATCTGCGACAAAATTATCATATTGTGGCTTATACGAGCTTATTGCAATGCGTAAACACAAAATTATATGTTCATCTGTTAAACGCGACCAATGTTTAGTTTTTATGGCGTTCGTGGTTGAAAAAGCAGATTCGCAAAGATACGTCGATCCAAAGTATGATTTCAAATACAAAATCAATTTGTAAATATTTGGAAACGTTTTCTCAGAAATTAATTTTCAAAAATCAGTATTGCTAGATGCTCTGGATTGAAAAAATATATCGCATCTTAATTTAATAATTTCTTCCTCGACCGTGACTGAAGTTGTATCTATTAAATGTCCTATTTTTTCAGATACCCCTTCAATGTTGACATTTTCATTAAATGGAAATATCATAAAATTGAGTGTTTCTTCCAACCTAAATAAGTCAGTGACTCTTTCAAATTCTTCAAACAAAACATCTAAGTGTTCAGCGAAATCTTCAAAGTCTCGGTTTGGATTATGGATGCACTCTTCCTCCATGTTTTTGAAGTTTCTCAATTCATGTTTTCTTAATTGAGACGCATATCTTTTTATCATTCTTTGAAAGTTTTAATCGCACTCATCATGTATGTTAAACATTTATTATTTCCTTGTAGATTTAGGTTTAAGTCCTTAAGTTTTGCAGTGATATCGCAGAGAAAAGTTAGTTTCATGAGCCATTTCCCATCTTCCAATTCAGTAAAGTGCTCTCCTTTTATTTGTAAAAAATTTCTAATTTCTGGAACAGAATACGAAATCTTTTTAAAAAAAAGCACCACGGCTTAGCCACCTCATGTCTGTGTGCAATAAGAGATCTCCGTATTCTGATTCAGTTTCTTCCAAAACCGGCCGAAATTGTCGTCTCTCAAGACATCTTGAACGAATTGAATAGACGATTTTAAAAGCAATTTGCATTATATCATTAGACTTCAGTGTTTTTGAACACAATACCTGTTGATGGATAATGCAATGATAGCTGGTAAAACTGGGAATTTCCTCATCATTATTGCATAAGGCAATAAAACCAGTTCGACCATTGCTGGAGCTCCATCTGTTGTAATAGAGACCAATTTATATATTGGAAATCCTGTCTTATCAATAAAGTTTTTAAATGAATTGTAGATATCTTGTCCCCTCGTTTGTCCTTTCAATGGAATTATAGTTAATAATTCTTCTTTTGAAGTCATATCTTCAAAAATCATTCTCACAAAAAGGCATAACTGTGCAATGTCACTAATATCTGTGGATTCATCAAATTGAAGTGATAGGAACTTAAAAGCTTTTAAATCGTCATTTAATAAATTTTCCAAATTATTATTCATAGCTTCAGTCCATCGCATCACAATGTTACGTGACAAAGAAATATTATTTATTGACGATATTATTTCAGATTTGCTTTTAAAATCGTGGAAAAGCACTTTTCCCTCTTTAATGAATGCTTCTTTTATCAATTCTCCATCTTCGAATGGTTTTTTTCGCTTTATCAAAACATCTGTAATTTTAAACGACGCCAATGTTACTGCTTTAGCTTTGGTGCCTGGTTTCATAAATACCGATTGCTGTAAATGTAAATTCGACTTTAATTCATGCACTTTAACTTTTCCAAGTTCACTGTGGATTGTAAAGTCTGTAGTGTATTTTAAGTGCATGGTTTTAAAATGTCTTTCGACGTTTGCTTTTTTTGGTAATGCCACACTTGAGTTGCATATGAGACAAACACATTTCTCCTTTAACATAACAAAAAAGAAATCTTCCCACTCGTTGTGATAATGGTATGTTTTACTTCTCTTAGCGCTGGTGCCTGGCTGAGTCCTTTTGGACGGGTTGTTGAAAAACAAATTCAACAGTTCGAAAATTCAACAATTTTGAAACAAATTCGTATCAGTGCGGTAGGAAGCGAGCAACCTGCCACGTAAGACGATTAACTTAGACGTGAAACTTCCAAGTTAATCTTCCAAGACCAGAAGTGACGGGTAGACTAGACGACTCGGCGCTTCGCTATCATGCGCCGGCTACTGGATATAATTTAAGCATCCCACTTTGTCAAATTGTTTCGATTTAATTCCACTGTAAAACGAAAAATTCAGTGCCTTACTTTGCACAGTTTGTTTTAGGTTTTAAAGCAAAAATTGTAGTAAATTTTTATTTTAAATAATTCATTAATTCTATGACATAAGTCATAAATTAAATTGTTAATATCCGAGATCCCTATCGGGATGGTTGCGCGGTCTTCCTAAAATGTCTTCGTGGTCGACCAGTCGACCGCGGTCGAAGTCTTTTCCATCCCTGATATAGACGGTACACTAAGAAAATCTGCTCTTTTTACAAATAAATTGAGAATAGTTGCTTCTGCATCCAAAGGAAATCCAATGTCATTTTCCGTGAATAATATGCTAGAGGAAATGTAATAGTCATGTTTCCGACATTTTACATTCGACATCTCTATCTAGACATCCTACATGAAAACGGAATCTCTTATATAGAGATTCCTATATTTTCCCCATAAGACCGTGAAATGTAAGCAATGTCTTACACTTTTTAGTATCTTATTAAAGGTATTTTTTTCCATTTTTATAATGTTTAACCATGCAGAACTCACTGTCATTAAATTTCTTCGAACTGGAAAGAAATCCTTGTAGAGAATATCCAAATCCTTCAGTACATCTGATTTAATGAGTATGGAAGACTAAAAGTTGTGTTGTTTGCTTCCTTTTCAAGTAGCATTAAATGGAACTCAAGTTTGTGATGTCTCTTTCATAAGTTTTTTTGTGGAGAACATTGATGGCATTTCTCATAACAATCATGAGGATATATCGTTGTCTTTCACCATGAATGATTCACAGCAATTTCTTCGACAAAGCTGACTAGAAATTTCTTTTTATTGCATAAATACTTGTGTTAAGTAATTTTCTGAATTATATATAGACTCTGAAATATTTTGCATCTTATAGAATATCAGTTAAAATGGTCCAATTTCATAATAATCCAACAAGAAACTCTCAAAACAATTGCAGCTTTTTATTCATAAAAAGTAAAATTATACATATGCAAGATTAATGATATAATATGTGTTATAAACTCTGATAAAAAATATTGGCATTCATTTTATTATTGAATTGTTTACAGAGTAGAATGTTTTCAATTCAAATCTAAATTGTTGTATCTGAAATTAAAACAAATGTACGCAACGAAAAAAACACAAAGATTAACTACTGCAAGAATTTGTAACATCCGTGCTGTTCTCATATCAAAATTCATGTACATAATATTTCAGTTTTAGCACAACAATTCTAGCTCTCAATCTCCTTTGTAAGTCAATTTCAGTTCGTTAACACTTGCAATGATGCATAGCTGTTTAACATTCTCTTCTTTAAACATTAAACAAGTCTTTATGAGCTTCTCTGCAATTGGCAATACACGTTTTTCTTCAAACTTCCATGGCAATTTCAATTCAGAGGAAAACGCATTTAATATTTCTTCAATATGTCAATAACACACAGACTTCTATTAATCACTGCAGGCCTAATGATTCAACAAATTAAAAGATAAAATTTAAAAAAATGATAGTAAATAACTTTGAATGATACATTTTTTTAATAAAGATTAAAAATAATTTTAAGTAAAAAAATAAAAATTTATATCATTTTTCTAATTTTTTATATGAAGACAGATCATTTTCTAAGAGTGTGTGCTTTCTAAGATTTAATTTCATCCGAATTCTCTCGCTTTGTGTATATTGTTATTTAAAATTGACATTTCATTGCAAACGAAATGTCAATTTTTATAATTTAATAAAATGCAATGGCTTTTATACAAACATAAACATCAAAATCTTATTATTCGCAGGTTATGAACTTATTTCATTCTCTTCGGTCATATTTAGAAAATTATTTTATGAAAATAAGCGGAAATAAAGGAGGTAATGTTTTACGAAAATAAAGGAAGTAACTGTTGGATTAAAAAGCCATATAGAAGATAATTTTACAAGTTCAATATTGGTTTTCTATTATTATTCTGGTGAGTCAAAAGATCAAACTATCTCAGTTTAGGGGCACAATATAATAAGTTATTTAAATCAAATTTATAGAATAAAGTAATAATATTTTTTTTCTGAGAATTATTGTTAAATATCTAGGATTATTGAACTTATTCTCTGGTATTTTACACTTCTTTCTCACATATATATGTGAGATATGCCAGATGACCCTACTCCACTTCATGACATCATCTTAATACTTGATGCTTCCACAGCGATCCTGGTGTCAAGTGTTAGAAAAGAGCAGATGAAGACGAAAGATGGGCTAGTAAAGACGTATTTGAACCTTGATGGTTCCAAAACTAATAATATTGTCATCGTAACCCTTTGTTGTAATTGTAAATATCTGTAAATATCTTTAACTGTTTAATATACTATTCTTAAAATGCCAATTAGTTGCATTATTTAGTTATTAAACTAACCCACATGGGGGCCCGGCCTCATATTTTTATTCCTATCTGTTTATCATCAACGCTGAAATTCCTCTGCCGCCGCCGAATCGCCAAGTATCTGAAGAGGGTATAGTTTCTGGTGTTGATTTATGTTCCTGAATTCGCTGTTTGGATTCTTACTTTGAAGAGAGGTGAGTCACTCCTATTTTCAAGATGCTTTTAAGTGATATAACTGAAATCGCACTTGCACTGAAGACTGAAAAGAGAGAAAAAATTAAACTACTTCACAAGCTGTTATTTGGCGAAGAGGGTGATAGATTGAATCGCTCTCGAATAAGAAATTTTACTGGTTTTGATTTCAAAAAAGACGATCTAGATTTCAAGGCTAAATTAATAGACATTACAGCAAATTTTTCTCTAATTGAATTAATTTCTATTGCAAATATTTTGAAAATAGATATTAATGGCACACAGCTTGAATTGGCAGAAAGAATTTTATTATTACTAACTGATTTGGAGTCACTTCAAGAGAATGTGAAAAATTATGAAATAACTGATGATGAAACTGAAGAGATTCCAAATTCTACTCAGTCAAATGTGCAAAGCGATAATATGTATCTTAATAATAATGTACATAAAGTGTATGATAATCAAATTTCTTATAATATAAGATTGCCTTTAATTTTAATGATATTGATTATTTAGTTCCTAAGTATACTGGAGAGAAAAATGAAAATGTAAAATTGTGGTTTCGAAAATTTGAAGCATTTGCTATTTCATTTAATTTATCAGATATTCAAAAATTTATTTTTGCACAAAGAGCATTAAGTGGTATTGCTTTGTTATTTGTTAAAAGCGAAAGCAATATTCATAACTACTCTGAATTGAAAATTGCTTTAATTTCGGAATTTGGCCAACAAATTAATTCAGCTGAAATTCACGACACATTAAATCGTCGAAGAATTAAAGATAAAGAATCAATATTTGAATATTTTTTAATTATGAGAGAAATTGCAAGTCGACCTCAACTCGATGATATGGCTCTAATTCATTATGTTATTCAAGGCATTAATGATTCTCCCCAGAATAAAGCAATTTTGTATGGTGCCAAAAATTTAGTAGAATTTAAAACAAAATTAAAAATTTATGAAGAAATCCAAAAAAGTTGTCAAAAAGTAAAAACTAAAATTCCTGTGATAGAACAAACTTTTAATAATCAAACTCAAAACAAAATGCAGACAATTCCAATTCGTTGTTTTAATTGTGGAAAAAATGGACATAAATCTATTAACTGTAGAGACAAAAATAAGGGTTTAAAATGTTTTCGTTGTAATTCTTTTGGCCATAAAGTAAGTGATAATAAATGTTCCATACCAGTAGATAACCCCAATTCAACATTTCGTACTGTTAACAATCACATCACTTTTCCACAGGACATGCATAAAATAGTTAAAATTTCTGGTATTTTGATCGATGCTCTCATTGATACCGGAAGACATGCAACTTTATTACGCGAAGATCTGTATCGTCAAAGTGAATTTTCTGAACTGACCGATTCGAAACTAACACTGAATGGGTTTGGTAGCTCTGAAGTACAGCCTCTTGGTTCATTTCAAGCAAATATAGAAATCGATAATGATGTTTTCTCTACAACAGTTTATGTTATTTCTCAGCATCAGATGAGTTTACCCTTAATTATCGGTACAGATATAATTACTCAAGGAACACTAACTGTCAATAAAGATTTTATCTCTTTACATAAAACAGATAACAATATTTTTGTGCATTTAATTAATGTTGTTGACAACACATCAGACATTGATTTAAATCACATACATGACAAGAAATGTAAAAAAGAAGTATATAATTTAGTTAACAACTACAAATCGAATAAGACTCGAACAACAGAAATGAAGATGTCTATAATTTTAAAAGATGATATTCCAGTCTGCCAACGAGCACGTCGAATGTCCATTCCAGAAAAAGAATTTGTATCCAAACAAATCAATGATTGGTTAAAAGAAGGAATAATTAAAACATCTTGTAGCGAATATGCTAGTCCAATTGTTTTGGTAAAAAAGAAAGATAATTCTACTCGGTTATGCATAGATTTTCGCAAATTAAATAAGAAAATTATTAAAGATCATTATCCATTACCTCTCATTGATGATATATTAGATCAGTTACAAAGTGCAAACGTATTCACTTCTATTGACTTAAAAAATGGCATCTTTCATGTTGATATTGACCCTAATTGCACAAAATACACGAGTTTTATTACACATAATGGACAATACGAGTTCCTTAAAGCTCCATTTGGTTTAACAATTAGCCCAGCCGCTTTTAATAGATATTTATCGTGTGTTTTTAGAGATTTAATATCAGATGGTACTTTAATCATGTACATGGATGATTTTATCATACCATCTAAAACTGAAGAAGAGGGACTTATTGAATTGAAACCTGTTCTTGAAACTGCTTCAAATTACGGACTAAATATTAATTTTAAGAAATGCCAATTTTTACAAAGAAAAGTTGAATTTTTAGGCCATGTTATAGAAAACAATACTATTTCATCTTCTCCATTAAAAATTAAAGCAGTACTTAATTTTCCTGAACCTAAAGACGTTAAACACTTGCAATCATTTTTGGGCTTGGCAGGCTATTTTCGAAAATATATTCCAAATTATGCTATTATAGCCAGACCTTTAAGTGACCTACTAAAAAAGTCTTCAACTTTTGTTTTCGGTTCCGCTGAAAAGACTGCATTTCTCAAATTAAAGGAATTACTCACTACACATCCTGTTTTGTATTTATTTGTGCCAGGTTCAGAATTAGAAGTACACACTGATGCATCTAAACTTGGATTTGGTGCAGCTCTACTACAAAAATCTGATAACGGAAATTTTCACCCAATTTTGTATATGAGCAGAAAAACATCTCCCCAGGAAGAAAAACTACACAGTTATGAACTAGAAGTACTCGCTGTTGTAGAAGCTCTTAAAAAATTCCGCGTATATTTACACGGAACTAAATTTAATATAGTTACAGACTGTATGGCTTTTCAAAAAACAATGGATAAAGCTGAGTTAAGCGCAAAAATTGCGCGATGGGCTCTTTTGTTACAAGACTTTGATTATGTTATTTCTCATAGATCAGGTAAACAAATGGCACATATTGATGCTTTAAGTCGCTACCGTGTTATGATTATTTCTCCTGATGATATTACACAGAAGATAATAAAGTCCCAATCTACCGATGAGTTTATCATTAATAGGAAAAGCGCAGTCGAAAAATCTCTTAATTCTGATTTTAAAGTTAAAAACGGTGTTTTATATAAATTGGTCCAAGGTCAAGAACTTTTAGTCGTCCCACAAGCAATGTGCAATCAATTAATTCAACAAGCACATTCTAAAGGTCATTTTTCAATACAAAAGACAATTGACATTATTAAAAGAGACTATTATATTCCCAATTTAGATAAATTAACACAAACTTTCATCGCCAATTGCATCACATGTATTCTATCTTCCAGAAAATCAGGCAAATCTGAAGGATTCCTCTATCCAATTCCAAAAGGTGACACCCCTCTCGATACATATCACATTGATTTTTTAGGACCCTTGCCATCTACAAACAAAAATTACAAACACTTATTTTCAGTTGTAGACGCTTTTACAAAATTTATTTTGATATATCCTGTTAAATTTACCTCTGCACAAGATGCATTAGATAAGCTAAAATTACAGCAAACAGTTTTTGGTAATCCTCGTTGAATAATCTCAGATAAAGGATCAGCTTGTACATCCCATGAATTCCAATCCTACTGTACTGAAGAAAGTATTGAACACATACAAATCACGACTGGAGTACCACGTGGAAACGGACAAATCGAGCGTATGCATCAAACTATAATTTCAGTATTAACTAAATTATCTTTAGAAGAACCCACAAAATGGTACAAACATGTGTCTAATGTCCAGCGTATAGTGAACAGTACTGCCTCACAAACAACCAAGTTCCCACCATTCGAATTAATGTTTGGCATTAAAATGCGAAATAAAGATGACATTCGCATTAAGCAATTACTCGAAGAAGAACATCTTCAATATGTAGTGCATGATAAAAAACAATTGCGTAATATTGCTAAAAATAATATTTTACAACATCAAACACAAAGTAAATGTTATTATGATAAACGAAGAAAACCTCCAAAAAATATATAAAGTTGGTGATGTAGTCGCTATTCAACGAACACAGTTCGGACCAGGTTTAAAAACTTAAATTGAAATATTTTGGACCTTACCAAATTAAAGCTATAAAAGGTAATGATAGATATGAAGTAGAAAAAATTGGTAATCATGAAGGTCCTAATGCAACATCTTCCTCTGCAGATTTAATGAAGCCTTGGTCAAATGTGTGAATGATTTTTCATTAGACTATTAGCTTATGTTTAATATATTTGTGTCTATTACTGAACTATTTCTATAAATCGTTATTTCAGAAGACAATTTTTTAGATATATATAACATTTTTCGTCACTATTATTCTAAGTATTACACATTTATAAAAGTTCTTTCGTTCAGCATTATTTTAAGTAATTGTGTATCCATTTATACATTTTTCCTTGTATAAGATTACTTGTGCATTATATCAAGATGTTTGCGATACTTTCGCATATGGTAAGAATAAGCAAAATAAAAGAAAAAGCCGAGCAACGAAGAATTATAACGACGAAGAAGACGGTTCACACAGCTTACGAGGGACATCCAAGAAGTTAAGACGAATTTTCACAAATTAAAAGACGTGTCTCCTTCATTTGCTGTTGAATAAAAAGAAAATTCTATTTTGTTAGTTATTCTCTTGTTGGTTGCGCCTTCCTCTGTTTCTTTGTATTTTGCAGCTGCTGTTACTCTCGTCGCTAGGAGGACCTGAGCGTTTAGAATGGCCGAGTGTGAGATATGCCAGATGACCCTACTCCACTTCATGACATCATCTTAATACTTGATGCTTCCACAGCGATCCTGGTGTCAAGTGTTAGAAAAGAGCAGATGAAGACGAAAGATGGGCTAGTAAAGACGTATTTGAACCTTGATGGTTCCAAAACTAATAATATTGTCATCGTAACCCTTTGTTGTAATTGTAAATATCTGTAAATATCTTTAACTGTTTAATACACTATTCTTAAAATGCCAATTAGTTGCATTATTTACTTATTAAACTAACCCACATATATTTCATGTATTAGTCTCATTTCTTCACTTATAACTACTTCAATTATAAAAAGTGAACAGTTCAGTTTACAATATGCTATCGAAGAAGCACATTGTATGGGATAGAACAGAATATGCTTCCTCGATTTTTTTTATCAAAAATTTCATGGTTTCATTTTTCAAGTGTAAGACAGATGGTTGTATTTGACCAATAAATTATGTTTATAATTACATTCAGAAGCTTGTTCCATCCATGAAATTATAAAAATAAATACAAAAATTTTATTAGCTAAAAGTTATGGGGAGAAAATGTATTAAGAAGCTTGAAAGTTTCGAAGAAAATGCTCTGAATTTTATTACTAGTTACATACTGAAGGAATTTGACGTGGAAAAAAAACACCACTAGAGATCTCAACGAAATATCTTCTCCAAATGTCTAGATTTATCAATATTGCCAGGGATAGGGTTTTTAGGGTTCTAATTTCGATCTCAAATGCTGTTGAGATCTTTCTGGGTTTCTCTCCCTTCGGACATATAGAGTCCTCCAAAAAGGTAGTAAAGCATATAAGTTTATTTAGCTATATATGAACAATATTCTTGGTGTTTCCTCATTCCGTTTACTGGAAATAAACACAAAAAATTATCATTTAATAAATATTATGTATTAATTATTTTAACAAAAGATATCTATATTATTAATTACAAACTAATTAATATTATCAATAAATAATACACAAGTAATTTAACTTTTATTATTATAACCATAAATCTAATAGAATAAATTATTAATTTATTAGATGTGTACATATTCTCAGATGCAATTATTAAATGTTAAATAAAAAAATTTATTTTACATTAGATACATGTGATTTTGTGACATATAGTTATTAACATGGCATAAACATGCTAACAGTCTAAATGAATTTATTTTTATGAGCAATAACAATTCTTAGTTTATATTCTTTTTTAATGTCTGAGTTATAGATAAACAACACAAGTATTTTTGATAATAATCCTATTACCCTATACTTTTTAATTTATTTATTATAAACATATTCATATTACTGATACCAATAAATGGGAAATTGATCTTTTTAGACTATACATTAAATATTTAATTTGTGAAATATTCCATTACTCAAATCACATGAAATAATGAGAAAGATTAGATTCTCTGCATGCTAATATTAGTTTTATCATCTTGTATCTATATTTTTTCTTATCAATCAAAAGATTAAATAATGCATTACAAGTACAAAAATAAGTAATAACAGTTTCGTGTCTAGGCAGCCACCAGTTCATTAAAATAAGCAAACAAACTTCAAAGCATTCGCTTGGCATTAAATAGTTCCAAAGATAACACTGCATAAATAAATACTAAGTCTGAATTGCTTATCAAATGAAAAACGTTTTGAAAAGTAAACAAACAATGTGCGGGTATCGTTTCGTTTGACTTGAGTCACTCTTATCTATAGAAAAAGAAGAAAACAGATGGTGACTCAAAGAGCTGAATGTTGAATATTCATTGCAGACTTCCGCTCAAATATTAGTGTGCGGATATATTTTGAGGAAAGAATAAGAATTTAAAGAAATAAGAAAAAAAAAAACCGTCTGATGGCAAGTACATTCTGTAAAAAAAGTTAATTTTAAATGGACATGAAAGTGAAGCGTGTAAGCATAGCGATAACAGTTAAGCAAATTTTTATGATTAAATTTATGTGATATGATATTAATTGGTGTCACAAAGCAATACTTAAACACGTAATAATTAAAATTTTTTGAAAAAAAATATTGGAATAGAATATGGTGATGTTCCTGATGACAATTAAAGGTATTCTTTATATAAAATAAGTATGAGATTTAAAATAAAGGAATATTTATGTGTAGTGCTTAAATATTTTCTTACATTTATGATTTTTAAGGTTATTTTATCTTTAAAAATATGGATATATTTGAATAAAGGTAAGCTTATTTTTACAAATAAATAATTGATTATAAAATAATAATTTAAAAAATGAAAAGAAACAAAGAAGTAAAATCTTAAAAATTGTTGTTCATCCCGATAATTCCAAACAAACTAATAAGAAAATTAAGAAACATAATTTCTCAACAAGAAAAAATGTCATAACATATAAATTTTAATTATTACTTCTGAATGGTCATTAAAATTATTTGGTTTCCAAATTGTTTGCTTTCCTGAAATAAAAGAAGATACTTCAATTTATTCTCAAGGTCTGAAATTAGGCATGATGAAAACAATACGATAATTTTCTAAGTTGGAAAATTTACTATGCATATTATTCAAAATGGTGTTAAGCAGTCCAAAAGAAATATTGAAATTGTAAATATTAAGCTTTCAACGTTTTTAGTGTTAAAAAAAAAATCGACATTTCATGATGAACTTTCAGAAAAGTAACGCATGCTATTAAACTCTGTTGATGATTATGAGCGAGTAAAGCTATACAAACATATAATTAATAAGTTATTGTTTTGAAAGGAATTCCATATTTTTAAATTTCACTTTTGAAGGTAGTTTTTGTGTTTTCAGTGCTTAATAGCTTTTCCGTGAAGATTGGAACTTAGTCCATTTTTCGCTTAGGCATTTTAGAATAATAGAATTAAAAATTCTTGTGCTTTTTAAGAAGAACAAATAATAACATGTTTCTTTCCACAGATAACTGAAAAAATTACTTTACTTATCATAAAAAGCTAAATGAGAGAACATAGTGTTTAATAAAGGCTGCTACACACACACATCTGCCTTAAAAATAGTGTATTCTCTTTATCATCCTACACACACACACAAAATAGATTATTATAAATTCTTTTTACAACTATATGTATGTAGTTGTAAAAAGTGATAATAAAACTCTTCTATTTAATTAACGGAACTCACAAAAAGAATGGACAGCATTATTATTAATTTATCGGGAAATAATGAATTATTTCAAACTATGATTTATTTAAGAATGTGATTTTTTAATGGCGTGTATTTATTAGTATGAGAATTTTTCCCAACACACTCTTATACCATTCACTAAAAAAAAAACATTAAAACGATTAAAAGAGAAGATATACAATGGAGAGTTGAAAATCAGCGGATAGCGATGTACAGACATTCAGATGGCAGGATGTGAAGAAAAAGCTTTAATAGATGGCGTTGTCGCCAACTACTTATATGATCTTAAGCACTTAAGATTTTGATTTGATCGAGAGAAGTACTCCCACACTCTTTCGATGGAACTATAAGTTCCTTTAGATTTCTTGAATATAATTGATTGTTTAGAATTTGTGTTAATTGTATATTGTGTGTGTGTACCTCTTGTGTTTATTAAAATTGTTTTTCTTATAATATATGATCTTATTTACTTTCCCGAGCGGTGATTTAAAGGCAATCTTTCGATTTTAGATACAGTCTATTATTTAGATTTTCTTTTTCAGATGTTAGAGAAGCATCGTGTTTGAACTATATATATGTTTAGTGTTACTATACCAAGTGATTTATTTTTAATCACCTGTCCCATGCTAAAAATTTGTGACGTAATAACAATAGCATGAAGGAAATTACGACTTTGAACATGGAATATTAGATATAGCTAGAGTCATGGGGGCATTCCGTTTAAAAATTGTTAAAAATTCCAACATCTGATTATTATACATAATATTAATGGTGTGCTAAGGATATACCATTCATGGCATTATTGATTTTCACGGACAAAGCAAAGATTGACCACTTCCATTTAATGACCGAGGTCAATGATAATAGAAACAAAACAGCATCAAATCACTACAGCTCTCAATGTATGTTTAGGCTATTTCCGAATGTGTAGTACAGCGAAATTTGGTGTTGATAAAATATTGCAGTAGAACACTGAATTGAAGGAGTTTATAATGATGACAGCGCTTATATTGAGTTCGTGAACATGTTCCAAGAGTTTGGGCCAGAGCTGGTAGGAAAAACGATGGCTGAGTTACGATTTCAAATGGTGAAATCTGATGATAGGATTCGAGTATCACTTGAGATTATGAAGAGTCAAGTTTTTACAAGACACTAGGGATTCCATAAGTTATGGCTCAGAGACAGTTCTTTCGTCTCAAACCAATCATTGGAGACTCCTATATTCAGAAGTTTCTGAACAATTTTCAAATTTCTCTGTATCTATACATAAAATATAGTGGAATTTTTCAGGATTTGTGTCATGCCACTGGGCTCCAGTGATTGATTTGAGCATTATTTCAGAAAATTCCTAATTAATAGTCTGGCCTGTAGATAGGAATCCTTTAAAATGATTTATTGAATACTTATAATATATAATCGAAAAATTAGTTAGTGGTAAAATTCTGAAATGATCTCATAATTATAAGGGACTTTCGAGGCGTGATTGAATACTTCTTAAACAGAGTTGAGGTAAGCAGGTAGAGTCCAACGAATAAGTGATTTCTAAATATGATTGACGAAATGAAAGGTTCATTATAAAAATTAAAATCATTCCCAAATTAAAAATTCATAAATGAGTATGTGGTTTAGTTTTCCATGCTGATAAAATGATCCATTTGAAAAGCAAGTAAAATGTGAAAACTGAAGAGAATTAATTGATAATGGACGCTTACGGCGACCTTTTCTTTTCAAGGAAAAAAATAATCTCGTTTCCAATTAATGACAGATGATGACTTTCACCTAGGTGATTTACACTGTAAATATTTAAGTACCAATATCTGCTATTGATGGTTTCACTTTGATCTTTTAAATATTTTAACAAAACGTTTTGAGAATCAAAGTACAATCGAAATGATTTTCATAGCGCTTTGTTATATTTATTTGGTGGACTTTTCACAGCATATTACCTGAAAATGAGCGGGCTTTTTTTAAGTTTCAATTTGATTTATCAAAAAGATGAAAATCTACAAAATAAATTTAAGGAAGATAATTCTAATAAAATGAAATAAAAACAGGAATACCATTTTATCGAATTCCTTCTTTTTTATACCTTATAGTGAGTTAATAAAAATAAGAATTC
Source organism: Latrodectus geometricus (assembly GCA_026290005.1). NCBI lineage: Eukaryota > Metazoa > Arthropoda > Arachnida > Araneae > Theridiidae > Latrodectus > Latrodectus geometricus. The sequence continues at coordinate 759,737 of JAPDSC010067202.1, forward strand.
CAAAACATGTAGCCATTAAGAATGAAAATTGAACATTCGAGGCATTGATACAGCATCAAAATACATTTCTCATTTCAGAACAAATAATGAAAAACATGATATGAAAGGAAATATCATTGCAAATTAAACATTCTCAAATGAGTTATATGAATTCCTTAAAAGCATCTTAAAGAATGCGTATAATTAGCAAAATAAATGTCCACACTATTCTTTTCAGCTAAGATGTAAAAGCATGCCATTAATCTCGGGAAATTATGATTTTTCAATGTAAATAAAAGAGAACTATTTTCAAACTTAAATATGAATTTTTCTACGTTAGCTGAAAAGAGGAGATCTTTTGACAACACGCAGAAAGCCATATTGAACAATTTACTTCCGAAAGGACTATACATGGAGAATACACTCCAATAGATATGCATGCACAAGCTTTACGGCCTTATGTCTTCGATAAAAAGAATTTTTTTTTTCCTAGTTGTGAATTGATTTTATGAAAGCGTTGTAAACTGCTGTTTTGTTGCATTATGTGAATTTTCTGAATATCTTTAATTTAAGTGAAAATTATCATAAACTCTTAGATCTTAAATCGAATTTTGAGATTAGTTGTGATATAGTTAAAAAATAATTAAATTTTGTATCTGGTGTACAAAATATTGACAATAATTTCAATTTTAAATGTATTACAAACATATTTATGCACAATATACTCTTCTGCTTTTTAAGATTAAAAGATTAATCTTAAAGTGATATTCGAAATCTAAGTCGTAGATATTTACGAAATATAAATATAGATAAACAAAAGTTACATTCGACACATTAATATTCTATTATCTTCTGTCTGTATATTTTCTACATTCTTTAAAAAACAAATTATTGCAAGAAACAGTATAAATTTTTATGAAACCAGTAATAAAAGCGAAAAAGAGTATAAAATTCCACACTTCTAGAGACAAATAAAATTCTTTCTCGAGTCCAGATAAAATAACAGAAGTTTTAATCATAAATTTTTCTTCACTTGATTAAGAGTATTCAACTGCGTAGTGAATAATTCTTAATGTTCCTTATCAAGAGATTTTATTCGCTAAACTTTCGTATTTCTCTCGGCAGAAATGAATTCCGAGAAGCGATAGATTTAGACAATGAATTTATTTTGGTATTAATTAGTGCCATTATCAGCTCCTAGCCAATTATTTTGCAAAATCTTTTATCTTAAAAGTTTATTTCCATCCTGAAAAATTTCATTAAACTCCATATCATCATAATAAGTGAAACCTCCCTTTGAAATACGTAAAAATGGTCTCATTGTTTTTTATTGTTGATCTTGCAATTAAATTATTATATTATAATTTCTTAAATAATTGAACTGTAGTATGTTATCATGATGTAACACTATATTTTTTATAGTAATACGTTTTAAGATTAGAAGCATTAACATTACGATACTCTAAAATCAAAAGGTCAACTTGAAACTTCAAACATTGAATAAAATAAACTACACTGACGAGAGAGATTACACATTTTGATAAGTTAGTTTTATTCATATAAAAGTATTTTCTATTAGGATTTATCTCCGATCAAGATTCAAATTTATAGATTTATTTAAGTATTCAGACGCGATTCAATGATATTCAAAAATTTCATTTTTAAATTTTTTACTATTTTTGCGCAGTGAATAGCTGTAAGAATCAGGGGGAACCACAGTTGATTTTTAATTCCAATTTTTGAATTTTTAATAGATGTATATTATAATTAAAATTTAACTTTGAAATGGTTATGAAATAAAATTTACTGAATTTAATGTTATCAAACTTAACAATAGTCAACATGTTATGTCCTGGGACTTTTTTTCAGTAAATATATCCAAAAACTCGTGGCCAGCGAGAAATGGAACAGTATCTAATATTGTTAAACTGTATAAGATATATGCTTGAAATATATTTTGTGTATGTATACTTTTCCTAAGCTTTAAAAAGTGAAAACGTAATTTCATAATGAAATCTCATTAAGAACAGGAAGTTTGATGAACATCTTTGCAATTGTCAAAATGTGGGTTTCAGTGATTTACATCTGGCGTGAAATTTGTGGTCCACTGTTTGGCATTGATTGAAGTTTCGGAGGCAGCGATCATTTTGTCTAATACTTAAAAAATCGTATAATAATGAGCATTTCTTTAAAATTAACTTCTTTATTAATTTTTTCATTATAGTTAAGTTAATCAATAGATGTCATTGTTTTTTATTTCAAAGAAAATTTCCAAAATTTTGAGAGAGATTCTGAATTTATGTGAGCGGAAATATATATATATATATATTCCATATAATTTTAGGACTTAAAAATTAATTTCTTAAAACATGTTCTTTATTTATTGTTTCTCAACTTTACTTTTCGCTGTCCTGTGAATTTCAAACAAACTTCACAAATAAAAAATTGTCAGCGTTTCAAAATTTCATGTTGCTATTCTAGTTTGAATTATATAACATTTAAAGAATTAACCGAATGTAAAGAAGATTGTGAAAATTCATGTAAAAATTTCTCTTAACCATTTCGCGCCGACTGTCACGTCTACGTGCCAGCAACGAACACACTCACTTCCCGACCGACACGCAAGCATGCCAGAGGTTTTCCCGTTCATCCCCGACTGTCCCATATTTGTGCCAATGTCCTGGAACGTTTTAAAACATATAATTTCTCCCACAAGATGGCACTGTATGCCCATATGGTTTCAGATACATGTATATTAGACCATCTACTCGAAATGAGAGAAGCATGACTTATATACACGTGTTTTTGATTATATAAACAAAAAGGAAAATAAATGTTTCCGAATGGCGTGCTTTATGACGTTTCTTTAAATTCGCATTGTGATAGTTGTTTATTGTAAGTAGAAAAGTTTTATTTTCGCTAAAGCGTTGGGTATTTCAGTTTGCAATTTTTAGAAAATAATTCTATCTTGTTGGACGTGAATTCTTTCTAGTTTTTACCGTTGCAATGTCGAAGTGTCGAAAATGTTAACAAAGCATGAAATAACAGAAATGATGCAAAATATTTCAAATATTGATTCCGAAACAGATATCTGATATATATTGCAGATATCTGATCAATATCTGAAATATATTTCAGATCTTGATTCCGAATAATTCGAAAATTTCTGCATTTAGGCTTAACAGCAAAAAAGCCCTCGGCCTCGGCCCTGGAGAGACGCTCTCGTAAGACACTGCCGGCCTCCGCGATAAGCGCGAGTTTGCGCTACCCGGCGCGAAGGGGTTAATTTTAACCCTCCTTTGCATAATGGTGGAAATTTCTATCATAACCTATAATGCCCAAAAATTATATAAAAGAACAAGTTCACTTTAAGTTGATCGTGTTTGGATACCTTTTTTAATGTCCATTGGATAAAAAGAAACATAGCTGTCAAAAATAAACAAGTGTCATTATAAGTGAAACGAGCTTAAAGTTGTCTCATTCCGCTGTTTGTTGTAGTTGCAATAAACGTATGATTTCGTTTTTAATTTTATTTTATTATATTAGAGTTTCTATTGCTAAAAAATTGAAAATGAGTGGAAGAAAGGTTTGTAACACGTGTTTCTGTTATTTTCCTCTTTTATTTCTATTTAGTACTAAGCTAATGATCTAACTTTGGATGATGATGGAAATTTTTAGCATATTGTTTTTTGCTAAATTTATACTATAAATATATACTAAGATTTTTTTAACCATTTTTCCTTTAATTTTGAACATGAGTTATATCAACTTGATTTAGTTCACCAATAAAGAAAAAATCATGCAAAGAAGGGTTAAGAATATAGCTCGGTTAATTGATTTATGAAACCTGCTTTCATTTCGCCCACAAATAAATTTTTCAAAATACATCCCATGATAATGCAATTAATATTTCTATTAAAAATCTATGGAATATATTCTATGGAATGCAGTAATTAACGCATCTGTCTCCCAGAGAATGACGTTACAAATTATTCTGTTTCGTTTACATAGAAAAAAAAGAGAAATTAATTTTACAAGGATAAGCAATAAAAAAGAAACAAATCATTGATTTCATAATTTATTGGTGAGAAAGTAGAATGTTTTATTTCATATGCGGTTGGACTCTGGCATTTATTAAGGAGCAATTAATCTTCCGACATTGCGTATGTAAATAATAAAATGAATTAGCAACTTTTTAGAAACTTGCACATTTCTTAGAAAATTGTACATTTTTAAATAATTTTGAAATTATATTATTAAAATCAATCTTTGTTCTTGTGTAAAGTATTGAACAATATAAAGAAAATTCCCATTGTGTTAATTCATACAATTTCTTGGAAGAAAATGTTTTAGTTTCTTTTTTCACAATATGTGAGTTAGAAAACAAAATCCATTAAATTCTTATGGTACTGATAAAATAAGCACTTATGTTGTTTCTCTCACTTACGATATAATGTCAATAAATAATGTAATTTCTTTTAATTAAAATAAACAATATAATTTTCCTAAAATTATAACGCAAATATTTTTTAAACATTATAAGTTAAATTCTAAGTCCTCTAAAATGATGTTTCAATATATTATTTTGCACTTAATATAGTCAAGGAGGAGTATTCAAACTATAGTAGTAGCATTTCGTTATTTATTTAATAAAAAAAGCTTTCAATGCGTAAATTTATTTCATTATTGAGATTAAAATTGCTATTATTTATAGTCTCAGATAATACTTATTTTGGTAGATGCAGATATTTAGGGATTTTCTTTATAAATTTAGAAAAATGAATTCACGTAAATAGAATTTAAGAAAAGTTTGAAAATGAAAACTATATTTTAGTTTCTATAACCCATTTTTAGGAACTATTTTACTGATTAATTATTTGTATAGTATACTTTACATATTTATTCTGAATCTGAAGTTATTTTTAATATTACACAATACATGATTAATAACGCATTGATTAAACATAATTAAAAAGTAGTATATCGTTATGATGTATATTTCTAGTTTTACGCAAAAGAATTTTTTGCATTTTTTAAATTGAATATACTCTCTTTTTACTCATTCAATCCGTAAAAACAACAGGTCATCCTTTTTCTAGTTGAGAATTCAGAATATTGATCAGCATTTTTGTTCATTATAAAAAAGTGTAATATCTACCTGTTTACTGAGTTTTGTTTCAGAATACTAAGTAATAACTTTAAGCCATCAATCAGACTGTAATAATTGGGTAATGCATCAGCGCAATGTTTTTTTTTTTTAAATACAGTCATTTTCATTGAAAAAATATATCTCTCATTAATGATGAAATTCAAAACATAATTATGAATGCTTCAAGTATGGAAATGCTTGATAAGCCTTTGAAAAGCAGTTCCATTATTATGAAACACTGTGCGGAGACAAGGAATCTGTTAAAATCAGAATGTGTTGCTGTTATAAATTAAACATGAACTGGTTCAAACAACATTAAAATGAATACGCTTCAAACCTCAAGCATGTTATAAATGTTGACAGAGAAAATTGACTTGAATAGATGGAGGTCGCATGATATTAATTGCACCTCTTTCGAAAGCCACAGATTGTAATTGATGGGCGAGAAAAAGATATTCATCTTAAGACAATATAATGCTCTACTTATTTTCTAGATACATAGCATATACGTTTGTTTACAATTTATTTGAAATCAAACTAATTAAATCTTTATACAATAAGCATCAAAAAAGAGATTTTTTAATAAATAAGTTGTATCCCGAGAAATGTAAAACAAAATTGCAATTAAACGAACTCAAATTTATAAATATTATATTATGAAACTAAATTCAAGCATATATATTCAGAAACTGAATATATATGCTTGAATTTTGTAAAATAAACATACATGTATTTCACATTTACATGGCTATAAAACAAAAAAATTAGGAATCAAATTAATAAAAAATTAGGAAATAAACTGCAATATTGATTGCTCCTAATTCTTCAATGAATCTATCTATATCTTCATATAGATAGATTCAATATATATTAAAATAGTGATTAGTGTAATAAATTGGAATCACTAAAATAATATACATTTGCTCTGTATTAACAAAAAATAAGTATCAAATAAATTACTAAACGTTTGGATTTGCATGCCTAATATATATTTTAATTTTAGTTGATACATTGTATCACACTATATTAATTACATTTGGATTTGACACATTGAAATTATAGGTACAAGAGCTATTTTGTAGCTGAAAAATCTAAATCGAGTTGAGTTTCGAGGCGGAACTTTACACCGCTTATGCTACAATGGTGTGCAAAACTTAATCAACAGGTGGTTTTTCTGCCATAACTCCGCGAGAAATCATCTGAGAGACATGAAATTCACACATGAGACACATCATTTTGCACTTAAGGAATGACGAAAGCATAGTTGCACAAAAATGAATAACAGTATGGAATCAAACAAAAATAGACTTTATTGAATTCACAGTATCCCTGCACAAAATCATCTGTCCAAGAAGAACAATAACAAACAGATGCTCCTTAATATGCCCTCCCCTTACTGCAGTGGTTGCTTCGCACCGTCTCCCATACTCAACACCAGATCGTTCTTGCGGTGAGAGTGCCCAGTCACCATCTGTAATAATCAATACTGCATTCAAATCAGCATTAACTTTTAAATTAATAAAAAAAGCTGCAATCAAAATTACAAAATGAAACAGCTTTTATTTTACGTTAATTAGAAATCAATATCTCTATATAAGTTTTACTCCATAGCAAACTACCGATTCATCCCTAGACAAAAATTCGGTGGACAAATGGATGGGATTTATATCGATTCACATGAATGGCACTATCTTATCTGATTACATCCTCAGTTGTTAAGACATTCTTTTTTTGTTATTCACATACATCGAACATTAAAGTAGCTCTTATGCGTTTAACAAAGCATTACAGGTATAACTGGATGAACAAATCAGGTACTAAGCAACTTGAGAAAACATCTCTACAAATTGTTTACAACTTCATCAATCAGGATTGTGTTGTATACACTTTTATTGATCATTATATCCAATTTACATAATAATGTATTCTTGTTTTTTATGCTGCCTTTTCAGAAAAATGTTCAGGCATAAAGGGAAGCTGTAGAATAAATTTCAGCTGTGTGAATACAGTACAGTTACGATTTTATCCTATTGATATATCTGATCCATCACTTTTAATCTCAAGATTACTTTTTCTGATCTATTTGATACAAAAATGCTTACAATCTGTATTCTGAACTTAGCTAAGGATTATAGTTCTTTCATAAGTCGGTATAATGGAAACAGTATTCTAGGCACAATAAAGATTACGAAACTATGTATAACAGAATAAAATTTTGGAAACGAGTTTGGTTATAAGAAATAGACATTTCTTTTCAAAAATACTCAAATGTGTCTACATATGAGCTTTTGAAATACATCTTGATAGATCAAGATTTTAGATTAAGACGTCACTTTTCGTGGTAATCCTAATTGTTAATCATTGATGTACAATCTGAACATAAAATTTTTTCATTCATTAATGGTACTTTTAAAAATTTCTGCTTCATTAAATTTTAGCTAACTTGATTTAGGTGAAAGAAGTAAGTCAATAAATTTTTCAGTAACAGCCAATGGCTGAGTGGTTAGCGTTTTTGACTCCAAGGCTGTTGGTCCCAGGTTCGAACCCCGGTTTGGACATATGAATGTTAATCTTTCTCTTTGTTTTCTTTTTTCCGAGATGATGAATGAATGTGGCTCACCCTATAAAAAGGTTTGAGGTGGTGTGATATGGGTGATGTTACTCGTCTCCATGACTTGGTTCACGGGCTAACGATAAATGAGTAATAGTTTTTGGCTTTGTTATTCAATAAACAAACCAAAAGCTATACACAAAGATGAAAAAAATATTGAACTTTCATGACTTATAAGAAGATGATGTCATTTTGGAAAATTAGGAAATAAAATGCATTAACAAAAGGAAGTTTAAAATCAAAAGAAAAAATTATTAATAAGGAATATCATCACTAATTATTTGCATTCAAAATTTAGAGTGTTTGATCATACTTTCTATGTATGTGAGTTGAATCAATCACTATTCTCTCTGCTGAGCAGTTTCCAATTCTATCGAATTAATGTGAGAAAAGTACTAAATTACAGCAATTCCTTGGTAATCCTAGCAAATTTTAATGTGATTCGAGTCAGACGAATTATCCGTCCTCTCTATATGCGGAATTTCCTCATTTCCAAGGTAGTTGTTGACAATAACAATTCTGTGGAGGTTTGGTTTATCATCATTTAAACGAAGGAATGATAGTGTAGTGAAAGTAACAAAAGAGACTTAAGCCAAACAAATTTCTTTGACACAAAAAAACGCGACATTGAAAAAAAAACAAAATCACAAATACTAAACATCAGCGACATTGTGACACTCTACTGATTAGACTTGATCATCTTTTCACCCCGGAACAATACCAACCAACTTAATAATACCTTTCTGAATTGGATGGATAAAGAAACATAAATTCGTATTATCTGGGAGTATAACCCATTAGTATATCCTTCTTTTGAGCTTGGTAAGTATTTATATCTTATGATCTTAATGGGTATAAGTATTCCCACTTAATAGGTAAACTTAAAAGATATTATTATTTTAAGTGAACTTAATCGGATGCATATTAACTCATCAATACCCACAGCAGTTATGAATGCCACAGGTTGCTGTTTGATTCCACTTGCCTTATATGTCAGCCTTGAAATTATTTCCTGAATTGACAGACATAGAATCTAGCAATTATTCTGCTACAATCCTTCCTACAAAATGCCGACCCTCAAAATGTTTCATTCGTCTTTCTTCAGCCACAGAAACACAATTTGGTCTTGAAAACTTTGTCCCAAAGTTCCAAACAACTTTAATTTGTTTTTCTGTAATTCTGTACAATAAAAGCTTTTTTTATGACTTCCTATTTTGCATATTTTTCTAAGCGAAAACGTGATTGGTTTTTATGTAACGTATTTTTGTGTTTCTACCTATTTTTTGTAGCAAATAACAGTCTCACCATTACAATAGGCTTAGTAAAATTAGCATTTACCTCTGCACGCTTGCATTTTGGAAGTGAATATATAATGGACATATTTTTAATGCGACGAGGTATGCAATCATAATATTTTCTGACTGAGAGAACTGAATATTTTCTCACAGAATGAGAAAATCTCGTTTCTCCTATCTATAGTGACTTCTTCAAACTTTTTTTCAATTTTTTGCAACTTTTATTCATTTTTTGTTTTTTGATTATTATATTTAATATATTTTATCAATGCTGTTATTTTTGTTACAGCAAGAGGTGCACTCTGGTTGGTCTACAGGAATTATAAAAGTATTTCTGAAGATTTGTTAGATTTTCAGTTTTCTATTAAAAAAACTAATAAACCCAATTTTAGAAATTTTAGTTTTTGGAGGAGTGACTTTTTGAAATGTAAGAATTACTGAAATATCAACATTTTTTATTTTGACAAGCTAATTTAATAATTTCTGTTTTTATATTAACTGTAATTTAGATTTGCTGCGCTTACAAAGAAATGGTTGAAGCTGTTCTGTTAGATTTTTTAGGATATTAAAGGAAGTTATAAGTTAATGAAAATAGAATTTATAAAAACGGATAATTAATGAAAAGGAAATAATTGTTCGAAATTAACTATTATAATTAATTTTTTCATCAAATATAATTTAACTCGTTTTTTTTTACAATATATAGTGTATATCACACAAAAAACACATATATAAAGTAAAGAAATTTATGTATCACTAAACCTAAAAATATTATGATTTTAAGTATGTTGAATTTTTTACTGTAATTTTTTTTCTACTTGTTATAACTTATTTTTATAAAACTTATTTCTTGTTAAAAGAATTATTTTCACGGTTTCTGTCTTCGAAAGTTATTTTATTTACATTTAATTATTAAATACAATTGCATTAAATGCTACTATAATAAATTCAATGAGACTTCTAATATTTTTTTTTCAAACAAATTTATTTAGAGAATTGTTAAACAAGCTGTTTTTAATTCCTAAATTTATTATTTGTTGATTGTAACTTTCATAAATTTTAAAAAAGAACTTGAGCTAATTCATTTGTATTTTTATAAATAATCAAAACAGTCAAATAATTGAAGTAGTTTTTACGAATACGCGAACACATTTTTTTTTATAAAACATTTATCTTTAGGGAAAGGATTTAATCCTAACCAACTAAGATTATTGTGTTTATATGATGTACGTACATTTATAAATTGTAGCATAATTTCTTTGCTTCGGAAGGTTTGAAAAACTGAGCACCAGAAATAGAAAGACAACATCAGTTAACCATAGACAAAATAGAAACGATACATAACCCAAGAAGACTTACTAGAAGATGGTATAGAAGCTTTAGTGCGATCTAATACAATACTTCAAAATTTATTTTCCATAATATTCATTTAAATCACGCACTACAAATTAAACATAAACAATTTTCTATAATTTTTGGTCTTTCTTATTTGTTACAGTTATAAGCTACAGTTACAGTGCCATAAGTCTTACTCATTTGTTACAATGCAATATTTTATACATCAATTTTCATTAATTAATAAAATATTATTTTAAAATATCGATACCCTAGACTTAATAATATGAAATAATATATATATAATTTACTTCATTTTGACTATATATAAGATATATCCTAACTATCTCCGCATTACTTTATTTCTAAAAATACACGTGCAGCTGCTTCAAGCTTATTAAAATTATTCATTTGCTTCATAGTGACCTCATTGCATGAGCTGACAGGTGTTTAAACCAGATCAATTAGCACGTGATTCTGTTTGTGATTAAATTTAGAAAAGAATTTGCTGTATCTAATAATTATGAAACACATGTGATTTTAGATATTTATGAAAACTAGTCTGCTGTAAAGATGAAAGACAATGTTCGACTTTAAAGATAGTAAATAAAAGGACAATATTTAGCTAAACACAAAAAAAAAAAAAAAAAAAAAAAAAAAAATACTGCTAATTTAAAATCTAACTGCAAAATAGGGCTTACATGTGTGAATGTCTTATATTTTGTATCATTATCATTTATTTTCATTCTCTGGTTGCAGGTGTATATAGTAAGTATAATATAATTTAAGGAAGGACCACAATTATTGAAGATTGATTAGATTTAAACAAGAATGGATCTTTTATGGTGATCTTTAGAATCGGTCTCAGAATTGTTAAACTACACTTAAATAGATTTCATTTTGTTATTATTACTATGCAGTTTTTCATTAAGTCATCTTAATATACACTTATGCATCAAGATGATTAAATCGATAATATTACATATTTAAAGCTGAAGCTGATATGCATGTTAATAATTTTATATATATATATATATAAATATATATATATATATATATATATATATATATATATATATATATATATATATATATATATATACGCACACATATGATTACATAAACATATATATTTTTATATATTCCCAAATATATAAAAATTTTAATAACTAAATTTAATGTTTAAATTTGTGAAATCTTATATTTTATTTCTAAACTTGTATGTTTATAAAAAGTAACAATTTAAATAGTAAAAATATACACTGCCTGCCAATAAGTATTTGGACACCTGTGATAGAAAAGAAAAACTAACTTTATTCAAAATCAATAGTTGGTAGAGCCTCCACGAGAGGCAATTGCAGCGTGAACCCTCCGGGGCATACTTTCCACAAGTCTTTGTATTCAGCTAGTGGTATTGTCTTCCACTTGGCTTGGAATAGACATACAAGTTCCTTCACCGATTTTGCAAGTTCCTTCACCGATTTGAGAGTTGGATCGCCGAATTAAGGTAGAGCACCCCTTAATTCGGCGATCCAACTCATCCCAAAGGTTCTCGATAGGGTTCAGGTCTGGGCTCTGGGCAGGCCAGTCCATTCGATGAACTCTCTTGGCACCATACCAGGCCTTGGGTAATCTCGAAACATGACAACTGGCATTGTCATCCTGAAAGTAACAGGGGTCCAACGCGTAAAACTGCTACAACGTAAGAAGCACGTTGTCATCCAAAATTTTGCAGTTGGCATCGACGTTGAGCTTACCATGAATGGGGACCAAGGATCCCAGTCCATACCAGGAGAAACACCCCCAGGCCATAATTCCACCTCCTCCGAACTTGACTGTTGGCACAATGCATTCAGACAGGTGACATTCTCCAGGTAGATACCAGACCCAGAACCTGCCAACCGAACGGTAAAGGGTGAACCTTGATTCGTCGCTCCAAAGAACCCGTATCCATTGATCTGTGGTCCAATTTCGATGTGCTTTGCACTACATTAACCGAGCAGCGTGTTTGGACTTTGTGATCAAAGGCTTATGGGCAGCAGCATGACCATGAAAACCAAGCACATGTGCTTCCTTACGGATGGTATTCATTGAAACAATACTCCCGGATCCCTGTTGAAGCTCCTCGCGGATAAGAGCCATCGGTTGGGTGCAGTTCTTATGAATTTTTCTGGACAGCACTCGTCGGTCTTTATCTCCCAGTTTCTTTGGTCTGCCGACTCGGGGCACTTTTCGACAATCTCCGCTCACCTTTCACTTCTTAACCACATAGGCCTATGTCGATTTTGGATACCTCAGATCGCTAGATATGTTCCTAAAGGATCTGCTACATTTTTGATATCCGATAATTATAGCTTTCTCGAAATCATAGAGCTCCGAACTGCGCGGCATCTTGCATGCGACTAATGTCAATGTTGTTTCCTTCACGATATATACCGGCAGCGGCCGTGATGTACCTCAGGACCACTGATATCGTCATTTGCTTAGGTGTCCAAATACTTAATGATATATGTTCTTTAAGAGTAAATATAAATGACATCATAAAGAAAATTCAGTTACGTTTAATAAATAAAAGTCGGTCGAGATCTTTTGACAGTCTGTAGAATATAGAAACGATGATTTCAGGAAAGTCAGAAACATGGTATTGAAACACCATTACCATTTATGTTATGTTATTTACATGCACTTAATGGATCATATATACACGCCAAGAGCCTTGATATAAGAAATGGTATCATTTGCAAGAGAAGCGACGGCCACACCAATTCAAGGAACGTGAATGACATATCAATGACCGTGAATTTTTCTAATTATGACACTATGCCAAATGTGATCAACGATGAACTTGGAAGCAAGAATGGTAGAATGTCGTATTTTTAGTTGAATCCCGGTTCTCTTTACGGCGTCATGATAATATTATAGGTATTTGGCAGCATTGCGGAGGACACATTTTAATATTATGCAATAGACATCTTCATACTGCTTTATTACCTGAAATATTGGTATAATATTCCATTGTATACGTATCTTATTTCAAATGAAGGCATTTAGAACAATGACCTTTCCATTTATGTAGTTACCCGTGTCTCCAACCTTCATTCGAATCCTGAAAACGTTACGTTTCAATAAGATAATGCACAACCTCATGGTTCCAACTATGCATGGATCTTCCATGACATAAGAAATATTCGTCTATAATCTTGGCTAGCATGTTCTCCAGACTTCTCATCTATTTTTCACTACAACCACAAACATCTGACACCAATAATTGCCGAGCAACTGACTCATCACCATGGGCCAGTTATTACAATCGATGAACTGCAGCATCATGTTGAAGCTATCCCAGATAGCAAACAACGTCCAATGAACATCCCTCGGACATCCAAAACATCCATATTTGATCCTCCGACGTCTTGGATGTGATTTGGACGTCCCCTGGATGTTCTTTGAGAAAGTCCTCAGGACAGCCTTGTAAAGCTGTTCTAAGTATGTCTTTTTATGGATCTGTTTTGGACGATCTGTTGATAAACATCCTGAAAAGGTTTTTTTACATCCTTTTTTGGTTTTTCTAACAAATGATCTGAATGCGTTTTTTTATTTACTTATAAAATTAAAAAATCATATCAATTTGTTAATAAATGTAAATAATTTTGTGCTACATTGTATTTAGCAATTAAAATGAGAATATATTCTCATTTTAATTAGTAGAAATCACCTTATGTAAAATTTATGAATTTTTGTGCTATTAAAGATCCTGTCTTTTATTTCATCATAATTATAAACAAAGATATATGTAAAAACAAAAGAGTATGTTTGGCAAAACTATATTTTTTTGAATACGACAGTTTAAAAGGGATTTTCAAGGGTTATACGACTGCTATGAAGACAGTACATATATTCTAAAGGTAAGTTATGTCAATACGTTAGATCAATACGAATTGATAAGTTTTAAAATAATTAACAGATTACAAAGTATAATAATATTTTTAAAATATGTTCATAATGTTTATTCAAATTTAATATAATGTTGTATTTACTTCCGCTACATTTTGTTTTCCAGGTAAGGAAAAAAAAATCTTGGTAAAATTTTCTCTTGTTACAATTTAATTTTTATAAAATTCAATTTTGACTGAAAATTACAAACGTTCTTCAGTTTATTCTTCACCATTAAAAATATCATTTAATTAAAATAATTAAAGCGCTTATAAAAACCGTTGATTTTCTCGAAGAGCATTTAGAAAAAAGAATTATTTATGTATGGGACATAAATTTTTTTATCTGTTATGTTTATATATTATATTTATATTTTTTATCTGTTATATTATATATATATATATATATAAGAATGCAAAGGCTTTAAATGCGATTTTATCAAATTCAAAAACTCGAACAAGTTAACGCTAAACCAACAAAGTTAGAGTGCACGCACGTTTATAAATTCGTAGTTAATGCCGAAGTTCTAAATAAAAAGACTTGGTGTTAAATCAAGCGAAAGAAATTTGCTCCGTTCATTTAAACGCATGCGCAGAAAAGCTTACATTTCAAACCGGAAGTCTGCCTACGTCAAGAACCGGAAATCTGCTTGGGGAGCCGCAAAGAATCGCTGGTAGTGCTTACACATCGAACAACGTGAACGAAATTTTAAATAAGAAGATTTAAATACTAAAATATTAATAATATATAGAGGATTTAAATACTAGAACTTGTTATAACTTTTCACAACAAAGAATTCTATTGAAGGTGAGTGTAAAAATGTTTATTGTTTATACTTAAACTTTTAAAAACTTATATATACTATTTATCATAATTGTTAAGCCTTACGTTACTGCTATCAAAAAGTAGATGATTGTAAACATATATTCCAATGTTATAATTCAATGGATATTTTAATTTGCCCATTATTAAGATCATAAATGCTAAAGATTTTATTTTTAAATTGTTTTTTCATGTTAAGAAGTTAATATTAAGGTGTGATGTAAAGTACTTGTATTGTTCTAATCTTATGTTTTGAAACTAAATATATGATTTCTTAATTTGTGTATAATTATTATACTGTATAATGCATCAAGTCTTTTCAATAAATAAATAGCAATATTCAGGCTGGCTAATTTTATGTATTCTTCTCATTTTACAATTTATGAATGTAGAAATTTTTAGTTTAAAAATTTTACTTTAAAATGTTATGAAAGATCATTTGTTAATCACATAGTAGCTCCAAAGTCATTATATTTTTTAAATTGTATTGTTTTAATGTGTTGAATGTATTTATAGGGAATTACAGAGCTAAAATTAAAACTGAATGTTAAATAATTCATTCCTAAATTTGAGTGTGTAAGTAGATTATTAATAGAAAAGTCATCTTACAAGTCATTATATTATTTAATCTTCATTTAGAAAGGAATATTTAATAACACAAATTTTATTTAATAATAAATTTTAAAGAAAAATGTATACATTTCTAACATGAAATTTTATTTTCTTAAAATTTTGCATGATGATTTCACTAAATAAATTTTTGATTCAAAAAAACAAATTTATATTCTCTTTAAATGAAAAAGATGCATCTCTAGTTTAGATTTTTCAGAAATTTTAAAGCAACTGCAGATTATAAAATTACGGCTGGAAAGGATTGAATTTTGGACTAATTTTATATTTAATCAATTTGAAAGGTTATTTCTTTATCAGACTAATTTTAATATGTTATAAAAAGTATTAAAAATTTAAAACTTGCTATTTCATTGTTGGGATTTGTTATGTCTTTAAGTCAATGTGTTGTTTATTTTTTAACAATCAAATGAGAATCTAATGGTGATAAGAAAATTATTTTGCTTTATTGCTTTACAAGTGTTGAATTTTTTTAACAGTAGCTCTTTTAAACTAATTTATATCTTTAAAATAAAATTTAAGTTGTTGAAATAATCATTAAACCTTAACATATAAAGTTTTGTTTCTGATAATCTTGATCTTTCTAGATTATCTTATAAAATATTAATTTATTTTTTTAATAATAGATGCAGTCTGTTTTCATATGCCTCAAGTTACAAAAGCAGTGATGGCTAAGAGCATATTGAATTGGCTGCGGCATGCTGAAGAAAGGGCGGAGAATTAGAAAAAAATAATGATTGTGTAAATAATAATGATTTTAATAATAATAATTATTGTGAATAAAAATTGAGTGTGTATATAGAATTCTGTGAAATTAACAATCTAATAACTATATTTTGTCCCAAATTATATTTCATTTAATTTCTTAAATTCATTTGATTTATACTTAAAACTGTGCAATTTTGAATCACTCTTTAAATGAAAAAAGAATTTTGAATATTTCAAAGAAAACAAAATATAATTATAGTGTTTGAAATGGAATTATGGTGTAATAAATCATAATGATGCTGTTAAAATAGTCTCATGGAAACATTTCAGAAATTGGCTATTTTCTTATGTGAGAAAAATAAAAATTAGATAATTATTAATTAGAACTTAATTTAAGTGTGCCAATTGAAATTGTGGATTCTCTGTTATTTAAATGATTGTTGTAGATTAAATGAGTTAATTTTCATGTGCATTTGTGTGTGTGAATAAAATGTTTTGGTATATATATACCAGTGTTTTATATACATATATATTTATTTATTTTTCTTTTTTAAAATACAATCGTTTAAAAATTCTTCCTGTGTTACAAACAAATGCAAATATTTTAATCTATATTACAATATATATACTTATATTAAAATTGATATATTTGTATTTATTTCTTCTATGAAATTTTAATCGCTTAGCAGTTCCCCCTGTTTCACATAAGCATAAATTCAAATATTTAAATCTATATTAATATATTTGCTAATATTGTAATGCATTTGCTTATATTAAAACATGTATATTTCTCTTATATTTAAAAAAATGCTACATTGTTTAAAAGTATGATATACTTCTAAACAATGTAGCCTTTTTTTAGATATCTTTCATTTTAAAAATTTAGCATTTAGATATACACCAAAAGAATTCCTTTGTCAGAAGTATTAATATTTCCTTCCAATGAAATTTTCGGTTAATAATTTGACAAATTTATTGCATTTATTTTTTAGAACAGTAGTAATTTATATTCATAATGTTGCAAAAAAAATTAAAGAAAGGAAAAATAATTATTTTTCATTTCTTTATTTTTTT
>JAPDSC010067202.1:780063-792626 GCA_026290005.1 Latrodectus geometricus
GAAGTACATTTATACATTCCGGAGAACAACATAACTTTAAGAGTAGCTATGCCTAACAACAGAGTGATATCTTAAAAATTCTTCTAGAAAAAGTGCAAAATATTATGTTGATTATTCCATTTATGTAGGTAAAGATTAAAACTCAAATAGTTGTAATTTTCATCACCGTTCTTTTCTCTTTTTATTTAACTTACTTAAAAATCTTGTAAACATTCAGAACTAGTCTCATTGCATTATAATTACCAGGTTATAATTTTTGTTCCTATACAAGAGCAGATTCTATATACATATCATTACAAATAACACTGTTTTTCTTGAATCTTAAAATTGTTGTCTACGAAATTGTTGAAAAGTAAATCAAGAAGTCGAATAATCTTAAAATTAAATTTTATTTATTATTTACTTACTTAACTTCTTGCTTACAAAAGAATTTTCTGATGTTATCTAAAACTCCCCCTGAGGGATATGAAGTAAGGTGTTTCTTATAGAGAGAGAGAAAGTTGTTTGCACAAAAAGGTATTTCATACCTACATAGTACATCAATATTACTGCAAATAAAGATTAATAATCATAGATTATTTATATAATCTGGTTAGAGGAATTAAGAAATGGCGTGGATATCAATATTAATATTTTTTTGTAAGAGTTATTCCTAACTCTTTATAATAATGCATAGCAAATATAATAGTGATTCATATAGTGATTTAAAATTTGTAAAAATATTTATAAAAGTCTATATAAGCTTATATAAATCGTAAATTATAAACTATAGAATAGAAATTTATAAGAATACATGCTATATTAATTCATCATAATAATTACATTGATATTGGAATAATCTAAAGCTGAAAGTTGTTCTATAGCGACATCTTAAAATTAATAGCTGGTTCACTGTTTGGAAATTTTTGTATATAATGGCTCGTATAGATGTTTTTCTTGAGAAGAAACACACACTCTTACATCTTTATTCAATAGTTATTTGAGTCTGGGACTTCAAAGATCTTACCACTAAATGGAACGGCTGGGATCAACGCTAGACACTATAAAGCAAGTGACGCTTTATTAGCTTGCATATTAATGTTTCAAACATTGTGAAATCCCTTATTAGATAAAAAAAAAAAAATAAGTTCAGTAAACATCCTTCCAAATCAAAAAATGACTTAAAAATTTTTTTTAAGGAATGAAATACTTTTAAGGAAATTCATTAAAAATATTTCAGGTTATAATTAGATTTCAAAATTGTTGCAAAAAAAAAATCATATTCGATTAACAAAAAAAGATATATTTTCTCTTAAAGTAGCTTTGTGCAACTCAAGATAATAATAATCTTTATAATGTAATCTTTTTATAGTGATTTTTTTAATATTATTTTTCCTTTGTGAAGTAACCAAGATTTAATACGGTATTTGAAACGAGTTCTGGAGAAAAAGCTTGCTTAAATGTTCAAAAATGAGAAAAACACGTGTTTATTTTCTATATATTTATATATTCGATTTGTTGATATTTTTTCATATATTAGATTTCTTCATCTGGAAATTTATCCCTCGTTCTTACATGAAAAGACGTTAGAAAAACAAACCCATTACTCGAAAATTAATTGCGCAAATTATGCAAAATTACTTTATTTAAAAGTAATGTCATGGGAACAGTTGTTTTTTTATTATCCCTTTTTATAACTTATATACATCGTAAATTTAAATATAATTTTCAAGTTGTATCTCAGGATACAACTTGAAAAATATCATTTTGAAAAAATTGCGATTTACTGCAAATCATTAAATATTAATCCAAAAATGTGCTTAGAATGGAGAAATGGAATTAGGTATTTCTCTTTAAATTTTTCAAAGCAGACTTATCATTTCTAACTACAATGAGAGCTCTGGAACGCAGGTTCTTAAGTTGAGTCACTTTAAATTTATATACCATATGTTGAACCACACAACATAAACTGACAATTATTGAATTATGTCATTAATTAAATCTTAATAATAGGCAAAAACTAAAAATTAAATGTAGTCTAGTATATGGTCGCAGCACAAACATTTATATGCATACCATTAACAGTATATATGTACTATACTACTGACCATATATATATATATATATATATATATATATATATATATATATATATATATATATATATATATACTTAGTCAGAGTAACGTAACTAACCTTTCTATTAATTGATAGACATTCATAAAAGTTTTTCATTTAAGGAATTTAAAATTTCAGAAATTTGAGGGATAATTCATTTTTTTTTCCATTAAATCAGAATTTCTAAATAATATTTGAAAATAATAATAATTATTATCTGTTAAAATTTTGTCTCTGAAATGATGACATGCTAAGACAAATGATTTTAGTTTCGGAAAAAAAATCTAATTTAAACTCAGAAAGAAATTAACAGTGGATGTGGATTACTCATATTTGATATCTCTTTAATTAAGATCTTCATTTTATTTTATCGCGACTAATTTCAATAAACGGTATAATTTTAGAATAAACACTTCTGAAATATTTCTTATAAAAGAGTTTGACGAAATGGATTTCAAAAAGAGTAATATGGGAGAATTTTTTTTGCTTTGTTTTATATGTCAACAGACTTTCATCAATTGTTTTTCCAACTGGCCTGCTTCATTAAGAAAGTGATTTTCTCAACACATCCTTTAAATCAATAGTTTAAAATTTCGACATTATCTTCATTCGTAAAAAAAAAAAATAAATAAATGAAAAACAAAAAATCAAAGATAAAACTGTATCTAAGAAGACAAAAACAGGGGGAAGGAAGCCTTCCCATGAATCTGTTATTTTGTTTTTCTCTTTACGTAGTTATTACATTGCGTATTCTTAGCAGCTCCGTAGATGTAAACAGCGAGTACGTGACTGCCCTAACGAATAGGAACAGCAGACAAAAACAAGTCAGAATTCCAGAGAGGCCCCTCAGTCCCCAAATAGGCCTCAAAAGTCCTCCCTTTCCGATGAAGGTCACAGGGTCTCCTAGCCTTGATCGGACTGTTCTCAAGTTCAAAGACTCCTGTACGATAAGATATTAAGTTTTGAAGAGTTTTGAAAAAAGCACCAAAATATCTCCAATCGCTTTGACCTGTAATGAATGTCACCGCTGAAATGTCTTGTCGAAAAAAATAAAAAATGTCAAAAAAGGCTTGACATTATATTTTAATTTTTAAAGTTCATCTTTCCATTTATTTGTTAGTTGGATAAAATAGCTCTAAAAAAGGTAAAATTATTACTATGAAATTTCTATTGAGAAAAAATACTGCAAAACTATATATTGGTAATGAAATAACAAATATTTTAACTTGAAATAATTTATGGTACAAGACGATTGAGGAGCAAATGTTTTATTCATTTATAGTTATGGTTCCATAATATTTTCTTGTTCGTAGTAGTATAAAAATTTGTACAATACTCTTAAGAGGTAACATTTTTTTAAGTTTGGAGATTTGATTGAAGATAAATATTAGATAGATTGAATATTTGATTAAAGAGAAATATTTGACAGAAGATAAATATATCTGATTCAAAAACTTGCCTAATTTTTCAATTGTATGCTTCTTATATATATTTATATTACATATATTTGAAAGAAAAATCGCCCATTTGACGAAACAGGCAAAAAGTTCAGTCTGCCCAAAAAATTTAATCTGTCTAAAAGTTCAAGTTATCCGAAAGGTAATTAATTCATTTCTCATTTAAGTTGTGCATATCAGGGCTTTTATATATATATACAGTTTCTATATTTTATATAAACATTAATAATACAAACGTGGAATCAAGTATATTAAGTAAAGTATTTTTAATAGTTGTCAGAAAAATATAACTATAGTACGCATTTGTAATGAATATATAGTGTTTTGAAAGATAAACGTACTAGGATATGGTTACCAAAATTTACCTGTACTTAAAAAATTATGCTATCAAGATTACAACTGGTCATTTGCTGAAAATTAACAAAAAAATATTATTACATTTTAAAAAATGAGTGATATCTCCACAAAATTTTATATATTGTGATACTTTTTCATTCCTTTTTAGAGATTTCTGGAAAAATCTTCAAATTTATAATTTACTGGAAAGCATTTGTAATTAACATTTAAGATCTGATTCGTAACTAAATTAATTAGCCAAAATTCTAAAAAGGCACTTTAATTCATTAATTTAACAAGTAATTTAGCGTAATTGTTTCTATAAAAATGATATTTCAACTGTATAAAAATTGAATGATATTAAGAAATATGTATCGTTTTCATAACATGGAATTAATATTAATTTTTTAAAACGAAAAAATTGTTTTTGCACATGAGGCGAAAGGTATGCTTCTTTACATCAATATATTTTTCAAATGCGTGCTTTACACATTAGCGTGCTTTTAAAAGGAGGAATGCGAAATATGAATTACCAAAATGTGAGTAATCAACGCAACTCAACTCAGAAAATCTTAGTCATAACACTCTGATGATTCGACTGAATTAACACTTATCGATATTTATTTTTCATATATTTGAAAGAGAAAATTGACTTTTTTACGTTCGCTCTTCAAGTGTTCACTCTTTTCAAAAGATATAAAGTAATTTGAATTCAGTTTAGTTCTTATTTAAATTGAACAAAATGAGGTAAATATATGTACATACATTCATATATACACGTATGTGCACTCTCTTTCTTAAGTTATTATAATCTGATTATATAGTGTTTGCAGATATCGTCTTTTGCTTATCGTCTTCATTATTTTCGGATAATAAATATATTAGGTTTTCACAACTAAGTTGCTCACCTCAGATGTGGAAAATTAAGTAAAAACTATAATATATTTTCTTTCTTTCTTTCTTTTTTTTTTTTTTTTTTTTTTTTTTTTTGTCTAAGTAATATTAGTATATATGTATTTTATTGATATTATAGCTAATTTTCTTAGACTGACCTCATTGTGAAATTTTATGCAGCATTATTTTTCTTACACAAAAAAACCATACTTCTTACTGAGAAATGCTGTTTTGAAATCTAATTAATGTTTGAATTGAATGTGTGATAAGTATAAACTTTATTTAGCTGCTTTTACTCCGTTTCCTTCCTTTCATACATATTATGTGTGTTGATTCATTTGATTTTTGTACCTTTTCTATTTTTGACACAAGTCACGACATTTAACACTTTATAGGTATTATTGCATTCCTTACATCAACAAGAAAGCAAACTTATTGATACATTTTTGCTCCTTCAGATGCAAATAGTGATAACACTAGGTGTCTATATACTAATATTTGTGATACTATTTGCCAATAAAAAGTTAAAATACTTTTAATACCACGTAGTGAGCAGTGTAAGGGTTGGAAGCTGTTGTAAGTCAATTTAATATCCACTGCCTTCCTGAAGAACTTAAATGGGCCGTATTCACGTGTCTCAAAGGAGGAAAACTCTCAAGCACCCAACACGACAGACATTCATTCTTAGGACAAAAGCGCAACATTCATCGCCCTTGTTCAACAGGGGATGTGATCAAACCCGAGATCTTATGTTCCGAAGAACAGTGTGCTTGGTTATGCTGAGCATTAAGTTACATTACTTATAGATTATACTCTATTACTCTCTATAATATGTTTTATATTTAAAATAATGCTATATATATATTCATGCCACGGAACAATAACAATTATTGTGCCGTATGTTAAAGGATTTCGTTAATTTACATTTCAAACTTGTTCATTTGAATACAAATTAGAAATAGCCTGTTTAAAAACATAAAAATCATATTTTATTGATATGTGAAATGAAAAGGAAAAAAATGTTTAAATTTTGAAATGTTTTTAATATTCTTAGAAAGTTCAATGCTTTCAAGTATAGTAAATACTTAAAAAAGTGAAAAACTATCATTTGATAAAAGAAGCTTTTCCGAAACATTCTTGGAAAATGATATCCTCCAAAAACACCAAGCTGAGATCAAAGTTCTATTACATGTACTTTTTCTTAACCTATATTGTTAAGTGATACGATGGTTATGTTTGCTTTAAGCTTTTTAACTGGTAATCACCTATTTTACTTAATTACGTTTTGTTCAATTTTTATTTCTATTTTTTAGAAAAATGGAGAATGTGCCAGTTATAAATAAATGTCTTTCCTACATTCCATTGTCATGATGAATGCTAAAAATAACTTTCAGTTTCGACAATTATTAAGTCGTGAATTTACATAAAAGAGCAATTCAGTAAAGAAACAGAGAATTCTTTACTAAAGAAAGGGAAAATTTCTAAAATGGGCTTGATACAAATGAATTTCATTTTAGCTTGCATTGTCATAAAAACATAATAAACGTTCTTTAATCAAATTAAATTGCTTTAGAAATGAGTCCACCACTGCTCATTTCTTTCTTAAGATCAGAGTACATTGCTAACTGCAATGGATAATATTATTTGCCATCGTAAAATATGAGGAAATGTAGCAAAATCAAATTTATTGCCTTACTAATTGATTGAATTGCGCATTTTTTTCTCTTGCTACTGGGCTGTTCAAATCTATTTTATGCCTACATTCATTAGTTGCACAATTTTAATGCTTTCCAATAGAATTGCGATGTAATAATTCATCTCAATGAGTAGAAACTTTTCTCATTATTTAAATTACATTTTTTACAGCTTTACATTCTAACAATTATTGCTTTAATTTTTGAGATTTTTCATTTATAGCATCCTTTTTAAATATTTTAACATTAATGTGCGAGTTATTGTGAATAAATCTGTTTTTTCTTATTCTATGGCAAGTAAATCGTTTTTATTAGCATCGAAAAATAATTTTCTAATATTTCATCATGCTCCTCAAACTTAGCATCAAACTCATTGAAATATTTTATCTCATTTTATAACTTCTGATGATGAGAGTCAAGGACCTTTTAAACACCTCTCTCTGCCAGGAAATTATCTTTAATTGATAATGATACAGGAATTCGACCTTTCTTAAAGCTTAACTGAGTGTTCTACAATTATATCATCATCTCAATTTATCTGATCTTGATTAATGCGTTGATCATTTATAGAAGCATGTCTGTGTGATAAAATTTTGAAACACTTGGGATTGATCTCCGAATACAGGTTTATACATTCTTAACTAATATGATTATTTCTAGAAAAAATATGATTATAACTAATATGATTATTTCAGTAAAAATAAATAGTTGTTTTTTTATTTGAAAAAGCACATTTCTTTCTTTTATATTGTTACTCAGTTTACTTAAATCCCTTCTTTTAGTCCACATAATTACTTTTTAGTCATTTTCTACACACGATCAAGACTTTCGAATCTATCTTAAGGATCCACGTTCAATCATATGAATTGTTGAACGATTCAAACGTATGAACTGTTGATCTGCCAACTCATTAATTTGATTGAACATTTAAGCCAAGTTTTACTCCAGGGACTATCAGATGTTAGAGGAATCAATTTCTGAAATTTCAAATATCGTGTGTTAAATAATCTGAAAATAAATCACTCATTCGAATGACTTTTCGAAAAATCTATAATTGAATTGAGAGAAGATCCCTAAGACTAATATTTCCACACTTTAATAAATTTTAACTAATATGCCTTTGCTTATCTAACATAATATTTTACAAATATTTCCACTTATAATTTGACTGGTACATACCCCTTGCGCGCTCTATCATATTGAAAAATAAAAGAACATTTTCAAAATTATCTTAAATTTAAAATATTAATGTTTTCAATTAAACTTTTTTTTACCTTCCTTTTGAAAGTTTAAGATATTTTAATTTAAAACAGAACTTTTTCTTATTTTAAGTTAAATAATAATTCTGATTAACGTTACTGTGGATAATTGCAATTCATGATATGACACTCCTTTCCTTATATTTGTTCTAATTTAATTTGACTTCCCGGTCAATGGATTCTTCGATTGGTTTTATCCATGCGTTCTATAAACTATGATTAAGATGATAATTTCTGCACAAAATTATTTTAGCAAACATCTTGATTCAATCCATTTAAAGAAATCATTTTCATATAATCTTTTCCAGAATTACTACATTTAAATATACCTTCTTAATTCTTCTTATGTTGGGAGGTAAAATCAAACTGACTCATGTGCTTGTAACTCCAATTCTACAGTCAAGGAGTCGAAATTTCAACTGAAAAATAAAGTTTGGCATCGTGCCAATAGAAAGTGCTAAATACAAGGTGGTTAAAATCAAACTAACAATATTCGTAAACTCATAGCTTTGGTTCTTCTGAACAGATCACTTTCGTTGAACATATTGTGTATACCATGCGGTTGAAGTTCCCATCGAAAGTAAAATATAGAAATTCACTATAAAAGCAAGATATGCACAATTTTCTTTCCTCTTCTGCAATTATGTCGCTGAACAAGAAAGAACGCCCCCTTAATCGTTGTTGTTTCAACAGCATACTTACCTGTACCTAGCCCACAGTTCAGGTCTACCAATTGATGGAAGCAGACGTGAGGAAGTCTTTGTAATTTTGAAGTAGGAACCAAGCAAAGGACAATATAATACTTGGCCTACCTTCCCCTGAAATACATTTCACTTGGAGAGCATTGCTACCCCAACCTTTTTAACGTCCCCCATCCGTCTTTAGGGAACACAGTGGATCTTCAGTTAAATAGGGATTCGAACACACTACCTTCTGATAATGAGATCGAAGTCCTAACCAACCAGGCGACCACGGTTCCAGTGCATTGATCGATAAATTCCTTTCTAGGAATGAGAATATTACTTTTTCAACAGTTCATGCTTATCAGTGAATGAAAAAACTTAAGTGAAGGCTCGTGTCCACAAATGCATGCAGTTTAAGCAATGATGCAAAATTTTAAGAAATTTCTCTCTTCTTAAGAAAGGTTCTCAGGGTGATATATTGGGAAGAAAACAATATGCAAGTAAGCCAAAGTTTTAGAAAAAGTTTCACTTGCACAGCTTTTGGGGCATTTACAAAATTTTAAAACGCTATTGCAGGTATATATAGCCACTCAGTAGCAATACCTCAGAGCATCCCGTGTAGAAAACATATGTATGATTTTACATGCAATTATAGAACTGCATCCTTATGAAATATATTTGCGCAACAGCTAAAACTACATGATTTCTCTGGACATCCCAATTTTGTCTAGATTTTTCTCGTAAGCATGTAAGTGGATAAATCCTATTACCGCACAACATATGACAGATGATACCCGTTTTCACTTATTTAATGCCGTGAGCACAGACAACTGCCGCATACATTGTTCCTCTAATACTTATACCGTGACATGCAACAGCCTCTGATTTCCTCACAAGTCATAACTTGGAGTCGTTTAGCTTCGAACTTTACTTCAGGATATTTTTTTTCAAGCAATTTCATAGTGATTAGTTTCTTTGATGTATATTCGCAAGTGAACATATAGCCGACTCTTAGAAAATCATGTCGTCTGTGCATCAAGATAGAAATTTCATTTCACCACTACAAAATTAATACTAGATAGAGCATTTGCTCATTCGGCAAGATGTGTGAAGAATGTAATTGAAGCAAATTTTTCAAATGAACAATTTATAAACAATGTTTTACAAATTACTGGACAATACTTGAACATTTGTGACTTCTGAAAGTGGGTCTTTTTTAAAGATCGTATTCATCAAGAACTTGGTAGACTTGAACAATAGTAGACATTTCAATTAACATGGTAGACTTGAAAGCCATGCCATTCAATTTCTCCTATTTTATATTGATACGCAGCGTACGAGATTTGATGATTCGGTAGTGCTCTTTCAGCATTTTATTGATTAACAAAGTATTCACATAGAGCACACGGATGTCTAAATAAATAAATACCATGATATTTGTTGAATATTAAATCCTTTTTACTTCGTTAAAGCACCACCTGATGACAAAATTTGAAAATATTTTATCCAACGGAAACCTTAACCACATAATTTGCATAATATATATTTAAAGTTTCATTTGTATCCATTCGGTGAAGCCGTAGCTAAGAATTTCTATGAATCGTCAGCTTAATTTTAACCACTCTGTTTTTAATATTGTTTTTTCCATAATTTGTTTGTTCTAAGAAAGTACATATAATTGAATATGAAAGAAATATATATAATAAAGTAACATATACTCACATATGAAATTCAAAATCATAATTATAACAACAATAAATATTTCCCTATTAGCACTGTTCTGCTTTCACCGCATATGGTGAATTTGGCAAGTAATAGAAATACTCAAAACTTCCTACTCGTAGAAAAAAATTTCTCTGGATTATCTATTTTCTTAATGTATAATCCTATAATCTGTGATGTATTGTATGTTTAATGTCCCTTCCTTATGTATTGTATGCTTGAGTGAGTGAGATATCTCGTTACGACACAAGTATTTCTACAATTTTGTTAAAAACACTTGGCAATGAACAATTCAAACTGTTCTTCACGTATATTTATATACATACATACATATGAAAATAATATATAACTTAGTTAAAAAGTATTAAATTGTAAATAAAACTTAAAATAATTGAAATTGTACTTTAAGAATCCAATGAAATAGCCATTCATGGGGTTAACAGATTGCAACTTATTTTACTGATGACTTTCCTCTTCAAAAGTGAAAAGTAAGAAAACATTTAGTCATTTTCGTTAGAGAAGAACAATGTAGTGATTTCAACGATTGCGAGATGGCGCTGTGGATGTAGCGAGATGACGTCAGACATTGTTTTGTTTTGGAAAGGAAGGGAGAAAATTATGGTGTCCATAGAGAATGTTAGAAGTGTTTTTTGTTTATATTAATTCCAAGTAATTTTATTTTGTGTTCTGTGCATCTCTAGAAGATAATGAATAATTGGATATTGAATAATGTGTCATCAATTAGCGACACAAATTTAATTAAATATCCTACAAAATTTATAAACCGGAAACATTATTTAAAGAGATCATATTGACTCGGAGCATTTTGGTGAAGTTACGAGTTAATCATTTAAAACATTCCCAGAGAACATAAAATGTAATTATTAAAAAAACAGCTAATTATATGTATATGTAATAAAAGAGTTATTTGTGATATCACTACAGCCATAATGAAAGAAATATTAATAAATTTTTGCTTTTTACTTAAAACCTTTTCTTTTTAAAGTTTCTAAAACTATAAATTTTCCTATAAAAATGTTTGGTCCAATGCTTTTAGAAAGCAGGAGCTATGAAAAGAAATCGCTTTCATTTAATACCAGTGAATAAAAAAAGAAAACATGTCATTTCTTCATTAAAAGCTTTCAGGACACTATTTAAGGGGAATTTCAATTTAGTATCTGAAAAACACATCGCTCATAAATTGATTCTCCCTCATCCATCTACTGATTTCATCAATCTTTTTTATTTATCGGATTTTTTGTAGAAAATCCAGTTAAAGCAAGTTTGACTCTTAAAAAATTTCACTTTACTTTTATCTTAACGATTTCAGGTTTCTAACAGCTCTCTTCCACGATGTTAAAAAAAATTTCTATTAGTTTATCTTTTCCATTGATCTTATAGTCCAATTTTTTCCTTGTAATGGAATTACAGATGGTAGAAACGATATCAATTTTTTTTTTTATTCTGTAAGAAATTGCATAACACTTCAATAAGCCCTCTGCTACTTACGAAATATATTTTACTTTCTTTATTATTTTATTGCATTATTCAAATATAAACATGAGGAAAAGATTTCCTAAATATAATAATCATACAACAAATATTTATACTAAAGCATAAATTTCTTGATATTAAAACTTACCATCTGATCTTCTACTTTCTTTTTCAAGGAAAAACTTTCAAAATACAGGTCTTTTTATCATTTAATAATTGAAATATATAATTTAACGTGAATAGAGGTAATCAGTTTTGTTTGATTAAAGTGTTGCAACTTATCATAGTATTTTTGTCAATTCGGAATGCAGATTATTTCTTTGCTGTTAACAAATTAAAAATTAGCGATGTTATTATACTGTTTCCAAAAATTGAAAAAGAAAAGTGTTGATTGTGAAATTTTTCTATCATTTGGAGCGTAACGCAATTTAAATTAATATTAAGATAGAAATATTAAAATGGTGCTTAGCAAATTTGGTAAAAATAATAGATTTGTTTTTCATCTTAAAAGTAACAAAAATCAAAGAAATAACTACATTAAGCGATCATCTTTACTGTTGTGTGTGACACTTTCTAATTGTTATGCAGGTAAAACAGGACTACTCCGTATTGAAAAAAATGTTAGTGATTATTAATCCCCTAGAAGAAAAGTCCATTGTTGAAGACTTTAAATGGTTACAGAGCAGAAATTTTAATACAGAATCAAAGAGATCCTAAATATATATTCAATCGAGTTACTAAAGCTCTCTGAAAAGACTTGATTCTCTTTTTCCATACTATGGAATCATTAAGAAAATGTTTTTATATTTGTATAAGTCATCGTAATTTTCATGTTTTGTTCTTAATTATTTCTATTCTAGAAAATGAAAAGTATTTATGTTATATATATATATATATATATATATATATATATATATATATATATAT
>JAPDSC010067202.1:792636-805268 GCA_026290005.1 Latrodectus geometricus
TATATATATATATATATATATATATATATATATATATATATATATATTAATAAATATATTAATAAAAATATATATATTTATCACGTGTCATTTTGTGCAGGAAGAAATTACAGTACAGGTAAAAGACTAATCTCAGAGAAATAATAATCTCATCTAAAAATATATATATAAAATAATATATATTAATAAAAATAAGAAATCAATTATTTATTTTAATACCACAACTAAGTTATAAAGTTTTCAAAATGAAATGCCTGTATTTCAAATTTTTATGCAGGTGAAACAATTTTTCAGAAAATCGTGGAATTAAGAAAAAGATTTAATTAAGGAATAAGAAATCTAAAGAAAAATATATTAGCTACAAATATCGTCCCTCAATGACATTTTCTATGTTTTTTTTTAAATATAAACTACACATCTGTTTTTCTTTTTCAATGGTTTTATAATTTTTATAAAAATTATTTGCTATTATTCATATAACAAAGCATGTTCCATATGACCCTTTATGCAACTCTATGAATTCGCTTCATATTTTCTATATTTGACTTGAGTGCTCTTAGAAATATACTGAAAATGTAGTATTAACTTTTTATATAAAGTTCCCATAGATCAATATAGTTTATTAGGTGATACATTTTGTAGCACCCAAATTTAAAAATCACATGAATTGAGGTCTAATGATTGATGAGTATCGTATCATGAAGGATTTTTGCGATGAAATGCTTTTATGCTAAATCAAGACAAAAATTTCTACTTTACGTGAAAATATTGGTGTTTCCACAACAGCAGAAACAATTGCGTTCGTGAAAATTATCGAATATGTTGAAGAATTGAATTCCTTGATGAAGTACGAATTGAAATTGAATGAAACTGCGAATTAGATACTGAAGTGAGAATTGAAGCGATGTCGATGCAACGTGGCACAAATAATTCAAATATTTCACAAGTTGAAAGTGTGTAACTCTATCGGGACAACATCAGATTAACAAAAATTTCGAATTGTGGGATACATTTTTTGTTCTACCTCTTATAAACAAACACAAAAGATTATGTGAATCATTCTTTCCATTGAGAACTTTAAATTCAGTACGATGAAAACTGTCTTTCTTTTAAATTAAAAGACTGGGTTATTTACATAAATATGTTAATTAAAAAGAAAATAATAACCAATAAAAATGCTCTCGTAATATTTACCCCAGTTCAAAAACTAAGAATATTTTTCAAATTTTAATAAATCAAATTTCAAACAATACTCGAGACTATAGATTTATATAACCTTACACAAAATGAATAGACAAAAATGACAGTTTTTAAAAGCTGTTAGGATCTACTGAATTTGTTTCTTATTTCTCAAATAAGTTATGATGTGTAATGAGATTTACATCAAATGATTTTTTCACTTTCTCCATTGGTTTCATAGTATTTTCTTGCAAATGGAGTATGTGCAATCTAAGATTACAGAAAATGTTCTCTTATCGTTTCTCTGAGATTAGTCTTTTACCTGTACTGTAATTTCTTCCTGCACAAAATGACACGTGATAAATTAATTATAAAAATTAAAAAAACATAGCAAAAAAAGATAATCTTTTCATTACGATTTCTAACCTCTTTCTTCGAAACATTTTTAATATGACTGAGTAGTTGAATGAGAAAAAACTGCACGTATTTCCCTCATTTTACTACTCCTCATGGTTACTATTTTCTCATTTATTGCTCCCTAAATCTGACCCTACATAAAACACTAGCCTGAAAGTTTCATTCTTATCCACTTGAAGCGAAATTTCGTATTTACAGGGACATCTTTCAAACAAGTAAAAATTTTAAATTAATATTATTTTTTGAATTACTTAAATTTCATATTTTTTTCATTTTAAATTTTTTAAAGAGTTTTTTTTATTTATTTTTTTTGACTTGTTTTTTGAAGATGTCTTGAAGATTTTCACAATTCCTTTTCGATGCCAAAGTATTTCAAAGCGGGGCTAATGAGGAATTAATGTTTTGGTAAAACTATTTAAATAAGCAAATTGTGACTCTTAATTTGTCGTTGTGAGCCTCAAACAAATTGAAGAACAACGTGAGGTTTTGCGTGTATATTATTTAAAATGAATTATTTAAACTCTGTAAAACATATTTATTAACATAAGAGAATAAGAGGTGAAAACATTCAAACATCACAGATGTCGCCAACGAGTAGAATACTGCTCATTCAGATAGTGAGCGTATTCTATTTCAACATGTTGCCACTGCTGGCTAACAAACTTTTGTATTGAGTAGTGTTGCCACCCCCCGGCAGTTTTCTACATCATGTAAGAAAACGTTTAGGAAAATGAACATGTCGTCCTGAACGTGTGACAACAGGCTGTGTAGGTGTGGAAGTTGTATTCTGAGCAACACAATTCTTTGGAATGTCTACTGAAAGGAAGGCTGGTTTAAGACGGTCCAACGAGATGGTACATTGACGTCCATTTATGTCAATATCAAAAGTCTTGTGATTCCTCTTCAGTACTTTAAAAGGTCCATCATAAGGATTTTGAAGAGGCTTCTTCACTCCGTCATATCGTAAGAATACATGTGAGCAGTCTGTCAGATGTGGATGTATAAAAATGGATTTAGTTCCATGTCAGGAAGCAGGCGTTTGTTGAATGTTACGAAAGTACAGTTTCAATTCCTCCACAAACTGCTGAGGTGAAGACTCAGATGCCGTCGGTACAAAAATTTCTCCTGGGAGTCGAAGTTTAGTTCCGTAGACTAAGTCTGCTGTCGTAGCTTTGATGTCCTCTTTATAAGCAGTTCGAAGATCTAATAAAATGATAGGTAATGCTACAGATCATTGGTCTGTGTTGTAAGCTTTTAAAGCAACTTTGAGAGGCCTGTGGAATTCCTCTATCATCCCGTACGCTGGCGGGTGGTAAGGCGATATCCGAATTATTTTAATCCCCAGGAAAATGGATAGAGACTGGAACAGCTAGCTTTCGAACTGACTCCTTTGATCAGTAGTGATGTGCGATGGGCAGCTAAATCGTGTAATCCAGTGGTTATAAAAAGTCTCTGCTACAGTCCGAGCACTAATATCTGGAATGCCCACAGCTTCCGGCCAGCGTGTAAATCTGTCGATCATCGTCAGACAGTAGGAGTTGCCCCTAGAAGGTGGTAGAGGACCAACAATATCGTGGTGTACATGATCAAATCTCTTTGTCTAGGTTAGGAAAGGAACCTACAGGTGTTTTAGTATGTCGACTGATTTTAGCTTTTTGGCATGGAATACATTGCCTCGCCCAGGTTATGCAATCTTTATTAATGAATGGCCAAATAAATCTAGATTTTACTAATTTTGTTGTGCTGCGAATACTAGGATGAGAAATATTATGCAATAAAGAAAAAATTTGCTTTCTAAATGAAATTGGAATGTAAGGTCGTGCCTTTCCTACCCGTTGACACCCGTTGTACCCGTTGACAGATCACAATATATTTGAGTGTGTTGATCTGGCAATAAAATTTTCTTTAATTCTAAGCTGTTAGGATTATCTAATAAGTTTTGTAATTCTAAATCATTTTTCTGTGTCCTAGAAATTCCATCGTAATCAATAGGATTTGGCATTGTTAGAGCAGTGATCTGATAAAGCGTGTCTGCTAAGATATTTTCTGAACCTTTTATGTGATGGATATCTGTTTTGAACTGAGAAATAAAATCTAATTGTCTCGGTGAGCTTTTATCTGAGTGTTGTCGGAAAGCATATGTTAATGGCTTGTGATCGGTAAATAGGGTGAAACATCTCGTTTCAAGCATGTATCTAAAATGTTTTATAGCAGCATATGCCGCAAGTAATTCCCTGTCATATGTGCT
Source organism: Latrodectus geometricus (assembly GCA_026290005.1). Taxonomy (NCBI): domain Eukaryota; kingdom Metazoa; phylum Arthropoda; class Arachnida; order Araneae; family Theridiidae; genus Latrodectus; species Latrodectus geometricus. Next base: position 796,481 of record JAPDSC010067202.1, read on the forward strand.
GTAATTTCGTTCGGCTGAAGAAAATTTTCTCGAAAAAAAGGCAAGGGGTTGTGATTCGTTATTTACTATTTGTGATGATGCTCCCCCGATTGCAAAATCTGATGCATCTATTTATAGCGCTAATTTAGCATCTGGATGAGGGTGAGCTAAAAGAATTGCATTTCCGATTAATTCTTTGCATTTCCGAAATTCCTGTTCAGCTCTATCAGACCATTTGATTTCTGTGTTATCATTTTTCTTTGCGCTTCTCAAATAACTATTGAGAGTTGTTTGGTTTTCAGCTACGTTTGGTAGAAAACGGCTAAAAAATTTTAAGAAACCCAGGAAACGTTGAAGCTCTTTAATCGTTTTAGGTTGCGGGTAATTTAATATGGGTGCAACTTTGTCAGGAAGGCGTTTTGTTCCATTCTGTGAAACTAAATGCCCTAAAAAGGAAATTTCAGATACTCCAAGAAAGCATTTTGAGAAGTTTATTGTTAACCCATATTCATTTAATTTCTGAAGCATCATTCGTACACGAGTTTTATGTTCATCTTCATTTTTACTAAAAATTTATATATCATCTAAATAAACAAGTGAATTCACCCAGCATTTCATTCATAAATCTTTGAAAAGTTTGAACGGCTCCACATAAGCCAAAGTTTAAATACGGAACTCGAAAAAGAAAAAAGGAGTGCACACGGCAGTTTTTTTAATGTGTTCGGGGTGCACCGGTATGTGAAAGTATGCCCGTACAATATCAATTTTTGAAAAGTATTTACAGCCATAAAGGGCGTTGGAAAAATCCTGGATATGTGATATGGAATATCGGTCTGGGATTGTACACGCATTGAGTTGGTGATAGTCACCTACTGGGCGAATACTACCAGAAGCTTTTGGTACTACATGCAGAGGGGAAGACCAGGGTGATTTCGGCGGTCTACATATGCCATTCTTTATCATAAATTGAAATTCCCTTTTAACAGACTGAAATAGTTTTGGATTTAAACGTCTTGGTTTGCTATGCACAGGAGGACTGGTTGTCTCTATGTAATGAACTGTCTTGTGCTTCACAAATGTAATCTTTGCAGAAATATTAGTTAATCCAGGAAACTCTGCCAATATTTTATGGTAAGGGGAGTCTCCAGAAATAAATTTAACTGAAACATGGTCGGTTGAGTTTGCAAAAGTTCCAGTTTGTATGAGTTTAGTGGTACTATCTATTAATCTGTGGCGTTTCAAATCTATTAGTAGACCAAAATTCTTTAAAAAATCAGCTCCAATTATTGGCAAAAAGACAGATGCGAAATTTCCAGCTAAAACTGAAAGTTGCGTGTTCATATCACGTCCGGGTCACCAGTGAGGTTTTGCGTGTATATTATTTAAAACGAATTATTTAAACTCTGTAAAACATATTTATTAACACCAGAGAATAAGAGGTAAAAACATTCAAACATCACAGATGTCGCCAACGAGTAGAATACTGCTCATTCAGATAGTAATAACATAACAAATTTTTTTTGTTGACAGTAATTAAAGTTCTTACATCAAATCCTTTCTACAAAATCTCACGATTTTCAGGAAAATAGTTTCACTTGTCAACAAATTTAAAATAGGATTTTTTTTTCAATGTATAAAATGTACTAATTATATTTAATTTTAATATAATAACACAAAATAGATTTATATGATGATTAAAATGAATGAAAAATTATTTTTGTACTTTTAATTTTTCACGAGAATTTAAATGTTTTATAATCATAAATTATATTGCAAATAAATAATTTAACATTTATTATATAACAATTAAAATGACAGTATTAAAAGAACACATCCGTTCAACAAAACTATTCCTAGTCTTTCTTCCTTTTATTTTTATTATTTTTATTTTTGATGTAATCATTGTGTCACACACACATTTTAAATAGAGCTCCTCATAAAATACAGCAAACTGTCGTTTTCAAAAAATGAACTCTTCGTTTACATTGAAGATTTTGAATGCTTTTCAGACCAAGTAACATTTATGAGGTAGGGGAACAAAAACATCATATAAGGAACAAAAACAAATAAGTAAGGAACAAAGATCCTTTATATTTATTCTTGACCAATTTCTCGTAATTAAATTAAAAATCTTCAGAAACTTGAAATTACCTAATTAAAAAAACTACTTTACATTAATATAACATTTGCAAATGTTTTAAACATAATTTTTTTAAATATTTGAATCTCTTTCAAAGACAATAAAATAATACAAACATTAATGTTTAAAGGTGAACAATCTATAAATCCGTCTGCACTGAGTCTCAAATTCTTTTTAAAAAGTTTATAATATTGATAAAATCGTTAGAGGTGCTCCATAGTCTGTTACAATTTTACTACCTCTATATTTGCGCAAACTCACATTTTGTGTTAATACACACTCACAAGTCGATCAATATTAATACAGCGACATTCCTTTCTAAAGCTCCTCATTCTTTTAGTTCGATTTCCTTTAAAGCTGTTAATTTAAACACACACACAGTTTAGTCACTCAATTAGGGAAAGCGTATCGTTATGAAACATGGAAAATGCTGCATTTTTGTGTAGAGCAGTTGTTTTCTTGTATAAACGTATAATTTACATAATAACACAAATAAATTTTTAGGCCAAAACATAATTTCTGATAAGCGTTTAAGAAACTTATAATTTTTCATTTATATTACTAGGTAATTACTTTTATATTTATTTATAATTTTTTTAATGATTCTTTATTAAAAGAAACATTTTTTTATAAAAAAAGTTAGCTCCATATTTATAAAAAAATAATTGTTGATAAAATTTGAGGAAATGAATTAATTATTTTGAACTTTAATAAAAAAAAAAAAAAATTGTCGTCTGTCAAATGAAATGTTAAATATTTGTTTTAAGAAATAAAGGTAGGAATACTTTGGTAGCTCGAATTTATTGTGCTTTGTAAATAAATGCGAATGAATCTAATAAATAACTGTCAAAATAAACAGGCTTGGCGTGAAAAAATAACTGTATTAAATGTTTTTATCGTTAATGCTTGTAGTCAAAAAGTATAAATGGGTGTAATAAATACATTTTTTTTTCGATAAATATATTGGTTTTTAAAGTAAATGAATACGTGGAAGTACTTTTTACATCATTTTTGGTATGAATTGCCTTATTTTTAATTATTATGTATTATTTATGAAAAATTAATACTAACTTTTGTAAATAATGTAGAGTTTAAATAAAATGAAATAATGAATAATGTCAACAAATTTCAACCTTTAGTAAGAAATTTACTTTTTTAAGATGTTTTTCTTTGCGAATTACAAATCGGAAAAGAAAGAGCACGAAATTGAATTAAATTATTTTGTTTACGAAATTAATTCATTTATGGAATTAATTTCAAAGATGTAATTGATTTTACTTCTATGAAATTTCCTGCCTATTTCATTTTTCTGGCCTTAAAAGGGTCGAATCTAGAATCAAATTTAAAAGCAACCTCTAACGAAATTCTTAAAAAATTTTTCACGCATAGATATTTACTATGAAATTAATTAGGGGGTAAGAGAAACCTTAAAATTATTAGTTGAACAAATTATATTAGTTCAGGCCTTCCTTTTGCTAAAAAATCTCAATCCAGTAATAAAGTATTCTAATGGATATCTCATTACAAAAATATGTTTAAAATTAAATTGCAAAAAGAAATATTCAAAATTATAACATTCCTGCTAATTTAATATATATCTTCTACCAAATTTTGTGGTATACAGAGACAAAACAATGCTGTTGCAGTGAATTCTTAAATGATCCTAAATAAATCCGAATTTTTAGAAACATATAAACTCTCAAAAAAAAAAAAAAAAAAAAAATTTCAAAATAATCTTTTATTTGAATTTTTTTATTCCCAAAATTTTTTATGTGATGACTTCATGTTTTATTTTGAAAATTAGGATAAAATGAATTTTTATCTGAAAGCATCACGTGCGTGTGTGTTAGTGTTGAATAACATAATGATGATTTTATTTGGTAATTTAAAAAATATGAAAAAAATTATAAAAAATTTAATTGCAGTTAATAAATTGGAGAATTATATTAAAATCTGAAAAATATATTCTCAAATTATTTTTTTAGTTGTAATTTATGTAGAAAAATATGAAAAGTTATACAAAATATTAAATTTAGTTTCAAGTTTCTTAAAAATAAATGCAATAATTAATTACGGTGTCAAGAAATATGTTAAACGGGATAAAAAAAAATGTAAAATCTACTTAGTATAACATCTTGATAATTTTATAAACTTTCAGCTCCCTTTTCATTGTTTTTTAGTATAGTATGAAGACATCGTTCGAGCTCTTGTTGATTTATATTAAACTTATTAAAAATTATGTTTGCAAGAATCAAGACAAATATTACTTGGATATTTCTTCTAAATATTACAACACTGAAATCAACATACTAAGTGAACAAATTTCTTTGACTTCTGTCATAATGATACATTAAGTAGTTTGACTCGCCTTTACAAAATTGTAAAACTCAGAATGGAAGTTCCCAGGTTCAATCATTGTTGAGTAATTTAAAATAGATGCTCTGTTTACACATCTCTCGGGGCTGTAGGATTGGAAGTTTCTTCCCTTCCACCATGGAATATAAGAAAACTTGCAATAGTCTAAGCATTCATAACTATTATAGTATATTTTGTGAGTATGCATAGTTATTTTTCTTAAGCATGACGAAGATAGTGGGTTGTATTCACTTGTTGCGAAAAAGGATATCAGTTCAAATTATTCCTTTTGAGGAACGGGCATGCAAAAGGGCAATATTCCTCTCAATTTGGTCAACAGTAGCTAGAATCGAACCGAAAACCCTCTTACCTTAAGATCGTGATATTGTCAATATAATATTCTGTTCAGAGAGGAGAAATTAAGTTCAATTTTACACCCAAAATTAATGTTTTAATAACGCTTTTTAGACTGTCTGAGTACTGTAGTAAAGCACTTAAGTATCCGACTAATATAGGGCAGGAATTTTTATAACCACTGGACCGTGTTCATGTGTTGCACGGGAAGAATCTCGAAAAACTTCCAAATAACCAATCTGACGACATACAGAAACGAACACCCATAGTTCAACAACACTCTCATTCAGTCTATGTACCAGAAAGCGGTGTGCTGTGTATGCTGTGCATATACTCCGTAATTAGTTTAAGGTGTTAGATTCTATGCAATAAGCATTTTCAACTATGATGATGTGCTGATTTCTTGGTGTTTACTTTTTGTAAAATTGCTAAACTTTTTATTTTAATCACTTTAAATTCTAACATTTTTTGAAAAAATAACTTTTAATTTATCAAGCAAATTTTATCATAATTAACAAATACACAACAAATTACAATCAGCAAGTACATCTCAATAAGCAAATTCATCATAATAGAAAATACTAAAGACCTCTGTAGTGATTTTTACTAAAAATGATTTGTTGTTTTTACTGTCTTAAAATGTGAATCGTAATCAACAAAGAAAGCTTTTGAATTAATTCCCTCTTTAAGGTGTCTTGAAAGAAAACTATCAAATCAAATATATTATCAAACTACTTTCACTTCTAAATATCACGTAGAAAGAGGAAATATACCTGGAATTGAATTACCCAAATTTTTAAACCTTTTCATTGAAAATAATTTAATATTGATTGTATATTTTTAAATCAAGAAAATCATAATCCAATTTAATAAAAATGTTGGTAACGTCATGCTACTAAATCAATTTAAATAAATGTATTAATTAAAAACAACAAAATGTGATGTATTTTTCAAGATTAGTTTCTGAAGCTGTGTACTCTGTTATTTTTCTCATTTATATAGATTAATTACTATCTTATGTCAACACAACAATCTGAAAGAAAGTAACTCCAAAACAATGAAAAATATAAAAGGAAAAAACATTATGTCTTGAAATCCATGATGTGAATATCCGTATCATAGTGCAAGGAACAAATACATCCTAGTAATCAGTAAATTCGAACTTTCCAAAAATCGATATTTACTTCGTTTTATTATCTTGTTCTATTTTATAATATTTGATACCTTGCTTTGTGTTTAGAAATGCGTTTTGTTGTGCTCTATCATAGATGGAGATGTATTTAGTTGTGTTTTATTTGTCATTAATTCTTTATCTTTCACAAAAGCAATTTAAGTCCGGCGCCCAAGTGCAGTTGTTCAGCTAGATCTCAACTTAATTTGACATCAGCTGTGATACCATGAAAAGCAACTCATACTGAGTGGGTACCAACCTTCTTTTACATCCATAACAGCAATTGAGAATTAATGCTCAATTCGTTCCTAAAATGGCTCTCTCTAAAGAACAAGTGTTAAGTGAATAAAATACATTCAGTAGTATAGAAACCAACATGGGTTTTTAACTCTGCAGTTTTCAGAAAGTTTCTTCTTTCAGAAAAAGATTTTCGTTTAGTTTCGTAATGCACGGATCAGCCTCTTAAAGAATAATCTTATTTTGAATTATTCGCATATTGAAAATACATTAATATGGAGCAAAATTAATAGCCATCAGCAGATTCTGTATGTAAAAATTCTAAAGTCTGAGCTTTTTTATCGATATTTTTATCAAATTTGTACTTATAGTAATTTTTTTTAAGAAATATTTTGATTGCAGAGACATTTCTGGGCAGAATATACATTACAACTTCACACTGAACCTCGGATTAGGTGAAACTATTCTTTTCATTAATGGTTCGATTCAGGCATAAACTTTACACACAACCATCTGTCGTTGTATATGTTTAGTAGAACTGAAATGAAGAAAAGAAGCTCGTTTGTCTACAGTAGTTCAAAATTATGAGGTGGTTGACAGTGTTTAATGATTTTCAATTGCTAGATAGCTGGTAATAGGCAATTGTATAAACTATTTTGAAAAAAATTAACAAACTCACTAATAAAAAGATGCATTCGCAAATGAAGAACTACATTTAGTATAAGTGTTTAATTATGAAGGAAATATATAAAAAAATCATTTCTAATTCGGAACAAGGGCTAAATTCTTCTTTTTTTTTTATAGTTTTCCTTTTTATAAACAAATGATGACATATTTTAAAAAGCGGTATTCTGTTTTAGATTGAAAAATTAGAAAACATTTTAATCACTTTTATAATTTTTTTCTGTTTTGATTTACTATTTGGAAAATATTACTAAAACTATAAATTTGAAGAGGATTCTTTTTTAATTTATATTTAGTAGATTTTTAAAACAAATTATTTAATATACTAAATATGCTTCGTATCAAATTAAAATGGGACGACAAAATAATAAACTACTTCGCGTACATGGCATCATTCCCAATGCTTTGCTTAAAAAATAAGTTTATGAACTCTTATGATTGTATTAACTATTCGTATTCTTTTATATTATTCAAGCTCATAGCTTACAGTCAGTTCAGAAAAACTAATTTTCCTTACTCGACACTTCAAAGTAATCATTTTAATTTAATTTATTTATTTCTCTTTGTTAGATATACTTTTTCTTATACGTCTGCAAGAAAGATAGAATAATTGCAATTTAATAAAAAGGTACAGATGTGTTCGTTACTTATATGTATATATATATATATATATATAAGGGAATTTTCATTTCCTACCATTTATTTGTCATTCATTAAAGAATGGAATAAATTGATAAGAATTTTCTTTCTTAGTCTGCGGTATTAGCTTTTCCGGTCATTGAGAGAGAAGCGGAACTTCTCAGAAATAAATATGAATAGTCATTTTCTCAAAAGATCAATGCTCCTAAAATTTTTACACGTGCCATACTTGTTTTGCTGTTATACAGAAAACAATTTTTTAGAATAAAATAAAATTTAATCATGCTTATCTTTGTTCAAAATTTTAAGCTCTACATAAGGAAGAAATTTTAATGGAAGCACTCTTGTGAAAATGAGAAATCTTTCAGAATAATATTGAGAAAATAATTATATGTTTTCCGTACATGTTTCTAATAATCGCATCCCGTAAAAGAATATCAGAAATCATATTATTTAAGTTTATATATTCATTATACGACAGCTTTATTAAGCAATAAATTGCATGCACTAAATGTATTTTTTGAGCTCTAAATTTTATTATTTGTACTCTCACAACATATGGATTTATTCTAAAAGAAATCGTAAAAATAGTCAAATAAATAATTATTTTTTAACAAAAAAATAAGTATTTTTTCTTTTCCTAAAATATATTTTACATAACATTAAATAACTTATAAATAATAGTAATTTCGATAACCAGTTTTAGAAGAGTATGGCTCCAATCCTATTGCAACTTTGAAAATTTCGCCAAATCATGTACACTAGTATTTAGATGTATACAGAATTTCCAAATGAGTAACTAAATTTATTGAGATGTTATTTAGTAAAATATATACTGATATATCTGAGGGAAAATTTCACCAGAATTGGGTCACTAAGTTTCTTTTCTGTGACAAATTCATTTATCATAATTCAGATTTCCTTCTAACTAGTAATCGGACTTCTCTAGAGGTGTATTTTTAATCAGATGGCGATTACAAAACATTTCTATCATGTCACAAGCTATGAAAATATAATGATTATTTATGTAATTCATTCAGTTTTTATAAAACATGGTATAGTATTCATCTGCTGCGATGGTTTTAAAGACAATTTTGCCAACTCTTTCAAAATTCCGAAAATAATCTTAAAACGAATATTATTTTTTATTGAATGTTTTAAAAAGATTTTTGTAGTTTTAAGGAAAATCCTTATATATATATATATATATATATATATATATATATATA
>JAPDSC010067202.1:810656-922877 GCA_026290005.1 Latrodectus geometricus
TATATATATATATATATATATATATATATATATATATATATATATATGTTAGTGCTATATTATGATTTTCATTTTAGATAAAATATATTACAAAGAAGCCTATGAAAGTTATTTCCTCTACATATTATTTTATACGAATTGGGGTGTTAAACAAAAGTAAATTTTAAAAGCAAAATGCATGAAAAATTATTTCTTAAGAAAAAATGATTTTATTATTTTTTGTTTCTAAATATTGCATGGAAAGAGCATAGTAATTAGCTATACTGAATTTCCACACAATAATATAAAAAGTTATATAAAAGATTATTTATCTGAAGTGTTTCAATACTTTTTACTAAAAAATATTTAATTATTTTATTGCATTTGCTACAATTATTTCTGTGCTTTAAGTTAATGCGTACATATAAGTGCACAATGGTGAATAGCAGAAAATTTATTCAATAGAAACTGTGTCGCGCAACTGAAAAGCTTGAGTAACCTGGCTAAGATTGGAACAATAAAAGTTCCTAGGATATTTCCATTGTTCTGACCTTATAGATTTGTAACATTTGAAATTCTATATAGGTCATTTGACAGATTTTAATAAGATATTTAGTATAAAAGAATAATTTTCGCAGCAATCTTCCGTTAAAGAATAGTGCAAATAAATTTCAGATTTCCAAGATGATTTTTCTCTTGATAAAAAGTGATAAGAAGAACTAGAATTCTCTTCGTAAAATCCATCGAACTGCAAAATAGTCTCTGTAGGCTAAAATTATGAATTGGGCTAAATGAATTAAAAATGAAAAATTTTTCCAACAAACTACATTTTTAAAAAAATTAATTGTAAACTCTTTTTTACTTCTCAAGGAATATTTTTTAACTTCAAAATTTAATTTGGTAATTTATAAACAGAATCTTCATAGATGAATCGTAACAAAGAAATATTTTTGGACTATGGTATTCCTTTAAAAAACTTTTTGTAAATGAAACATTAATTTATCTAAAAAAATATAGGAAAATAAAAATTATACAATTTATATTTTTAGTTCCTTAAAGCTTGTACTACAAAATTGAAATTAATGAACACATAGCTTGTGAGTTAACAAAAAATATTATTTTAACAAAAAAATTAAAAGTAACATGCCTAATTTTTATTAAATAATCACAACAAACTGATTCCTTTTGATTATATTCAAATTTAAAAAAAACTGCTAAACAATTGGCGTTTTGTTACTCGAAAGCATTATAATAAAAAGCTTCCGCCAAATCAACTAAAAAGATTATAATCTGGTTATAATTCTTAAAAAAAAATTTCTGAATATATACTAATTCTCGCCATTAAAGTTATTTTACTTGCACCTGTGGAGAGTAATCAACATATTCAAATAACTTCCGAGAATATCTGTAGGACAAATGAGCAAGCACGAGATATTTAAATATCTTAAGAAAATGTTTTCGAGAATTAGACTTGTGAAATTTATTTTATCAATGTAAACTGCTGTTCTTAAAAAAATTATAATTGCTTTAGGTTGTATTAAATTGGTATTTTGAATATTAGACTGTTAAATTATATTTTGCAGTTGTGTTACATGGTATAAGATGATTTTATAAGTGCACCTTTATTTTATTCTTCACGAAAAACATTGCGACGCAATTTGTCAGTCAACATTGAAAAGTCCCCAGAAAGACGCAAAAATGTTTAAAATTTAAATTAGTTAAAAGAGAGATCAAAATAATTATTATCGTATGTAGCGTGGGGAAAAGTTTTTGTAAAAAGATTGCTTGATTTATTTATTTAAAAAAAATTTTTGCTCGAGAGTTCGTGTTTAGATCCAATCATATTAAGGAAATTTCAGGAAATAAAACAATAAAATGTTCCGTCTAAGTAATTTATTTGTTGGTTTAGTTATTTGAAGAATTCTCAATTATAAAGGATCCATATTAGCAAGTACATTTCCTCATTTAAAAAGAAATGCGAATTTTTATCACCACAACTGATCAATTATATCTTCTCGAGATTGAGTGTTAACATTTTCTTGTAATTATGCGATAATCAGAATTTCCTACTCAAATATCAGGTCTATTATGAAAAATTCATCGAAACAAATGATACCAAATCCTTCAATAAATGAGATTTCAATAACCAGGTATCACTAATTTGATTACGTTGGGATTAATGATGATAATTTAGATCATATTGTAAAATATCTTCAGAAATACTACTTTAATATTTCTTGATCTCATTCAAAAATATTTTTTCTTTAAATATTTTGCGTTTACCTTTTATCAAGGGAAAGTTCATTGGTTTGTTTGGTTATTTCAATACATGCAAGTTACTGCGGAAATTGCTCACTGTAAAAAAACTTCACAAAATGCATACCCACATATTTATTTACATTAAATATGATTGAATGTGGTCTGTTGCTGTAGTCAAATTTTGCACAATAGAGTCAGTTAAAATACGATTAAGAATGGAGTTGTGTGGGTCGTATTTTCTATATATTCATGTATATAGAAAGAGAAATTCTATGTATATGAATATTTAGAAATATGTATATATTGCTGACAATTCACTATATATGAGTGAACTTAACTTGCTTAATTCCAATTTAAACTCTAGAATGTAAATTTGAAAAACTTTTATGCAAAATTCTCTAACGTAATATTTTATATTTGAAAAATTGATTAATTAATAAATTATGATAAAATATTCAGCTTAATAACAAGCTCATTTTTGATAATAAATGTAAGGCCTGATTTAGTACATATGGATGATTGCTAGGAGCAAACAATTCCTTTAAATCTGAATCGTTTTTAATTCTAAAAATTATATAAAACATTTTAAAATTTGCAAATAAAATTATAGTATTTAAAATTCCTTATTGATTAGTTTTAGGAATCTCAGGCTATTGGTGGATGGCTGATATGATAATTGTGATTACAAATATCAGCAGATGTTTGGTGATTCATTTTCCTGGATGGCCTTCTCGTGAAAAATGGGTAGTAAAATGACGCTGAAATTCCTCTTGTTAAACAACATTTGGGGTTGAATAGCTCGAAATACCGGTTTTGAAAAGCGCGTTCCCCTGGAAGTGATGCCAATGCTTCCTGCTTAGAAAAACAGGTGTTACGATTTTAAAATTAACCGGCATATGTTGTTAGTAAGGAATCAGAGCTGTGGCTAATATAACTTAACCGTTTGAATGCGATTTAATTAACAAAACAAGAGAAGTGCGATAGCGCTTCTCTTGTTTTGTTAAATAAATTACTATGCATTTCATTCCGCATTTTTAGCATATATATATATAAGAAAACTCTTCAGCACTGAAATGGTTAAAGATATTGCTAAGTTTGGCTGATGGTGAGTCTTATTTACTTTCTGCTGGACCACAAATATTATGTGATTAGTTTATTTGTGTGTAATACTGAGCATTTTCTTTTTCCCAGTTGTACGAAGAATTTCTGTATTATATTTGCCTATATTTCAAATATGTGTTTTATTGACTTCTTTATATAAACTGGTTTATTTATTGTGTAAATGAAAGTTCCATAAAATTATTAAGCTTATTCTCTTATTATTTTATGATTTTTGAAATAAAATAATTATTTATTTGTTATTATTAAAGCTCTAGTTTGAATTTATTTCTGGGTTATTATAATAATTGAGGAAAGGAAAATACTTTATAGATAAAATTTGCAAATGCACACGCTTTTCAATTTTTTGATGATTAGTTAAACTTTTCGTGCATTCATTATAATCTTTGTGCTTTTTAGCATAATTAGAAAATATTAAAAAATTAAAGTAATATATTAATTCGAAAATATTATAGAATTAAACCGAAATATAACTTTTCTTTGTTAAGAATTGTATACTCTGTAATATAAAAATTTTAATTTTGAGTTGCTTTGAATTCTTGGCTAACAGGTTGACTGGAGAAATATATTTTTATTTCAAATAAGTACAATGAACTTCGGTCTTTAAAAAAAGTAAAAACAAATGCACTAACCTCCCAGAATGAAGGATCCTATAAGAATTAATACGCGTAACTAGGATTCCAAAGGCGTTGATCCCAAATGATATATGTGATTTTTTTTTTTTTTACATAAAAATATATTATTATTTAAGCTCATCATGCCTTGTGTTCTCTAAGTTGGGCTGGCATTCGAATATTTAGCGCTCTTGCCTTCGCTCATACAGCTCGTGAATCCGAATCCCATCTTGGGCATAGATATTGTAGCGGTACAGAATTCACTTTAGACCATAATCTAATTACCCCTCATGTGCAAAAAAAAAAAGGAACCGTTGAGCTACAATTCAAACTTTCTTCGCCTTGTGTGTATTCCGAAGCACTTACTATCAACCAGAAATATATCTTCTTTCTACATTGTTGTGGATACTTGGGATTTTTCAGAATTTTATCCCCGATTATTGCACTCTAATGAAAATCCTTTCATGACGTTGTTAAAAAAGCTCACTGAGGTGAATAATATGGTTTAAGAAAACGGGAATAGATGTAATAAATGCAATCACACACACATTGATTCAAAGTACAATTGTGATACAAGAAACAGTATAAAAAATGCTTAATGATTGTTATCCATTTTTAAACTGCTTTTCACATTTGTTAAAATTGATCACAAATGCATGCTCTAGTTGGATCCTGTTAAGAAGAATATAAAATGCAAGGAAATGAGGCTGTATCAAATGGTGCTAGGAGGATTATTGCAGTGTTTCTCCGCACAAATATCCGTTACAACTCAACTAAGTGTTAAGATTTTTATTTTAAGGTCTCAGGTTTTAAACTTTGACTACGAAAGAAGCTCAAAAACTCTATGAATTTGAGTAACTTAGAAAAGAGCATACACTTCTTTGTTTGAGTATGTGTGTATATTTTTATATTTCAGTGAAAAATATTTTATAGTTCATCATGAAGCCATTTTTTAAAAAAATTAGATTTCATTATAGACGGTTTTTCCAATTCATTTTATTTTTGTCTGTGCCTTCTCTATGGGATAATCGAAATTGGTTGAGAATCCTGTCATAACTTTAAGAGACCCCACTCATTCAAAAACTGTAGGAAAAGAATTTATTATTTTTCTAAAAATATTCATTACATTGAGAAATTGAAAGTATTTATAACTAGAGGCAAGCATTGTATTAAATTATTTGTCAAATGTATTTATGTCGTAAGGAAATAATCTAAACTTTCCTGTAAATTTTAGTTTTTAACAAATTCACATTTGTTGTAGTAGTCTACTATTCATGGAAATTTAAGTCACAAATGTTTATTTTCCTATTAGATTTAATGTTTTGTATTTCGTTTTATTTATAATAGTTTTTTAAGAAAGAATTGTAAACGTGATTTAAAAGTAGTTTTAATATTTAACTATATTTTTGTATATACAAAATTCATTTTGAATGTACTAAAATCAAATTCTGTATTTCTCGAAATTATGTGGCAAAAGTGCTGATATTATGCTTGTATATTTGAAAACAATAACAAACATGTCTGAATAATGAGAAGATTTCTATTTTAATGCAATTCCTTTAACTATATTGAAGGAAAATAACTGAATATGGAGCGAACATTTTAATACATTTGTCGGGTTTATTTTCAGATTGAGATTCATAAAATAATGTCCTTTTAATAACCACGCTAGTAACCTGAAAAGTTTTATGATGACTTCCATCTGATTCAAAATGAGGTGAATGCTGTGTAATTTTTTTTATTCATTTAGAGAAATAAGGTATATATTGTCTTCATTAAATATACATTTCATGTTCTCTTTATTTTCTGTGAAACTGAATTCGCAATACTTGATTATATACTGTGAATACGCGATTAATGATTATCAGTGTTTTAAAGCAAAAACTATAATTCAAATAATTAATTTCGTAATATCTTTTAAAAATGAAAAAAACCTCATAAAAGTTTCTATCGAACTTTTAATGATTTCAAAGTATAGTCTTGAAATTTGCTTCAAAAACACATTATTCGTTAAAAATGAAAGCATGATTAAGCACAGATAACACATAAACAGCAAATGAAAAAGGTGACTACAATAACTTATTTCTAAATTTTTTTGGTGTACGAGAGGTTGTAATTGTTTCTTATGTAAAGAACTGTGCAATAATTTCATCTGCGAATGTTGGATGGAACATCAAATAAGCAAGCCATATGTATTTTATTAGTTGTTATGAATATTCTAAGCAATTAAGCTTTTTGAAAGACCGATTGTTGAACCAATTCTACCCATTTTTCTTACTACTGCATGTTTTCTTATATATATTATTTGATTTATTCATATTTAATATGAGGAGACTTATTATTAAATAATTGGACGTATGTCACGAATCAAAAATTTTTGCAATATTTATTAGCAAAATTTACTTATCAAAATAAGCATTTTAAAATTCAATCATGCAAGATTGTAGAATTCAAATTTCTTTTGAAAAATATCTTAACTTTGGAAGCTGAGAGTAATGGGAGATAATTTCTTTGAATAAATAAAGGAATTTAAGCATTTTATATATTTCAGATTGTTTGGTAAGGCTAAATTAAGAGTACGAAAATATTACGAACTTGTGCTCACTACTAGTATTTTTGTGATAAACACACGTTGCTATAGTTAAGCAATTTTATACCGATTATTTAGAACAATATCTATGAAAATATAACACTCATTAGTCATATTAATTGCTAATTTTTTTCAGGCATGAGATTTATGACTTACTTTGGCTCTAAATTTTCCCTTTAAACAATAGGTCCTAGACCAAATGCATTAATGCAAAAATTTCACCAAACCAACAATTATTTTTCCCAACATTTCAGACAAGAGTCCCTAATTTATAATGCATTAATTTTATCAATAATTGTACTGGGACAAATCTCGATCTTACTAGTCCCTAAATCCATATTCATCTGTATCAAATCAATCAAACTGATCTATGTCGTAATTTTAATTATGCATTTCAATTTTATGTTATTTTATTATAAGAATTTTTTTACCAGAATTTTAAATAACAATAAAAATTATCTGAAATATTGATGCAGAATATTAAAAAGAGCTATAATTAAATATCAATTTCGTAAGTAATATATATGTATGTTTGTAAATTTAATGTAATGCGTATGTAAGTAAATTCCATTAAAAAAATCATATGAACCACACAAATTATTTCGAATTAATTGTCTTTTATACTTAACAGGTAGGTTTTCTTGGAAAATGTGAAAATCACCCGGGATGTCTGCCTATCCTGCGACAATACTACAGGTCCTAACAAGCTATTGAATTCCCAGCTGCGTTTTCTCTTTTGTCCGAACCCAATAGGAATGTCTTCCCACAATCTCCATGGCGCCACTCTTATTCTGAGAAAACGGTCATTTCGAAGAACACGTGGTAAGCTTTATGCTAAATAAGAATCTTCATAATCCTCGTATTTTCACATCTTTGATTTCTTGTTTAAGGTTCCAAAATTTGATTTTTAAATGTACACTGGTAATGCTTTCGATTATATTTAAGCTCATATCTATTAATTATAAATTAGGCGAGGTCTTATTGTTAAAGATTTCTGGGATTCAGCCATCTATTTGTGAGGGAAAACTAACTCATAGGGAAATTCCAAAAATTTAACTAAATTTGTCAGTACATTTTTTATAATTATTTATAGAATTAATTTATTTTAATTTAAAAGTGAGTATATCAAAATATTATTAACTGTCAATTCATGTCTCTGAAAAATAGTGATTTTCTAATATTTAAGCTATACCCGTCCGATTTATCATTGATGCGCTCACTATTTTCATTTCTATAAGTCCCTCAAAAATCTTTATATCTGAATGTACCAATTTTTACAAAGTGATAACCAAACTATGCTGTGGGCTAATTGTCTGAAATATGATAATAAATATATCAACTTTATTTTTCTGCACTTTCTATGGAAGCACAATAGTATAATTGTACTAGAACCCTGGTTTATTTATTTTCATATCCTTTAAACACACTCTTCTATTATTTAACCAAAGCGAATGGTTGAGCCAGTCACTTTTGTTAGTTACATTTAATATTAACATTTTAATTAATTATTAATTAAAAATATTTAATTTCATTCAAACATATTAAATTAAGTTAAAAAATATTCACATTTTAACTAGGAATAGTTACATTTTTTTGTAGAAAAATTGTAATATGAGAAAAATCGAAAAGAAAATAATTTTAGTTCTTATTTTTTATGTAGAAAATACTCAAATATTTTCCCTTAGAATCCCAGATCGTATGAATGGGAAGTAGATAATGATTTCTTTTCTTTTTTTTATATGCATGTAAAAAGTTTTTATTTTTATTAAAAAGTATAAATCTGTTATACTTTTATCAAAATTTGCTACATAATTGTATAAAAATGTAATCTTTCTTAAAATAATAGCCCACATTTGATTTGAATTTCATTCAATAACAATGAAGCAATTTCTAATCTGACTGCAATATCTAAAGCAAAAGATGGTGAAAGTAGCATTGAAGATTATATTCGATTTCCAGGCATTTATTTCCACATAGTTTGGACTGCCTCGCGACTTAATGTGTCCTACTCCATTCATTGTTTGATAATTATTGCATTTTTCAGCATCATTTTATCTTTGAATTTGGTTTCTCCAAAGTCTGCTTCAAACGCATGCATGAAGAAAAAGAGAATTCCGAGAAATGTCTTTTATTTATTTATTTTTTCTTTAGGATTTATAACCTGAAAAGTACCCTGCTTAGGGAGAGAAAGCTACTTTTACTCGTCTCTGCTTTGCGTTAGATGTGTTTTTGTCTGAAGTGTAGGAGAGACAGTGGAGGAACGGAGAGGACTTAAGAGGGGGAGAAAGAATAAAGGGGCCGTACCCAAATGGATTATTCGTAAGAAGTGTACCACATTTTAAAATTCATAATCAATTTCAGTAATATGAAATGTAAGTACAGTAATTAAGTAAAATGCAATAGAACTTTTTTATAACAAGAAAGAAGAAATCTACACTTTAATTAATATTAAATATATAATTGTACATTAAATATGAGCAATCCTAAAAGTCATGCCTATCTAAAATACTTAAAATAATATAATTATATTAAAATAAACTTAAAGTAGATCTTTATTTCACTTTAATTATCGAAAAAAATATAAGTTTTTGTTTAGAACTGAATTTTTCTTATATCTTTCTTTGGAAAACACTCTGAACGATTCTTGAAACAAGAGATGATACAATTCAATAACTTTTAATTACAAAATATTTTGTGTACATCTATAAGTTCCATTAGAAGTGATTGGTAGGCGAGATTTTTGTTATTTCTTCCTTTTCACTATTTTTAGTTTTTCATCAACAAATGTCTATTTAGGAAAATGCTATATATCTTTCAATCTTTGCACAATCAACGTGCAGACTATGAAATATTTATATTTTTAACATTTTTTTCTCTTTTCTACTCACATTAACATTCATTTAACATTCTTTTTTTCAAAAGCAACAAAATTTGGTGGTCACGGATAGAGTTATGCTACTAGTGTTGATCACAGGATTTAGGTATAGGATAATATTCTAAATTTCCGGAGTGACACTAAAACACTTCGCTTAATCAGGATCATAATTTATAATGTTAAAAGTTCTTTCTCCCACTCCTTAAAAATTTGAAAAAAAAGTTGCTGGTTGGAGAGGAAAAAAAAAGCACACACACACAACGCTAAAGAAATTTCTTAGTGTTTTTTTTTTTTTTCAACTAGCAACTAACCTGTTTTGTGATGAGCTTAACTAATAATGGAGAGCGTCATTTTGATTCTCTTATACGCCCAATTTGTGCGATCATGGTAAAGAAAATGAGTTTCAGAAATTGTTTCTCAAGGAAATTTTAGACTTTTCCAGAAGAAACAATTTCTTTCAAATAAGAGAAGTTCTCAAAAAGATATTTTCCAAGAATCTGATCCTTAATAAAATCGAGTTGTAATAAGAAAACGTTGTACTTGTGTTCGTAATAAAAAAGCGTGACATTTTGACACTAAGCAAACCATTTATGCCAACCAAATAATGGTTTTGCAAATCAGGTTCGCAATTAACAAATTCAATTTTAGCTTTCTAAAATAACTAATTATTTTAAGAAGCAATTCCTTTTTTTTTTTTTAAATTTGTTCTTTTTAATGTCAAAATATAAATTAAAATTTTTATTTTACTTTTTTCGTAAATCCTTAAAATGTAGTCTATATTTCACTAAGATAAAAGTGGCTTGGAATAGGCATCATTAAAGATTGATTTTATTTCAGATTGTTCCCAGATTTTATAGATTATTCGGACGATACTAGTTATACTGTATGAAGAATATTTTGCTAGTTCTCTTATATTACCAACATGCTTTGTAATATAACTATTCATGTTTTGTAAGGTTATTATTATAAGGTTATAACTATTCGTGTTTGTAAGATTATTATATAATATTTTTTATGGTGGTTCATTGGTGAAAAAGTAGTTTTTAATTGAATAATAGAGGATTGTCAAGCAGATTAGATCCATGCACATTATGATTTAAGGCCTGCTTGTTTGAGAAATTTGTAGTTGAAACGTTGTTTTTCCATATTCCCGTAAAAGAATTTGGCGCTAGAATGGATTCAAAAAGAAATGAAATTTACTGTAGTGTATCTAGATATTTGTTATATGAATCTTTAAAATCTAATTTACGAAGGGGAAAATGCTTATTCAATTGAATAGTAGCATATATATATGTAACTCTTTTCAATTATTATAGCTATTTATTTTTATTTAGAAATAAATAAAAAGAATTTATTCGATTTTTAAATTCTTTATATAATGTACATACTATTGAAAGACAGCAAGAAGTTTTCATTCTTGTATGCAACAGAATAATAGCTGTCTAATAACATTAAAATTTAAGTTTTTATATTATTTTGACAATATCTATGTGCATTATCTCTATAAGCACTAATCTTTTAATGAGAAGTGATGAAAATATATTCTTGATCTTTCCCTATCAGTAGTGTTATTTTACTCTGTTTTGATGCAAGCCATAAAGATAGGAAGAACACTCCCATAGATAAAGATATCACTCATTTAATAAAAAAACATGATTTAAGTAAATGAGAGGTTATCTGGTTGAAGATTTTCCAATCAAAACATTTTCATATTGGAATGAAAGCAGGGATTTCTAAATATGGATCTCGTGTACTGCATTTGAGTAGGCATATTCTAATATATTTTTGCTACTGAATCGGTTGATTTTGTTAATAAAAATTTAGATCTAGTTCATCATGTTTAAGTGATGGCTTACCCTTAAGTTTGAATTTTCTCCTTTCCAAACTTTGATTTTACATCCGAAGAAAATTCGGTAATTTAAGTTGCCTATACAGCCGAGCTCCAATGGCTCAGCATCTTCACGCCAATTATCGTGGGCTGTGATTGAAAGTCATTCGCCCTCAATGGGCTGCATGAGCAAAGTCCTTCCGCTGGTGTGGGTGCCAGCTCAGGTGTGATCTCGTTACTGACCGTGGTTCAAAATTATTAAGAAAGCTTCGTATACACAAAACCCGTTAACCTCAAGGTACAGTCCGGGCTCTCCTGAACAGTTAATTATGTATGCATGCCTGTACGACAGAGTACAGTATTTCCTGTTCAGGAGAATGATATTTTTAACTATCTCGCAAACACTGTTAAAATATTTGGTTAATTTGCTTGTCATGGTAATGAATACTACGGATTTTACAAGTTTGTAGACTATCATCGCATTCAAGCATAAAAACATCAACACATTATCATGGAAAGTCGCGAGTCAACAAGTCTTTAATTATCATTTTTAAGAATCATTTCATCCAAGTTGAAGGATAAATTAGGGAAATTTATCAATAAAAAAAATTCTTAAATCAGTACCTACATCAGTCATTGAATAATATGTGGAACATAAATAACCGTGTTGTACAGTAACTCAGTTAGATTTTGTGGTTATTCAAGATTTCCGTTGTCAGGATTTTACTAATTTAGCAATGAATATTTTTGAAGCACACATTTCATAGGAATAAATGCTTTTTATTCTCTCTTTCTGGATAATTTCTGTGCATTATTTCATGTATGTATGTCAAGTTTACATGTCTTTTCTTGTTTATATTTTTGCTGTTGATATCCGATATTCATTCTAGATAAGAGCAGAAAGTTGCATATATTTGCTCTCTCAAAATTTTCTCATTATCAGTAAAATGCGACTTCTTTTAATGCATGATCGATATAATCGCAAATTGAAAGAAGAAATTAACTTCCTTCTGCGTCTTGAAAGAATAAAAGTTCATATTTGCTGCTATAAATATTATCTACTCCCATAGCAGCAACATTTCTTGGTATCAAAAGTAGTATGAAAGAGAAAATGATATCGTATGATGGGAAAGGTTACACATTAAAAAAATTATCATATTAATAGGATTTGCAAAGCAATTAAGAAGTGGCAATTGAACAGCAGCATAGTAATAGAATTTGTAAACTTTTCTTTTAATAATAATTCTTTGTTTACACAACACTCTGCATTTTGATAAATTAGAGCTATATATAATTATTAAATGTAATATAGCAGTATAGTTATACATTCAAAGACTATTATCAGAAAGAAGTATGATCAACAATAATTTCTTGACCTAGATTTATATAGTATGTGATGTCTCGTAAAAGTATAATGGTTTTTGCGTACCATCAATATGCCACTAAATGTAAAAACGTAATTTAATTATGTTTTCACGTATCTGTTTTCTGCATGCTCATATATCGAGGTGGGTACTTAAGAATTTTCCCGTCTTGTGATATGTGACCACAATTAATGAAACATCTTTAAAAAAGCAAGAAATTGTGAATATTAAAAAAAAATTTTGAAACCCTTAGGTTTTCCGTTAAGCTGTGTCAGAAGCTTAATTTTTAATAATGAAGTCAACATGGCAATTTCATTTTTAAAATATGAAATCGTACTAGCAGAAAAAAATTAAATCACATACAGCTTTTTTTAAATGTACAAATAGACCTAATCAATGGTACTGAGTTTGTGTCAGACCTCTTTTCGGCTATAAAAGCGTGTCTTGATCAGGCAAATGTTTTATAATTGCTTACTTCTTTCGACGAAACTGGCATTATTATCTAGACTGAGGAGTTCCTTCAATTTTTTTATCACTTTACTCTCAACGATAAGTATGTCTATATGGAAAGTAATTTTTGAAAAAGGGAATTTTCATGGGGACTAATTAATATTCAACACTTTTTTGTGCATTAATTTTATATTTATGTGAGAAATTTTTTCCATTCTTTGATTCATATCTTTGAAAACTTATTATCCCTGACTGAATCTCGTATCATGTATTGAAGACTTATTATAAGAAAGAAGCCATAGTGCAGGTTATAAAATATAGTCGAAACTTTTAGTTCATTTCTTATCCTTTATTTCACCCAGTGTTATACTTCAGTTTCCTTAAAAGTGTAATATAAAATAAATGCATTTTTTCCATCGCTAACATTTAATGATTTATGCTTTAAAATTGCAATATTTTTTAACATATTGTTTATTTCAGCTTTCTTTCAGGAGTTATATAATTTTATTATTTACACAGCATCTCCAAATATTGTCTCAATTCAGTAGGATATATTTATTCTCGTAGGATATATTTATATATTCAGTAGGATATATTTATATATTTATTTCAACTAGTGAAATTTCTATTTCACTAGTTGAAAATTTAAATGTTGTTTTCAGAAGAAAACAAATACTCCCTATTTTTCCATAATTTTTAATTTATACTAGATTCCATAGCAAACTCATTACGTTTCTTATCAATTAATGTCAAGCCGGAAGATCTGAGCTAAATTTAAAATCGATTTCAGGACTAGAGAGCAGCCGCAGTATAAACAATCGCCATGCTTTTTCAAAAACGTGTACATTTTCGACCTTGACCTTGAGCATCGAAGAGCGAAGTCATTTCACTGCATAGTTCGGGAATAGGAATGTAAATACAGTCAGGCGTTTCCTGTAATAATTGATATTTTGTTTTGAGTTTGCTATTATTTTATTCTACTTAATTTACTTGAAGGAAAAACGCGTATGCAAACGAGTGTAATCATAAGATCCCGTTGAAGGAAAATGAAATAACGCCAATTAATTAAATAATTTCTTAATAAATAAGAAAAATAAAATTTACTTAAAAGAGAAGAGGGTATATTTTTAAATTTATTTAATTCATCATATTAAACATGAATTAAAGCTTTGCATAGTTGAGCGTACTCATGCTTGGAGAAAAGGAAAATATTTTCTTTTTCATAAATTAGCATCTTTTAACCAATTATTCAACTTTGAGTATTAACTTATTAATTAATTTTAAACTGAATTTTTTTATATCGGTCTTTGTTAATGTTTAAATTCTATTGAATTGATTTTCGACTGCTTTTGCTTATAAAATTTCATTTCTTTATTTAAGAATATAATAATCTTCATTCCTGCTAAATTTATAATTTATTTTTTATTCATTAATTTTTCACACTCACGTGTTTAAATTGCTTTAAAAGCTTAAAAATCATGGTTAAATGTTTATGAATAGGAAATTTTTGAGGTGGAAAAAATGAATTTCTGCTATAAATTCATAAACTTCATTAAATAGAAACATTATTTTGCCTAAAGTAACCGGTTTTACCCCGTCCAAATGTAAGCCAAAATCAGGAGTTTTTGCATAAATGAAATATTAACGGACTTCGAAAAAAGAAAAACTTCAAAATCTTACTTAAAAGCTCGTTTTAATCTAGCATCTGTTGAGATGTGCGGTGAATTAATCCACCATAAATCTGCTAAAGTACATTAAGTAAACAATTATCTTCCAGAGTCTGCTTTTAAATTTGGAAAATTTAATAATACTCATGTTTTACTTCTAAAACTATGAAGTGAAAACATTTTTTTTATTTTCTTTTCAGAGATAGTTGAGAAGTTTAATCGAGTTTAACCAATTAGAATAGCCAAAAGGTCGACCGTGTGAGAGAAATGATAAAAAATAAAAGTAAAAAACAACGGAAGAAAATTATCACAGTCGATGCTCACGCTTTATCTCCACTTGGCGATAAAAAGAACTCACCATCCATTTATTTGGCGTTCGCACAAATATAAGGATTCCTTGGGTTACCTTTCCCTTCAGACTGAGTTCAGGACGTTAAGGGATGAGGTTATAGCAGTCAAAACGAGCGCTTTTGTAAGCTCTTTAGCCTGTTAGGCTCATAGCGAGCTTTCGATAAGCTTAGCTATTTTTTGTTGGGTTTAACATCGGTTTTAGAACTTCTTTCATAGAAAGAAGTATAAGAGAATGTATTGAGACGTTATTAGTGAGATTTCTTTCATCGTTATTTTTACAATATTACGAATATTGGTTTTATATTTTTTCTTTTCAACTTCAAAATTTTTGGTTATATGTCACTTTGCTATTCATCAAATTATCATTAAGCTAGAAAAACTTAACTTTCACTAATTTTTTTTTTTTTGTTTGTTTGGAAGAGGTCAATTAGACCTCTATATCATCTGAAAAGCCATGAAGACTGAAGTGTTTGTGGGAACTCATCATTTAAAAGAAGGCTTTTTATCCCCACCGAAATCTATCTCGGAACATTTAGTCTCTATTCTGCTTCTGGATACTCCTCAAAATACTCCAGTTGGAAGTCCTCAATCAGACATTGTTACAGGTAAGATGCAAACATTTCTGTATTTAATTCTCATCACTTCCAGACGAAGTATATTTTCTGTTATATAGAATACATTTAATACGATGTCAGTCTTTTAGATATTTACTTTGAGTCCTTTTGTGTAAAATATTTGAGCGAAAATTGATTATTTAACGTTAAAACTTATCTTTCTAACTATTACAATATTTGTTTAATTTTAATAGAATAGTTTTAATTCAGTTCATTTTAAATATGAAATTTTTTAACAAAATGTTATACCTTAACTGAAATTGCAATTTATAAGTTGAAAATCTGTAACTAGATTAGATATCTAGTTGTAATATTCTGTGTACAGTCGCATCGTACTTCAATCCAGCTGCAGTTCTATGTATCTACCGGTCGATTTCGAATTTTCTCCTAGCACTCAGTTTGGCGCTTTTATCACTTTCTATTTTGTATGTATCACGTTTGCCGATCTTCATATTTTTCTTCATAAACAGGTATTTTTACTTATATATTGAAATAAAAATAGCTATTTTTTAGAATTAAAAATATTTGAAATACTAAAATTTCTTTTCATGTTGTATTATTTTGTTGTAAAACTTTCATCCAATTAAAAAAAACCAAAATCTTGGTTTTGAAATTTCAATTCAGTGTTTTTTTTAATTCGTATGATCATAGTACTTAGAGGAGAAGCAGATTGTTTTAATGCTTTGGGTAACAAAATTAATCCCATATGATCGTAATACTCAGCATATAATAAATCTCTCCATTCTAAATTTCCATATGTGTTGTTAAATTATGTTTATTTCCATATTTTAAGTAAGGTATTAAAGTAGTTGAATACCTGAATGTTAAAATGTAACTTACAAAGCTCCTCAAAGTTTTAGAAATGTGTGAAAATATAAAAAATCCATGCATTAATCTCAACTTCTGCTGTTTTAACTAGAAAGTGTTGTTTGACCAGTAATTTACTCGAACTACAATATTTCATCAAATGTTTTATTTCATTTATATTTTATGTTATTAAATTTAATGTCATGAATAGCATTATTGCATTATTTTTAACATAACAAAGCTCCAGATTTTTATTTTGGTATTGTAAATGTCTCTTATCTTAGTCTTATAGAAAATTTATTTAAAGTTGTAAAAGCTCTAATATTTTAATATCTTTGATTCGTTTTGAAAGAATGGCATGTACCGTTTTTCCAGTTAAATCATTTTTAAATAAAAATTTATTGCTGAAAAACTCGAAAGAGCACACAAATTCACGTTATATTTTGAACATTTTGTTACGTTTTAAAGTACTCAAATCTATTTTAAATTGTGTAGCATTTTAGTCAATTTAGAATTTGAAATTTTGTGCAAGGTAAAAGTATAGAGCAGTTATTTTCTCAAATTTCGGTTAAAGCTTCATTTGAATTGCTGAATAATTGTTACATCTTAAAATCGGCTTACAATATATGTTAAAATTGTGAAGACAAATTACTATGAACTAAAATTTCTAGATTTTCATGCTTTAAAAAAATGTTTGATAAAAAATTGCTAAAGGAGAAATAAGCCAATTTCTTTAAATTACAAAGAAATTGGTGTTTAGAAATATAAAAGGATAAGAAAATAGGATATTCAATAATATAAAGAGTAAAAATGTTTTAAATGTGATGGAGTCTTCAAATGTTCATCAATAATTGGACTCCTAAAACTTAAATTTTCAAACAAGATTCTTATCAGGAATAAATACCTTAATTTTACTCCCAATATGTTTAAATCTGTTTGACTATTAAATCTTTAAAAAAATAAGTATTCTAATTTTTTAATGTGGTATTCAAATGATGTATTCGTACATAGAGTACAGAAGTGTTGCTATGTATTTTATTAATATTTAAAATTTTAACTTTACTTAGAAGTTTATTTATCGAGAGTAGTTGAAAATGCGTTGTCATAAATGTTTGGGACTACTGAATTGGGACATAATTTAATATTTAGTGAGCTCCGAATTAATGTTTATTTTTTATCAGTAATATATTTTGTGTACTTCTGTGTTAAATGTATTTTCCAAATCAATAAAATAACGTATCATTATTACATGAAATGAAAAGTATTTGATTTGTGTAAGTCATTTTAGTTTCCTTTTGCCTTCTTATAAATTTTACATTGCAAATTTAAAATGCGTGAAGTTTTTACGTGTGGATCGAAGTTTAATTTTGCTAATTTTAGAATACCAAAATAAATTCACGATAGTAAGCTTCAAATTAAATAACCTTTTTATTTCTCATGAATTTTAAATTGCAGAATAGTCCCTCGATTGCAGTAGTCTACAAACGATTTATTTTGTCATTTTCGCTGTCAACACTTTTGTTACAGAGAGTAGAAGTAAAGTCGCTGAGCTAATATGGCGTTTCTCCAAATTTTAACATCTTGCTAGAATTATATTTCCCTTTACATTATTGTGAATAGCAAGATTGCGCCATTGAATTACAACTTTTTGGAAGATTTTGCTTGAATGCTAAAATAGCATACAGCCAGAAATTTTAATTCTTTATCTAAAGCTTCAATTTCTTAGAATTTGGAAGTTGATTAAACTTTGGTATGACATAATGTTCACCATTCTTGCAGTTATTCTATACTTCTGAACGAGCAATGGTTAATTTTTTTCCTTTTCTGTCTTAATCGTTTCTTAAATATTTTCGGTCTTAACCTGGCAAGATAAGTCTAAAATAATCTAAGACAATAAATGCAATGAAACATATTATAGCTTGAATATCGAGCGTGTAATTGTTAAATTAATTTCATCATACTATATAAAATATGCTAATGCTGTGTACATTTTCTATCATTTTTACGATTTAACTTATAAAGCGGCTTATGGGTTCGATTCTCACATTTGGTTCTGGTATTTGTAGTGGTTCGAAATTAACTTTTAACCTTCGTGAACAAGAAATGTCTGAGCGATAAACCATACCAAACTTGTCATAATACTAAGGTATGATTATCTTAATATATTCTTAATTGATGTTAGAGTTTCTTTGCTGTAACATACAAAAATTTAGATTTGAAATTTTATCAAGATTATTAGATACATATCAAGATTTGGAGGTACGAGGTGTAGGCATAAGAGTTATTATTCGCAAAGCATTTTTTTTTAACTATGAATCTAAGTTGAAAGCTATATTAAAAGAAAACTTCATAAAATTCTTTACGAAAACGTAGCCCGGCGGCGTAGTAGTTAGGCTTCGCTCTCCCGACTCGCTGGTCCAATGTTCATCCCTCGTGTCTGGGCTAAGTCGACTCGGCTTTTTATCCCTTCATTAGGTCCCAAACATGCTTGGGAACTAAACACTGATCTTTTCGCGTTAGGCTGATCACCTAAATCAGTGATTTGCATTTTAGAGAAATAAAGAGTTAAAATTGCGTAACCAATTTTAATGTTATATGTGAAGGCATACTTTTAGTCACATTTGAATAGTTTGTATCTGAATGCTAAGTTCTAAACAGGTTTTACACGAATTTTTAAAATTTTTTTCCTCCTAAAATTGACTTTAGAGGAATTTTGAAAGTAATAGTAATTCACTCTAACTCAAGCTGGCAGCTGAATGGTTCTGGCCATTGGTTCAACAGTTCGTGGGTTCGAATCAATCCTTGGCAAGGATGTTTGTAGTGGTTCAGAATCAACTTTGAAACTGTAGGTCCCCGAGCTAATTAGCCCTAGTGGACAATAAATGAGAGTTAAGCGGCAAGCAAACAAAATCACTGTGATTCTAAATAAATCAAATATTTAAACAGTTTTAATTTCCAACTCCAAAGTTACATGGCTGAGAACCTGGGGAAAACCTCATTTGTCACTAGTAGAGATTGAATCCTGTACATGACCTATGTAAAGATTCACTGTGAAATAACCTGAAGAACGCTAAAAATTCTGAGGGTTATTCCTCAGTTGATACGGCGTGGAAGTTGAGCCTCGACGCAGACATCAACCTCGTAATCTTATTGTTTGAAAATTAACCATTTCTGGTGCCTGAATCACCTAAAAACGAAATTTAATTATGAAATATTTAATATGACTATAATAATAAGGAACTAATTAGATACCTAGAATAGGCTCAGCATAAATGATAGCATCAGTCTTAACCGTTTGAGTGCGGCGAGGCGCTATCGCGCTTCGCTTGTTATGCACCAAAAATACGGAAAAACGCGATAGCGCTTTTCTTGTTTTGTTAATTAAATTACTACGCATTTGAATCCGCACTTTTAGCATATATATAAGAAAACTCTTCAGCACTCAAACGGTTAAATTAAATTTGGCTGGAATTTATATTGGCTCGGACTCCGCTAAGCCTCCTTGTGTGAAAAGTTACGTTGAGTGACAATCCCAACTCAGTCTAATGGTGCTATCATTGTGTAATACAAAAATATTGTTATAGGCTCCATACTCCTTACGAATATTGATTATTCAATGAATGACTCTTGATTATTTAAAATGTTAAGGAAAATCAGGTTTGCAGAATCAATTTTTTTCGAAGAGATATTATAGTATTGCTAAGGGTTTTTAAAGTGTGCATGTGTTTCCAAAACATTAAATCAATACTCCAGTTGTCAGATATCAATCCAAATTGACTTAAAATTGTAGGAAAATGTTACATGACAACTAAAGAAATTTCGCAAGATTAGAAAGAGCGAAATATTAAAATATAGTTTCTCCAGATTGTTAAAAGCAGTGAGAGGGATTTAAAAGCAATAAATTGCCAAAAGATTTCGCAGTTTTCTGTTACACGGGACTTTTTAATAGATCCAGTAACGTATCTCGTAATTATTTGATCACTTTGATTTGTAAAACGTTTCTGCGAATATTTCAGCCGAATGGTTAGCTCTCTGGCATTTAACATGGCGCAGCTTGTCCTTTTTGGACCTTGCGCCTTAAAACCAAACCAACCATCTGGCGTTTAACAGTTCGTGGGTTCGAATCCCTCCCTGGGTAAGGATGTTTGTAGTGGTTTGGAATCCACTTTAAACCGTAGGTCCTAGTCTAACTAGTCCTTGTTTGAAAAAAAATGCGTTCGATAAACAAACCAAACCTGCTAGTATTTCAAATTTATCATAATTTTATTAGCAACATACTGCATATAAAGTATTCGATTGGTATAGCTTTATTTTATAAATTAAAAAATTGTAATCTAGATTGTTACTTTTTTGACGTTTTTTAATCTATTTATCAGACAGTTTTAATTATCAATAAATTGTTACGGAGTAATGGTTTTCCATTTTAGCGAATGCTAAAGTTTCATTTTTAATCACATTTTCAACTGGTTCTATTGCAAGTCACTACTCTAAATTTGAACTGCTATATCATAATTTAAATGCTATAAATGTTATTCTATCGTAATGGTCGCCAAAACTGCAATCCATTGTAAAAGTCAGATTTTAATCCTATTTAAAAAAAAATCGTGAAGTTTTTCATACTGCTTCTTTTCTGTTACCCAATAATATGTACATTTGATTCCCAAAAGTGTTCGTACTCTTACGAGTTTCAGTTCAAATATTGCTTTGTTCCTAAATTTCAGATATAAGAATTAATATTTGAAAATGAGAATTTTCTAATATCTATAGAAATCTCTTGTGGCAAAACTAGGTAAAACATTTTATGAACACGGTAAAACTTTTTTTTTTCTGGAAAATCAATAATCCCTAAGTAACTGAAACGTTACCTCAAAGACGAAGAATTTTGTGCATGTATTAGTAAATATTGTGTCACTTAGTATATATATATATATATATATATATATATATATATAGAACATTCATGTATTTCTAATTGAAGGAAAAATATTGATCCCTGTCTGAAGCAGTATTAAATTCAAATTCTTTACTTAGTGAACTTTGAATTTTTTAATTTTTTTATTTCATTTAAGTTGAACTTTCAGCTGTCAACTGCGCTCTTAAGTTTCAACGCAAATTTGGAGACGTCCTCAAAATAGCTTAATTGTTTATGTAAGTAAGAATTTCATCACGCGATGACTTGCAACTAATCGATGAATATTTCTTGCTACTCTACCCTTTAATGAAGTTCTAAGCTAAGCTATAAAAATATTTAGGAAAATCTCGTAATTTCCGTTTGTGTGTAAGGTGTAACCCTTATAAAAGTCAATGTTGATATTTTTATTTCATGTGTTTATTTAGAATTATTTGCTTGTAGCAATATAACTTCTATGGTGGAATGTTGAGCTGCAGGTGAATGGGTAATGTCCTGGTCTTCTATACATAACTTTTGGGTTCTCTCGATTCCCAATTTGGGCGTAAACTTTATAGTGGTTTGGAATGTAAATTTTAGTCGAATTAATATACTTAGATTAATGAAATTGGAATTAAGATTACCAACGTTGTCTTTCTAGTGAACTATCGTGACTATTCAAAAAAAGTGGTTTAAACTAATATTTTGTTTTCTATTTAAATGCATATATTCCCTCGCCGAAGAGTGATAATTTTTAGTACGATATCCATTAAAAATTATTTCGTAGACTTAACGAAGCAAAAAAAAGCACAACGGAAGCTACGACCATCCCAAGCCTCTTGACACGACGCATTTTTCTTTATTTCCTTTCGTCCTTCAATTGCCATTGCTCTCTTTGTAAGTTTTATTTCCAGTGCGATAAAATGAGAATTACGCCGTTTTGTAAATATTGACGCGATTCCGAGCATTAGAATCACAATGCTCGGAAAAGAACATGGTCTTTATTTTCAAAATGCTTAACTTGATTTTATTATGGTGATTCATAGGTTGCATATTAAAAACATTTACAGTAATTCTATTTTTAAACCCTATGTTCTAGGGATGCGATTTTTTGTAAATAAGTTAAGATATAAGTTAAGATTATATATTTTAATAGAAAATATATTTTAATATATTTTCTATTAAAATATATAATCTTAATAATAATAATTTTCCTTTTGATGCAAGATTATTATATTTTAATTTAGTAATAGTATAATCTTAATTTTCCTTTTGATACAAGATTATATATTTTAATAGAAAGGATATAAGTTAAGATTATATATTTTAATAGAAAAACACAAAGGATTTACTTACAAGTTATTAAGTTATAAGAGATCTGTACTGAATAATTTTCTCTCTTTACACGTATTAAGAGTATTTCAAAAAATGTTTTGCTAATAAAAAATGTTAATATTGATAAATTTTTCAAATTGTTGATATTGTGAGTTTGAATCAAATTGTATATTTAATTTTTTGTATTATGTGTATAATTTAATTCTAAGAATTTTTTATAGTTAAAAATTCATAGCCTTTATTCATGTAAAAATATTTAAATATTTATCAGTTTCTCTTTTATATGCATAGAAATGATTTTAACTGAAGTTTAAAACTATTATTCAAAAATACACCCAGAAATCTAGTCCTGTATGAGTTATCAAAAGGAAAATTAAAATTCAATCACAGCAGCATTTTTTTTTTTTTTTTTGTCATTTGTTAACAAAAATAATTATTAAGACTACAGCAATTCACTGTTTTAAATGTTTTGGTTTGTTTCTAAATGATATTTTGGTTACAAAGACAAATTGTAACATGCCCAAACAGTTGAACTAGTATCTGACCAATTTGCACTTTGATAATCAATCAAGAGTTTGACTCCCACTTCAGGCATTGGTTGCATAATATTCTAAATCCTTATTAAACTTTAGGTCTTAATTGGTTAAACTGACTAAGTCAATAAATCACCAAATCAGTCTTATCGGGCACTTACAATTTTCATATTCCGAATTTCTACAAACATTTACCGAGATAGCAGTTGAATCAGCAAAGTGCTGAATTCAGCTCTGATCTTATTTCAGTGAAACAAATTTTTCTGTATAATAGTTAATATTGAATTTTTTTTTTACTTGTGATATCAATTTCTATTTGTTAAAAATGTTCTGTTGGATCCCAAGCCAAATAGGTTTTGCAAGGCAACTAAGAAGTTGCAGCTGCTAAAGTTGCATCCAGACTACTTCTGTCATCAGTTCCCTTATCTGATATAAGGAAAGTTATGAAGTTGATATATTCTCTACAACAGGAATCATAGAACCAGCAGGTCAGCAACAAGCTCCATGCAATATTTCCATTCATGATCTCATTTTGATACGTCCATGTATGTTTTAATATCGTGTCCTGTTTTTAAAACTTAGTTTTATTTATTTTTTTTTTTTCCAAGTGATATTTTAATTTCATTTGATTGTGATGGCCCACCAACCTACAGAAACCTTTTTGCTTTCTAAAGGAAATAGAATTTATAAATTTTAAATAACTTTTATACTTTTAATAATGTCATCAATTTTATTTTATATTTTGCTTTTAATTTGATATTTATACAAGATTCTGATTTAGCAAAATTTTAATGTTGCTTGTTTATAAAAATCTTAAGTTTTAGCACAGCTTATCTTTGGATCTTGTGTGAAAACTCAACCATCCATCAGTGTTTGCTGAACTGGCAGCCAAATAGTTAGCGCTCTACCTTTGTTCAACAGTTCATGGGTTCTTTATGGGCATGGATGTTTGGAAGGGTTTGGAATCCATGACTCTAGGTTCTGGTCTAATGAGCCTTCATGTGAACAAATTACTATCAAGTGACAATTTGTACTCATAGGCTGTGGGCCCAACATTTGTAACTTGGAGCCAATGTAATTCCATTAACATTTTATTATCAAATATTACTATTTACACTAAGTTCTCCCTTCATAGACTACATTTTTTTGAGAATTATAATAAAATGTTGTACTACTGCTATATAAAAAGTTAATTCACCAGCTAATGCACTAAAATTTTTTCTACGGTGTCCTTTACTCCAAAGTTATGCAATGAAAAACTGTTATAAAAACAGTCTACATTACACCTGCTACAAGTTATGAGTATTCTGTTGACAATTTTTAACATTAAATTTAATATTTAAAGTTTGAATTGCTGTTTTCATTGTGGGAAGAAAAATCTTAGAATTATTTCCCCTTTCTTTGAAAAAAGTTGGAACGAAGTAAAAGAATGTTAACAAATGAATGTTACTTGTCATGAGCATACAATTTCCAAGAACTTAATATTTCTGGAAGAAAATAAATGTTTCAGTATACCTATGAATAAAAACCCTTGGCTCTCATGAAAAATGTTATTAGCTTTTAACCGATAAGACTAGTATTTCTGCTGCTGATATAGGATATTCCAAGAAATTATCAGAGGGTAGACAAAATATTGATTTAGAAGATATACATAACCCTGTATAGCATGAAGAAAAAGCAATCCTGTTTTGTGAAGCTGATTTGCATATTGCCAGAAATATGCATTATATACCAAGGAATGAAAAAGAAACCTTGTTACTGTATATGGGAGAACAGGAAGAGAAAAACTGAGTAGATGTGAGGTAAGATTTGTGCTTGTTATAGATGTAATTATCAATTGGAAATTAATAGGAATTTGGCAGATGAATCCGAATTGTCATTTTTTACCACTTTGAGATTTAATTTTCATTAAAGAAAATTAATATAAAAAAGCAAATAGTAATAAAATAGTAAGTTCTTAAGAGTTCATTAATTTTAATTAGCTACTTTCAAATGCTTGATATTTGTTTAATAGTATTTAATTTTTGAAATGGAAAACACTTATTCTAAATTATTTTATTGCAATTGCGTTTATATGATAAATAACATTAATCAAAGTTATCATTATTTTGAAATAAATATAATATTAATGTAAACTTGTATAATTTTTGATAATTACTAAGCCTGCATTTCAATATTGTATTCAACTAATATAAATCTTTCTCTATTTTTTTGGAAAGAGATTTATAAAATTCTTTTAATCAGTTATTAAATCATTGATTTCTTATTTATTTTATGGTACAATGTCAACTGTATATGTATATATAAGTTAAGTAAAAATAAATTTCTTGATTTGAATTATTAAAGCCATGATTATTTTTTGAGGTAATAAAAAGTGTCAAACATTTAAATATTAATTTTTCTTATTGGTAAGAATTTTCCCCAGTTTATTTAATGTAAATCTCTTTGAATTGTAAGACTTTTTTATCACCTATTTGAGTAGCAAAGTAAATAATAAACTACTTCTACTTTATTCCTGAATTGTAAAACTATACATTATTCTCACATACACTAATTTCTGTTAGTAGCATTTTTGCATAGTAAAAATCAAGCTATGTGTTTGTCCAGTCATCTAAAATATTTATAGTACATAATTATATATGTTAAAGTAAGAAACCTGTTATTTAAACCATTATCAAAGATAATGAGTTTTAAGAAATATTGTGTAAGTGTTAACCAGTGAAATAACAAAATTTGCTCACTATCCACAACTGATTCAGTTCTAAATATAATGTAATTTATTTTAGAGTAATGAATCTCTGTCATTGTAAATACTATTACAGTAAAATTTTTTAATTTTCTCAAACATTTAATTTAAAAACATGTTTCTAAAGGCATAATTTACATATAATTTTATCTATTTATGAATAATTTAAAATTTGATTACACACTCACACTAATACAAATATTTCAAAATAGTTCAAATCTTATTTATTGTTGTATAAGCTGAAAATATTCAAAATAACACCGGAATAGATTTCATTTTATTTACTGCATTATAATATCTTAAAAAGTATTAAAATACATCCAATTCAACCATATTAAAAGAAATATAAACTAATTTGTTTCTTTGTTTTTGCTAAAATATTTATCTAGTAAAGTTAGTTTTTAATG
The DNA here is from genome assembly GCA_026290005.1 of Latrodectus geometricus. NCBI lineage: Eukaryota > Metazoa > Arthropoda > Arachnida > Araneae > Theridiidae > Latrodectus > Latrodectus geometricus. The sequence goes on from JAPDSC010067202.1 coordinate 837,083, forward strand.
TTTATATTTTATTTTGAATTATAGTGAAATATTTTAACTTTTATGGTAATGGTATAGTTGATTGTTGTATTACCACTTATATTATGGTTTATATTCAAACTTCATTTTTACTTGGAAAAGTAAATAAACAAGAAAGAAATATTGTTTATCTGCGCATGTGATTGGCTGAACGAATATGCAACACTGGGCGGGAGTTAAAAAGCAGTGAAAAAGTCCATTGTATTTTTGTTTTAAAATAAAAAGCAGTTTCTTCCAGAACTTTTTCACATAAAATTAAATCTTGTGTTTTAAAATTGCCTCAAAAGAAATGGGGCAAAACTTAATTTTAAGCCTCTTATGCTAGTTTCAGCCCACGGTCTATTACCTCAAAAGTCTGCTTATACATTATATGCTAGCGTAGCGTAATAAATATGGATAATTGTACTTATGATGTGCATTTGTAGAAAAGTCTGAATTGTAAACCTTTTCTAAATATTTAATTATTAATAAAAATATAGCACGAACTTATAGGTATTAAATACTCAATATCTATTAGTTCATGATATATTAAGTTTGAAGTAGTGTAACAGAGGCAAAATAAATTTGTAATATCTTACTAAATAAAGCATCGTACTTCGTATCTAAAATCAAATAACTGGAAAGAACTAAATTCTTTTGTTCTTCAAATATTAAATTCAAAAATCACAAACGAAAATTGAATTTAAGCATCACATAAAATATACGATTTCAGAAAATTAAAATAACTATCAAATTTAGTTGTTGAAGAATTGCAACAATGATACTTCAATAAAGTTTGTTTTACGTAGGAAAATTCGATGAATTCAATGCGGATTTGATAATTTCATATCTATTTTGTATGAGCTTATTAGATAAAAATGGATTAATGAAAAAAGTATATTTAGATATATAAAAGCAGTTATTTTGTTTCTTTCAAAGGAAAACGCCAATTCTATTGGGGACAGTTGAAAATGGTTAGTTTTTTAGGTTATTTGAAATCGGTTATTCTGATTAAATTTGAAGTTTGAAAATATACTCAGTCTTAAAATCTTGTCATTTTTCTTTCTCTTAATTTTAGAATTTTCCTTTAAATTTTCTAATACGTAAAACTTTGAGTACTTGCGAGAAAATTTAAAAATTTGCTTTCCTTGTAAATTACGAATGCCAGTTATAAACAATGAATTTTTTTGAATGCCATTTCAGTTTCTTTTTACAACATAAACTTGTTTGATAATTTAAATGTAAACATATGAATTGGTAGCTGAATAGTTAGCTATGCCCTCAGTACACTAGTTTATAGGTTCGACTCAAACCAAAATCATTTTGCTCAAAAAAGATTATTGAACAAAAAACGTAATTTTCACACAATTGAATTTTTTTTATTCATGCAGTAAAATTTTCCATGCGCTAGATTTTATTAGTTTCTATCGGACATTGATAAAAGCAGAATCTATTTAAATCTATAAACTTCATTTTCTTTATTTCTAGTTTACTGTATTGCCGAATAAATTTTTTTCTTACGAAATAATATTTTAAGTAACTTAAATTAGTTAAATTGCCAAGAAATTATAAAAATTCACACAGTATGTTCGATAATACTCAAAAACTCTTTTTACCCCTAGTCTTTATTGGCTTGCACTTGCTATGTCTGACTTTTTATTGTTACTTACCTCTCGCTTCTCCTCAGCTTGCCGCTGAGATTGCATTTTCGTTTAGATACGTTTTCTTCGTGCCTATCTAACATATAAAGTCTTTCCTGAAATCTAAAACTAGACACAGTAAGTGAACGAACCTTCTTGAAATGTTTTGAAACATTAGCAATTATTTTCAAACTTTTATCACTTCAGGGCCGGCGCTAGGGTTGGGCAAGCCGGGCCCCTGCCCAGGGCGGCAACCTTAGGGGGCGGCAAATTGGCCCTAAAATTAAATTTCTCAAACTTTTAAACATTTTCTATTTCTAAAATAATTGAGTTTTGACCCATGCTATACTCCAGGGCCGTGTACTGAACCTACTCCATGGATAGCTAAAAAAGAGGCACTTGGTACAAGAATAAATTCAGATCCGAGTTCCTGGCCAACTAGCTTATCAAAAGCAGAAATATATTTTTTGGTAAAAGAAGGACTACCTCAACCATTAAAAGAATACAGTTTTCCGTATAATTATACCGGTCGAAGATTTAGCGCTCTTCATTATTTGAGAAATATGAAAAATGACGAAAAAGTCATGCGTAACTGTTTAGTTTATATAACTACTAAAGACTGTGAAAATATTGTGTTTATTGCTTTTGCTGCAAACTTTTTGGTCCTACTTTAAGTTCCCTTTCTATTGGAAGTTTTAAAGATTGGAAGCACCTCGCTAAGACTTTAAATCAACACGAAACCTCTAAAAATCATATCGAAAGTCAAAAGTCTTGGATTGAATTAAGTCAAAGAATACAGTACTCTAAAACGATTGACAGTCATTCACAAAGACTTATTACCGCAGAAATATATTATTGGGGCGAGGTGCTTCTACGAATTGTTTCAACAATAAAATTGCTTGCTCAAAATTGCTAAGCCCTCCGAGGTACAAGTAACAAACTTTACGATTTCATTAGCGGTAATTTTTTACAAATTATTCAATTACTTGCTCAGTTTGATCCAGTAATGGAAGAGCATATCCACAGAGTGCTTAAAAAAGAAGCTAAAGTGCACTATCTCGGAAAAGAAATTCAAAATGAAATGATTATTCTTTTAGCTGAAAATATAACATCCCATATTATTACTGATATTAAAAAAGCTAAATATTATTCAATAATTCTAGATTGCACTCCAGATATCAGCCAGATCGAGCAAATGACAGTTTTAGTAAGGCATGTCCAATCCCATTGACAAGTCCAATCCCAGGGAGGTTTCCATTAAGATTAATGAAAGCTTTTTAGGCTTTCTTCCGGTTGAAAAATCGACTGGATATGAACTTTCAGCTCTAATACTTAAAAGACTTGAAACATTGGGATTGAATTTGCAGGATATGAGATGACAGGCTTACGATAATGGGGCCAACATGATAGGCAGTAAATCGGGAGTGCAATCTAGAATAAATGCGTTAAATCCAAGAGCATTTAACCTTCCATGTAACAGCCACTCATTAAACTTGGTAGTTAATGACGTGGCAAAAACATCCTTCCAAGCCGCCAATTTTTTTAATATAGTCCAAAAAATATATCTGTTTTTTTCCTCAACTTTTTGATGGACCATATTATTAAAATATGTTTCCGGACTTACTTTGAAACCTCTAAGTGATACTCGTTGGAAAAGACGAATAGATGCATTGAAACCACTAAGGTATCAATTAGGAGGGATATACGATGCTTTACTTGCTGTTTGCAAAAACTCGGAGGTTGACAACTCTATAAGAGTTGAGGCTTCTGGACTATTAAGTTGTGTTAAACAATTTAAATTCTTATGCTGCATTGTAATTTGGTACAAAATCTTAAATTTTATCAGTCCTATAAGTAATCTCTTGCAGACAAAAGACTATGATTTACCATCTGCTATGGAGCTCTTGAAAAATTGTAAAGATTTTTTCAAGGATCTTAGATCGGACAGAGCCTTTAATGGAATGCTTTGCGATGCTCGAGAACTCGCAAACGAAATTGGCATACCAGCTAATTTTGAGCTCACCCAGCCACGTCATAGAGTTCGAAGAAGGAATGTTAATTTCGACTATGAGGCAAAAGATGATCCAATAGAAGATCCTGCTTTGAAATATAAGGCAGAATTTTATTTTTTTACATTAGATAAAGCTATCAATGCATTTGAATCCAGGTTTGATTTGATCAGTACCCACAGCAACTATTTCCAATTTTTATACAATATTTCTGATTTAAAAGATATTCCTCAAAATGACATTATAAAGTATTGTAAAGATTTAGAAACATTGTTGACTGATGGGAATTCATTCGATATAAACGCGCTTAACTTGGCAGACAAGATAGTAGCTGTTTTGGCTTTGCTAAACAGAAAAGAAAGTCCAGTTGAGAGTTTAAAATTCATATCGAACCTGGATTTTGCTCCTAATCTTGATATAGTTTTAAGAATATTGCTGACTCTCCAAATAAGTGTGGCAAGGGGAGAAAGGAGTATCTCCAAATTAAAATTAATTAAAAATTTTTTACTCTCCACAACTACCGAGGAACGACTAAACGGCTTAACAACAATAGCCGTCGAACATGACCTGGCTGAAAAAATTAATGTTAAAGATATTATAAAACAATTTTCAGAATTAAAAGTGAGAAAAAAACACTTTTAATTTCAACTCTCGGATTAAATGTATTTTTAATATGTAATAAAGTTTTGATATTTAGTGGTTTTATAATTTGTTTTACTTTTTTTAAAATATCTGTTCTGTATTTTATAATTATGCACCAGAAATGACTCTTTCCTTTTTTTTCTGCGCAGTCCTAATTTTAATTTAGTGCCAAAAACATAAATAAATAAATTAGTATTTTTTTGCTAATCGAAACTTCAACATTGCTGATGATTGCAATTTTTTTACTCGTTTTATTTTACCATTAATCGTGGAAAGGGTTTAGGTTATCTCTTTTAATTTTTGTTATAAAGGGGCGGCATTTTACCTCTTTGCCCGGGGCGGCGAAGCTGCTAGCGCCGTCCCTGATCACTTATTTCTGAAATAAGACGCGTTATGTTGAGAATATTTAGAAATTCGTTCACAACTTGGAACTGGTCTTACCTCTATCAGATATAAATTTTTCACTTTGAAGTTATTTATGTTTTATTTCTACGAAAGAAAATTTGATAGTTTCAGTGATTATTGAAAATTTTAGGTAGTATTTTTCCTGACCCAAGGTTCTTTTTAAATCAAAATACTGTGTCGATAAAATTCGTGATCTTTCTTATGCATGCTTTTATTAGATTACCATTCTAAAGTACTTAAGGTTAACATTGAATACTGTTTATTTCGTTCGGTGACTTTTAAAAACTTAAGTCATAAATCCGATTCTTAATATTTGAGTTCTATTACCGTGTCATGGTCTAATTTTAGTATTATACTACACGTATGTTTTGTGAAATTAAGATAGGACTGGCTTTACTAATCTGGTTTTTATAAGCTGTAGGAGCAAGTTTGAGAGAACACGAAAACGCCTAACTTGACCTTTTCCTTTGATATTGAGGCTGCAAGCATGAAAATGACCTGAAGAATTGTGTATTTGTCTTTTCATTTTTGCATAAGGTGTATTGAAAAACCTGTAAGATTTAAGAGTAACTTAAATAAATTCATGATATGAAAACTTGATTTCCGGTAACATTCGCAAAATTTAACGAATTTTTAAAATTTAACGAATTTTTTTAAATTTGCGAACAAAATGAATAAAGTGATATTTGTTAATAAAACCAAAGTGAAATTTTATAGCTTAATTTCGAATATTTCACTTTTGCCTTGCACATCTTGTATTGAGACACCTGCTAATTTATTAGCTCGAGATCATTCAGTTTCTACATTCTTATCTCGTTGCTCCTTAAATCTTTTCTGAATGCAGCGGAAGTGTAGGGTCTTCGTTTAACAGCTGGCGCATTTCCCCTAGTAGTTTTGTTCTCATCGGAACATGCAGTAATTGTATGGTGGGAAATAAATTTTTCTATGGATCTAAAGTATGCGAAATTACTTTAGTGTAATAGTTGTTTTCTTGTTATTTATAATATAAAGTTGTGAATTAACTGAAATTAAATTTACCCCCCAAAGTGTAAGAAGTATTTAAGCGAAGTGGTTGAACTTAAAACTTCATATTTCTATGAATTAAGTCATGGGACCAGACACTGTCCGATTTATCAAATTCTGACTGAACACCACATATTAAATATTTTGCGCCTAGTTTTAAATTAATAGTTCAGAATCAATACTGCAAAATTCAGTATTCAGTAGTAGATAATGATTCAGAAGCAGTTATAATCGAATCATTAAGATTGTTACTTCTACTGGACCATAAATCAGAATTGTATTGGCATCTATTTGTATTTATTCTATCTAGTTATGTGTTGGTACTTTATATAAAGTCACATTAATTACTCATACAAAATAATTAGTTTTCCAATCTTGTGTATCTAGATTCATATTTAGATTCTATCTTCATATCTAGATTCATAATTAGAGAGTCATATTTAGAGGATTTTGATCCTTTTTTACTAGTTTTTAACTCGTAGTTTTGAAGCATTAGGCCAATTTTATTGTATTTCAACTGGGTGCTGTTAATAGCCCATTCTGCAATGTACACAAGAAATCAAGAATTTAATATTTTTAATAGTCACTGAAAAATCCTTTAAATATCTGCTCTCCGAATTGTTTTCCTGTAAAATACTTTTGAATTCTAAAGAAGTTTTGTAAAACTCTTGTGTTTAAAGGCATGGGTTGTATTGATTCATGGCGATCTGATTACTTTGAAAATGCGTCTTAAAATTTGATGTATTTTTTTTTTAAGTAATTCAGATGCTGCTTCAACACCAAAATTACACAAAAATGTGCTTTGTGAGTCTAAGGAGGAAAATCGATTTGGATTTTGCTCAAAAAGATCGATGTGAAAAACGAAATTTCAGTTTATCACTTAAGGGAGGAGGGTTAAATTATAAAGATATGCATGAACAGCTTAAAAAATTGACCAGGTTCTAAAAATTACTCCTAATTTTGTTGTATTTTAACAAAATTTAGGTTTCTTAAAAAAATTTTTAAGTTTTTTTTTTAATTTTTGCTAAAATTTTATTTGAAAATATTAAATTTGTAAATTAAATTCTCACTGTATGCCTCAAGTGTGAATGATTTTCAAATATTTCTTGTAAGATATCGATAAAATTTTCTTAACTAAAATTCGACTTCAAGGAATATGACTTATTTAAAATATTAAGTTGAAAGAGAGAAATTATATACCATTTTACGAGTCTCTCGCATTAAATAAATTCAAATTATTTTAAATCAAAACTAATTTGTTCAGATTTTCGAATTTGGATTGCATAAGATTTTTCAGTATTACTCGGCAACGCTTATTAAAATAAACCAGGAAATTTCAAGATTTTTTTTTTCTGCGTTATTTACACCTGTTTTTGGAAATAATACAACGAATCAATTATTTTACCTTTATGAAAAAATTGATGTTTTGAGCAAATCGAGTGTTTTACTTTCCAAGTGCAAGTATTTTTTCTTAAGGTGGCGTTTTCTGAAATACGCGTGATTAGTTGGCACTATATATATAATTTATTTCGTTCTTTTAAAAACATCTATTCACGAACAAATCCTTAAATATGGCAGTTGAATGGGTGCTTTAGTTCAATAATTCCGCGGGTTTGATTTTCACCTCGAACTTTGACTAGCTGGGAATTAATGTGAGATTCGGTTGAATTAGCCTTTATAAGACAAATTAATAATTAAGCAACAACCATTTATTCTATTCGCATCATAGCTTCTATAAAAGTGAAGCGCCATTTAAACAGCTTTGTGTAATAATCAATCTTATGCGTTAATTTTACCACTAAATCTAGAAACTTTTCTTTTTAGATTAGTATATTTAAATTAGTAATTAATAGAATATTTAAAACTAAGTATATATTTCTGGGAAACTTAATTTCTAAATACATACCATCCAAGTTCAAAACTGGAGGGTCTTAGTTATTTGTTTTAAAAGCTCCCAATATTCTATCGTTGTACAAATGTGTATAAGATATTTTATGTTATGCAGTATTTTAGATTCCGAGGTTCTTCAGATATACCAATGGTCCTGATTTTACCAAAATGAATTGAAATTCCAATTTTGTTCAAAATCCGGGTTTTTCTTTAGTTTCACTACAATGAAGGTAAAGATTTTGACGAGCTCCAAGTTTAATAGATCTCTGACCTACGGTTCGGAGATATTTTTTTGTCATGCCGAATCTAAACTGCATGTTCTGTTCTTACTCTTTATGAGCGGTGAACTGAATCCACTTAGTACTCGGGTGCAAAAAGTTATCAAAATTGAACAATTTTCTCTTTCTTCGATCACTAAATGCGCATTTAGACTATCATAAAAAATTTATCTGTTTAAAAAGAGCTATTTCGAAATTTGTTAAAAATGAAACCTTATTACATTTCATAGTGTCAGTAATTCATTGCTGATATTTAAAATCAAATGAATTGAGTTATTACTGTTCTATCATTTGGTAAGTAATGAATATTTTCTGAGGGATTATACTTTTAGCTAAAAGCACTTCATATTTGCGTAGGTGAAAAACTGCACATGTTCTGTAACAACAGAGTGAAAGCATTTATTTTTTGTTCTTTACTTACCAAGACATGGAAATAGTTAAGTGCATATATTTAGTTTTAACGGACTAGTTTTTTTTAGCTCTAAGTTATTTTTATTTAAAATATTTTTTAATGTATTCGACACTAAAAATTTCGCACTGTAAGAGTGAACGATTTAACTTAGTTAAAATTTCAAAAGTATGCATTTTTTCATGGTCACGGTCCATGTGAAGTTCTTTGCTATCAAAAGATCAAGAATAAAACTAATTTGATATTAGTGAAAGTTGCTATAATTTTAAATTAAATTCTTAAAATTGAAACTTCATGATATAATTCAAAACCATTTTCAGCAATTTCAATGGCAACCTTAGATGCATTTAACCAAAACGAATAGTTCATTAACTCATCAAAAAAATATTTGATGCCATTATATATTATCTAGTTCACATACCCACATTTAAATTTTACTTTTTCAATGTTGAATCAAATTGATTTAACATTCCATAACTTTAGTTCTGGTAACGTCCTGAGAAATATGTTCAACATATCCCCCCAAAAATCAGGGGGAAACACTGTATTACGTTCAGCTCGCTTCAAGAAGTAAAATTATTTTGTTGGTAGAAAAATCAACTCGTTTTTATATTTTGGCATAAATATTTGATTAAATTCTAAATTTTCTATAATTTATCAATACAATTCTTAATGCTATGATGTCGCGAAAATTATAGAAGCGCATTTTTCAATTACGACCAATCAGCTATCGTTATTTTAAATAATTACTTTTAAAATTATGTTTAAAAAAATCTGTTGGAAAATTTAATTATTTTGGTCTGGCAACTTCATAAATCTGGACGCTTATTCGATAGAAATTCATTTTCGGCTCTGTTCGTGTTCTTGACGCCTGAAATTTGAACGTTCGAAATTTGAGTTTTTGTGGTGTAATTTATCATGGATAGAGGTAATTTATTTACCAATGAATTTTTAATTGATATTTTAGATACATATTTCTTAAAGGATTTAAATTTTTACGACTTTGAATTTTCTTTCAGATCCTACTCCATCTACTAGTGCTGGTCCTTCGAATGCTGGACTTCGGCCTCTGCCTTCACCGTCGGCTTTACCTATTCGCATCCCGAAGGAGAAAAAAAAGAAAAATAAGAAGAGGAGACCTGAATTTATGTATGATCAAATTTTCTCTGGTATGTAAAACTTTTTTCAATGCGTTTACTAAGCAAACTGAAGTCCAGATTTGTTAGGCTTAACTTATGCAGCGAGAATTCTAAATCGAATTAGATTTGCTCCATCGAGTATTTGATAATATAATTTTTTTAATTGCAAAATATTTAAAGAAGTCTTGAAATAATTTTAATAACTATGCAATTAGTGTTTAAGGTTTTCAACTTTAGAATTCACATTTACTTCGGAATTCTTAAATTGTGATGTGCAATGTAGTTCCATTCAAAGTATGATTTTCGGATTTCGGTAAAATTTCGGTCAGTAGCTCCATTTGTCGAAATTTTTTTCGTGGAGGGGACTTAGGTATTAGAATTTGATTAACAAATAATGGCCCCCAATCGGCTTTTTGTAAAGGATAAGAACTATAAGAAATTGGGGAGAAAAATGGCGCCATTTTTGAATTGGTAAGCCTTATGGTGTATAAGAAAACAGTAATTGTATTAAGAGTTGATATATTAAAATTTTCTTTTTGAAAGTACTTTAGAATTAAAATTGAGGGAAATAGTAGGAAGTAATGTAGTAGAAATTTTGTAATTTATAAAGAATCGAATTTATTATCTGGATGATAATTACGTTTTATAAACTCAACTTAAAAGTAAATAATTTTGGGAATTAAATGAATTTTTGTAATTAGAGGTTTAAAATTTTTTAAATCCAATGATTTTAGATTGAAAATTGACTTGTAGAATTCTGAGTTTATAGATTTTATACAATATTATCTCATCAAATATGTACACTAAAAGAATCTTTAATTTAGGCGAAAAAATATTGTTTATGCAAATACATAATTTTATGCAGTTTCTGAAGTTAAAGAATTTCTGCGATGGCTAGTAAATTCAAAAAAAAAAAATATTTTAGAATAAATTTTTAAAGATTGTATTATAGTTTCTATTGCAGATTAATGGAAAATATTTCTGTAATATTTTCCCATTAATCTGCTATTGAATCCATTAAGATCTTTTAAGAATATTCTAAAATTTGGGAATAGAATAATTTTGTAGTTTCTTTTATAATTGAAAATTTAAATATTTAAAATACAATTCTATGCCCGTAGAAAGTAATTAGAACAAAATTCTCACCTTTAGTCTTTAAATGATGTCCATGATCTTTTGCTGAATGACTTTCAATTGATTCTGCAAAAAATCATGATCACAATCAACAATCAAAATAAATATAGGAAATGAAATCTTTATATATGTGTATTACTGGATGCTGAGTGCTTTTTACATTGCAAATACTAAGTAAGGTAAGAATCAAACTTATTCAATGCCTGCTGAGTGCCTTTCAAGCTTTCTATTGCACTCCATTCTTTTATGGTATTAGCATGAGCGCCTAAATCATGGTTTCTGAAATAGACAATGATTGATCTCTAAGGTACTGAAAGCCTTTGTCCAATAAGCAATAGTATGCTTTCCAGCAGTCAGATGACCTCTTTATATGTCTTAAAAATTCTCTTTCAAAATCGGCAATATCAATTCTTTCATTCTACTTTCAACTACTTTAGTGATTTCACTCATTTTCAGGTGAACTTCTACATTCGCCTCATGACATAACCTTTTCTAATCAGTTACAGTTTGAAATATTCAGCTTAACACATAACTTTATTAAATAACTTTTATCCGCTTATACAATATTGGCAACATTACACTCATGGGTGATTCTCCCTGGGAAAATCGGGAACCCCTTTGAACACTTTTCCTATCATGCTTATTAATATCATTCACATAGCATCTCAACTCCCACTTGTCTCTGATTCTTTAGACTAGTTTAATTTATTCACCACATTTACAACAAATCTAATGATAAACTGAACTACTTAAATATCACTGAAGCAAAATATCTCCTAACATCATAGTATCTATTTCAACTTGCGATATTCAGTCGAGATAGAATTTTTCAAACAACACATCACATAACATGTGAAATTAATGATAAAAATGGTGCAAATTGGAATTAAAGCCAAGCCTACATTTGGTAATTAATTGCTTTTGGTGAATTAATTTGGAAAGGGGGAAATGTCACTATAAATATTACCACATTTAGCTGCTTTTGCTCTTGGCTAGCTGTGATCGTAATGTTCACTTTAGCACTTAATTTCTTCTAAATTGCTCTTTAAAATCTCGGTCCTCCCCCTCCAATAACAAGGGCTCCAAAGAAACAGGCGAAAAAATAAATATTCCGAAGGGTATATCAGAAAGTTCAAAGGATGATTGATTAGATACTTTTCCTAGGCTTGTTGATTTTAGAGCAATGGGATGACTGCCCAACCAGTTAAAATTCTTGTCCTTAATTAAACTTGTGTGTGTGCCATCATGTGCAAAAAAGCAGAGAAGCTAACAAATTTAGACATTTTCTTGTGTTACAGGTTTAGTAAATTTTTCTCTATGTAAACTCCCATTCAAGCTATCAAATGGAATGTTATTTTTTTATGATGTGACACTATTGATAGCTACCTATGCACAATCTTCCCGAAAGACATTTTGCAGTGTATGTTCAGATATAATTGTAATCAATGTAATTAATACAATAACTATTCTGAATTTTTTCTTTCTTATGTAGCGTTTACATTTTTTTTGCAATCATATTTACTTTAAACCATATTTTTTTTAATTTCTGTTTTTGCATGTATGTAAAGTAATATTTATAATACTATATCAACAAGTGTATATAATAGTATTGCCAGTGTATTTGGATTGTCAAATTCTTATTTAGAAAATTGGAAGCGCGAAAGTTGTCGATAATTTATCTGTAATAAATATTCTGTAGAAATGTACTTAAATGTTATTGAGATATACTGACTTTATATGAACATTCTGCTGATTTTTAGCTAAGTGCTTGGCAGTGAGTCCTAATAACAGTAAAGCTAATATTTTATAAATACTTTAACATTTATTATTTTAAATGAAGGGATTTATAAATGCAGGTCACTTAAAATCTTAATATATGTGAATTGAAGCATATCAAATTAATTTTGAATAGGTTGAGACACAATTATACCAAATGAATAATTATTTTTCCTTTTCATTTTTAGGAACATTTAAAAATTTGTTTTAATAAAGCAGACACTTTTAAGTTCTATAAAAACAGTTATAAGTTATTTCATGAATAATAAAAAAATTTTTGTTTTTGTGGAGGATTAATAATTGTTAAAAGATGTAATCTGACGAGTTCCTTACTACAAAGGATAACAAGAAAATAAAGTAAAATTTAGTTACAGGATTCAACATGTGACATTCAAAACGGGCCAGAATTTAGTAATACTTTTTAAGCGTTCTTTGACTGATCATTTTGTTGTAGCTTTGTTTTTGTTTGTAAATTGTAAGTTTTTTTACGTTCTGCTTTGATCAAGATAAGTGGGTGAAACAGTAAATTTATGTAGCCTAGCTTAAGTTCAACATTTATTCTTCAATAACTCAGTATCGCTCTGAAATTTATAACTATAAAATGTAGAAGTTTTCTTTAACAATGGAATTTTAAGTTCTGTAGGTTTCTTCAAAGGTATTCATTGAATTTTATTTTGAAGCTATTGATGTCTCCAGTAGTTCTAAACTCATTATGAACTGAGGTTCCATTGGAATTAGTCTTTGTGTCAAAACATATCTAGAGATGAATAAATCAACCATCTTTTTAATATTTTATGAATTTTGACTATAGTTGAGTTAAAGAACTTTAATTGAACTCTTTTTCACCATTATTTACAAAAGTTTTGGCTTTTCTTAAATTCCATGAAGTATCAAGAAACATGCTAATTGTGTATTATTTTTAAAGTTAAATGTTCTAGGCTATGTTGCAATTTAAATTGAATTAATGTTTGATTTCTTAATATTTATATACGCAGTTATGTCGCATTCCTATATCTTTCAACGTATTGAAATTTCAAATTTTAATTATTTTGGTGACTAAATAATCTTTCAAAACTCACCTTGATGTGAATATCCATGTTAATAAAAATATTTAAAATTTGATTTAAACTTCTATTTTCTGTGTAGCATATGTTGCTCTTTGCAGTAGGGAAGAATGTTTATTTCTATATTTTTTAAGTTTAGTATTTCTTCAACATTATTAATTTAACCTTTGATTTTTGACAGTAAGTCTTACTTCCTAAAAAAAAAATTTCAAGAAAGTTGCTTAAGTATTAATGGGTGTGTTTTTCCTATTTATTTGATTTTTGTATTTTCTTATAAATTGAAGGAAAAACATTATTAAAATCTAGTGTTTTAATGCTATAAGACAGATTATGTAATCTAAAATACTACCTAAAATTACCATGGTAGGACTTAAACTTAATTATTTGCGATTTTTTTTTTCTAAACTTATGCCTAATGAAGCAAAACAGTCCTGTAGCATAATTCCTTTCATTTCTGCTTCGTCATGAGAACGCGTTTTAAACAAAGGCAACCCGTTGTGAAAAGGTTAAAGAGAAATATCAATTTTATAAAAATATTGAACTAGTCTTCAAGTGTGTAATACTTTCAGAGAATTCACATATTAAAACTTGTGAATTTGCTGCTTATATGTGGATTTTTGTACAGGTTCATATTTTTAAATGTCATTGTATGCACAGTGCAGTTTCAAATTCGTATTTTGTCTATTTTTAATCAAATGTCATTCTCCATGCCAGTTTTTGTTTAGATAATTTATAAATGAAATAACTACCATATAAAAGCTTTAATAGTTATTAAATTAAAATTGAAATTTTTAAAATGTTTCCTTAATGCAGTATGATTTTAAATTGCTCCAGTTATATTTTTCACAGATTTTATGCATTAGAATTACCTCGGCTGCAGGACTAAGCTTAATGGTTTGTTTTCCAAAAGGACTTTTTGGTTGTAATGGTCCCCATTTGTGAATTTAGAAAGAACTTATCTTGTAACCCAAGAAATGTACCCAGAAAATATTAACATAATACCAATCTCTATTTAATGACTGTAATCAAACTCTTTTTAATCTGCATCTAAGAGTTCTAACAGGCCATGAGCCATATAGATGCTAAAAATCTTTTAGTGATTACTTAACCTTTTCAAAATTTCATTTGTATTGACTTGTGATCCACTGAGTGATAAAACTGCGGTTTTCAAAGTAAGATACCAGGTGTAAGTCCTGTATATGTATTGTAATATTTGTTGTATATTAAAGACAGATAATCAAGAGATTAAACATAACTTTTATTAGTTACAACAATAGTAAGTTAATTCCATCAGATTGTTCTAATTATCTTGCACATTAAACAATTTCCTAAAAGCAGTCTCTTGTTGCCAGGTACATCTTAACTAAATATAATTTATTGAATATGATTTTTATATATTAAGTACATCACATCCCCCTTTTAGCTTTTAAATATATAATAATCCTTCATGTGCAATGGAAATTTTAAAACACGTCCAGATCTGGTCTGATAATGGATATTATCTTGACAATTCAATAGATTTGTTGAATTCTTAGCAAGAGAATGATTTTTTGAGTTACAAGCTGAATTCTCATGATTAATATCACTATTACTCAATGGAAAATCTAAGTCAGCGTAAATAGATTCAAAATCTCTTAATTTTTGATAATTTTAAATATTTTCTATTTCTTGTAAGGACATGATTATTTGAAGCTTGCACATAAGACCTTGGGTTTTTATTAACAGAAAACACTGTTCCTGGTTCCCAAGTTTTATTCTTAAAATTCCATATGCACACATTATCACCTACTTTATATTTAATAGTTTAGTGTTTCTATCAAAATAAGACTTTTGTTTTTCTTGATGCTGCTTTAATAATTTTGGTACTTCTCCAAATATCTCCACATTTAGCAATTTATTATTAAGGGGTTATAGGTCCTTAATCTCTGGCTAAACATCAGCTGTGCAGGAGACAAACCTAACCCAGAAATGGGAGTATTTCTATACTCTAACAATCATACAAAAGGATGTTTGTTATCCTCATAAGCTTTCTTAAAAATTGCTTTTATAATTCCAACAGATTTCTCAACCATTCCATTGGATTGTGAATGATGTGGACTAATAAATTTACATTCTATATCCTATTCTTTTAGAAATTGCTTAAACTCAAAACTGTTAAAGGGATTGTTATCACATAATTATTTCAGGTACACCAAATCTGGCAAAGATTAGTTCTAAGGATTTTATCATGCTTTCCACTGTTTTAGTAGTTACCTTTTCTACTTCAATCCATTTTGAGTAATAATCACCACCAAATTATTATTTCTGCAAAACATGTCATTGCCAATTTTTTTGATATGGTCTGCTCGGTACATCATGAGGCATTAATGGTTCCATAGACTGAGCCTTCCTAAATTTCTCACAAATAGCACATTACTCCACTATGTTTTCGATATCTTTACTAAGGCCAGGCCAATAAAATAATACTCTTACCCTAGTTTAACATTTTTCTATACCAAGGTGAGATTCATGTATTAATTTAGCATTTTTTGCGCAATGATACAAGAACTACTAATTTATTGTTTAAAAAAGGTAAATCATCAATTATAAACAAATCATTTTGCAATTTATAATCATTTCTAAGGCCTTCAGGAATTTTCTTTTTTTTTTTTGGCAATCCTTCCTTACAGTAAGTTAAAATAATTTTAAGTTCTTCATCAGTTTCTAATGTATTTTTAAATTGTTTAATTCTGCGTTCACTCATGAGTAAATGTTTTACAATGGCATGAATCATATTTAACATTTCTGGGTCAACACTTACCTTATCTTTAATGTATGCCCTAGATAATGTATCTGCTAAATACATCTGATTACTGGGTAAATAAGAAACACTGTAATCATATTTTAGCAATTTTAAGAGGATTTTATGCAAACGAGTTGAAATTTTATTAATTGGTTTTTGAACAATTGCCAATAATGGCTTATGATCTGTTTGAATGAAAACTCTATGACCGTATAATAAATTATAGTATTTTTCAAAAGCAAAATTAATGGCTAAAAATTCCTTCTCAATCTGAGCATACCTCTTTTCATTGTCGGTGAGACTTCTAGAAGCAAATGATATTGGGTGATTATCCTGCATTAAGCAAACACCTATTCCATCTTTTGAACTGTCACATTGTAGAACTGTTTCTTTTTTACTATTAAATACTTTTAAAACAGGTGTTGAGCTTAAAAGTACTTTAATATCGTTAAATGCTTTATCATACTCATACGACCATTAAAAAAATCAACACCATTTTTCAATAATTCTTTCAAAGGGGCTGTTATTGTTGCTACATTTGGTAAAAATTTTGAAAGAAAATTAACCATACCTAGAAGTCTTCGAATATCCTTTTTATTTCTAGGCTGAGTTAATTCCTTAATAGCCTTTACATGATTTGAGTAAGCTTTTATACCTTCTCTAGAAATTATTACCATATATTTAACCTCATTTACTTTAAACTTTAATTTATCTGGATTAGATTTTACATAATTTAATTTTGCTCTGTTCATTACCTCAATATTTCATCATGCTCTTCTTCACTAGTCCCAGAAATAATTATGTCATCAAAATATATTTCAACTCCTTTTATATCCTCAAAAACCTTCTGATTACGCTTTTGAGAAACTTCAGGTGCGGAAACAATTCCAAATGGCAGACGATTGAGCTAATATCTTCCAAAAGGAGAATTAAAAGTACATAAGTCAGAACTACTTTCATCTAATGGAATTTGCCAAAATCCTTCTCTTAAATCTAGCACTGAAAAATATTGTTTACCTTCTAACTTACTAATTATATCTTCCAAACAAGGAATAATGTGATGTTCTCGTTTAATTGCTCTATTTAAATTTCTAGGGTCTGAACATATTCTTAATTTACCATTTGGTTTCTCAACTATCACAAGACTATTCACCCAATCTGTTGGTTTATTTACCTGTGAAATTATTCCCCTTTTCTCAAGGTCTAATGTCAATTTTAATTCTTTATAATGTTAAAGGTACTCTCCTAGGAGGATTAATTACAGGTTTCACACTCCTTTAAAACTAACTATATGGTAAGGCTCACCAGGAAAGTGACCTAAACCGGAAAAAACTTCATGATATTTACTCTATATTGTTAATCGTGAATTTTTATTTCATCAATACGCTGAATCAAATTTAACTTTTACAGGCCTCTAAGCCTAAAATTGGTGTCGATGAGACATCTAAAATAATAAATGGTTAATTTCACAGAATAAAACTGATATATTCTGCACTCAAGATTTACCTGTCCCTCAGGTTTCAATTTATGATTGCCATATGATATTAGCACAGTATTAGTAGGAACTAAATTACGCATTCTATATAGTTCACAACAACTGTAAAGAGATAAAGGCAAAATATTGACCTTGCTCCTATATCAAGCTTAAAAAGTATGCCTTGATTACAAACATATATGGTTTTATACCATGATTTTTCATTTGTTTCTTCATTTCCTACAGAATCAATATACAAAGTGAATTTTCATGGTCATTTACCACTTCATCTACAATTTCATTTTTATTGGCCCTTTTTCTTATATTGGATTTGCACATTGAAGAAAAATGATTATTTTGCTTACAATTATTGGAGAATTTATTGTAAGCAGGGCATTCTCATACAGCCTGTCTTCCACATCTACCACAATCATCTCCATTTTCTTGATATTTCTCCAAAGTCAGTTTGAATTCACAGAATCTATATCAGCCAAAGTACTTTCTTGTTTCTTGATGGATTTAAGTTGCTTCTTGCTAACTTCAAAAGCTCAAATAAATTCGGCAGACTTTTTGAGAGTTAATTGTGGTTCTCTCAGCAGTTCTTCCTGTATAGAAGAATCTCGAATCCCTAGAACAATTCTATGTCGAATCAGTGATTCTTCTTGATCGGCGAATTCACATGATGAAGCTAGAGTTTCCAACAGTGTCAAATATGAATCCATACTTTGACCTTCTTGCTGTGAACAAGAAAAATACTTGTATCTTTCAAATGCAACATTTTGACATGGTATACAATAGTTCTCAAAATTTATAAGGACGTCTTCATACTTACCCGAAGAATGCCCCACTTCATACTTAAATGTATTAAATGTTGCAACACCTACATCACCTAAAATATTCAGCAAAATAGTGATCTTTATCTTATCAGGCTTCAAATTCTTTTCAGTCCCCAACATATAGTTTTCGAATTTTTGGCGCCAACGTTTCCAATTTTCAACTGCATTTCCGGTGCTAAAGTTAAATTTGCTTGGCTGTTTAAATGTTTCCATTTCTTCTGACAAAAAGTAACTTCCTGAGCAGTACGGTGACAATTATCAATTTCATCCAGAAAACAAATACTTCTCTTCCAGTATTACACACAGTATTTTCAATCAGCCATGTTAGGCTTAGCAATTAAAAAACTTTTCTTCTTTATACAATAATTTTTTTTTTTTAAATCCTTGTTTTTTGAATTATTATTTTTTTTTTAACTTCTGACACCATGTAATGTTGATTGTTTATTAAAGACAGATAATCCAGAGATTAAACATAAATTTTATTAGTTACAACAAGTTAATTAGTTACAAGTAAGTTAATTCCATCAGATCGTTCTAATTATCTCGCACATTAAACAATTTTCTAAAAGCAGTCTCTTTTGTTGCCAGATACAGCTTAACTAAATATAATTTATTGAATACGATTTTTATATATTAAGTACATCACATGTATATATATATATTGAACAACTGGAGGTTGTTTTTGTTTTATTAATGTACATCCTGGTGAAGTAGTCAAAAGTGAAGGTATAGAAATCTGGATTTTTAAATTCAATGATAAACAGTTTGTGGGTTTGAAATCCACTTTAGACTGTCCAAAATCTTCTTTAAGTTTCTTTATTTTGGGATTTGTTGAAAAGACAAACCTATCTACTTCAATGTTTTGAACTATCTTAGCCGTATTAGAAGTATATGAAGGGGGGACTCAAAGAGCTGCAAATGTAAGAAACCTTTAATTTTAGAACTGATATAAGTTTAGAATTCTATTTAGCAAAATTAAGTTTCAGTAGGAATTTTTTAAGGATTATTCTGAAGTACCTGTGTTCATGTGGTTATATTAGTTTGGCAAATGTTATATAGTGACATGAAATTTATGTCATAAATTTCTAGTGCTGAGCTGTCGAAAATGGTTAGCATTTTTAGTGATGCCTCTAAATATTAAGGGAAAAAGTAATCCATTATTTTTTCGGTAGACGTCTGTAGTGATCGATATCTCGTGAGGTATCTATCAAACAATTTCAGATTTATGCTCGTTGGAAAGATGACATTTGACACTAAAATATCCTCTTGCGGTTTTTTGTTTGATTAATTCAGTTACAAGTACAAGGTTTTAAAAATGGAAGACAACAAACAGAAAATTCGATACATTTTCGTTTTTCTCTTGTAACAGCGAAAAGGATAGCCAGGTGGCTAAAATTGTGAAAGGTGTTTATCGTCCTATATAAGACTGTAACAACCAGTTACATACAATTTTTGTTTTGTTGATTCCTATCGGGTATTTTTGATGTTAGAGATGCACCTCGCATGTGGATACAGCATTGTCGAAAATGTCTATAAAATATCAAAAATGATGGAAGTTAACCGCATGTCAGCAGTAGTAACATGCAATACCTAAAAATCTACATGAAAGCTGTTTTAAACTTTTTACAAAGTGAATCCATAAGAAGTTACATAAAGTTCACGTAAAAATAATGGATTTCTTTTTCCCCAACCTAATAACTTAAGAATTTAAGTTATTCTATGGAAAGTATTTCACTTCAGCAATAACTGTTTTGAGTGTCTGAACTTTTATTTTTTAAGATTTCTTTGAAATGTCTCATGAGGTTCTTGGAGCTGGTGCATATGCTACTGTGAAATCTTGTACTGAAAGAAGAACTGGGATAGAACATGCTGTGAAGGTATGCAATGTTAATAAAAGTACTGGAGTTTTGAAAATTAAGCAAATAAAAAAAAATTCTCCATTAATTTAGAAATTTTATAAAATACTATTGTATATTTCTAGCAATATAAATTTTAAAAAAGTTCTAACTCTAAAGTCTAGTGAATGTTGAATGTGTAAAATAAATATCTTTGTAAGCTAGATAAAGATTTTATTTTTAGATAATATCAAAAGACAAGCCTGGCCATACATATCGCCGTGCTTATCGTGAATTGGAGACATTCCATACTTGTCGTAATCATAATAATATTGTCCGCTTGGTAAATTTCTTTGAAGAACATCATAGGTATAGTTTACTTTCTTTACCATATTTTAGTAAATGTATGAATGTCAGAAAATTCTATAGGTTATATTTTACTAAATTTTTGTTTCAGATTTCTAATGGTATTTGAGAAAGTTTCAGGAGGTGAGTATTTCAATTATGTTACAAAATTTCTCATTAATACATTGCAGTTGTTTGAGTTAAATGTATAATTTTAAATTTTTGCTTAAATAACTGATTATAAATATAGTGCCATTCAACATTTTCATTTTATTGAAAATGTGAGCATGACTAAGAAATAACTCTAAGTAAACTTAACTTAAAAAACATGCAGACATTTAAAAAGTATAAAAGTACTTTAAAATTATTTTTTATTTAGGAATCTAGATTTTTCATTTTGTCATTTTAAGCTTGACATTAGCATGATATTTTTGTTTCAGAGAGCTATTTATTCATGTTTTTCTATGTTTAAAATATAGTATATTTAAGTTTATCCATATAGTGATGACATTCTACTGTAAAAGCATTTGTTATTTTCAAATGATTTACCAAACTCATTAGTAAAGGATAGTAACTTTACAACACTTCGCATATTAATATGTTTATAATAATATTTTAATATTTTCTTATCGGATTAAGAATCTTATCCTTTTTTATTATTCTTTGTTTATATTTTTTATGTTGGATGAAAAATTTCCTTCTGATTGATATACAGAAAATGTTAAGGCTCAGAACTGACAAATTTTTATTTTCAAGTAATTTGTTCAGTTATGTTTAAAAGCTTATTTTAAAGTTAATTAAATGGTGAATGTGCTATATTTAAATTTTGATTGCATTGACAAAAATAGGTATCTTTGCATATCTGATTGCTGCATAATGTGTATAACCAGCTTGTTTTAACTTTATTTCTGGTATAGATTATTTTACTTAAAATGTAAGTGCTTATATTTTATTAAGTTTTTTGTAGGAAAGAGAAAATTTGGGAAATCTGAGATTGCATAAACATGAATTAATTCCTTTTTCATTAAACGAGAGTATTTTTGAAAATTTATAGGTCCGTTACTTCATCATATTGAAAAACTGGGTAGTTTCAATGAAAGAGAAGCAAGTTTAATAATGAGAGATCTTGCAGATGCTTTGATGTTTATGCACAGTAAAGGTGAGTTGTAATCTAAAAAAATCTCATTCTGTTTATACCAGATTGAAAAATGAGAATGCTGAATGTAATTAAATCAAACTTAAATCAGGATGTTTTTGGCTATCAAACACCAACTATGCTTCATTTCGAAACTTAGAGTTTGAATTGATAATCACTCAAGTATGTAATTAAAGTAAAAAGTTGTTTATGAGTTGAATTAACATTATGAAATGTTATTATTGTTAAATATTATTATAAAATGTTATTTATGATTTGGATTCCTGAAATTGTGCTTATATTGTGATACATCCCATTCTGTAAACTTATTTTGAAAAAAGAGCTGGTAGCTGAATGGTTAGCCCTCAGCCTTCTGTCCAATAATTTATGGGTTTGAATACCATATTGGATTGGATGCTTGTAGCGATTCCTAATCTTCTTTAAACCATAAGTTCTGGTCCAATTAACCCTTGTGTGTTAAAACTGACTTTCATGTGACAAACCAAACTTATTTGAGGAAAAGTGTGTGGTACTTTCCCCCTTTTAAAATTATCACAGTGTTTAGCCTTTAGGGGATAGATAAAAATGTGCAACAGCAGATCCATCCACCTTTCTTTTGATGCCTAATGTATACTTAAAAAAACTCACATTTATCAATTTAGAATATGGAAATGTTTTGTTATGCACAGTAAATGTTTTAGATTTTCCCCAACCCTCCTCTGATTAAAAATGAACTAAAACATGGATGAAAGGAGCAAGTTTCTGAATTCAATATTTAAAAATTTTGTAGTTATAGGAATTTTCAGGTGCTGAATATTACTTTTTAAGTCATCTATGCAAGGCCTCATTTCACTGTGCAAAACCACATTTAGAATAAAGATAAAGTTATTTTCCAAATTATTACCCCCTCATGGGGCTTACCTTCTTTTAGGTGAGTACAGATGTCCCAATCCCAAGGTACCTGTGATCTTTACTGTTTTTCCTCTCACTTCTATTTCTATTTTATCTCTAAGAGTAGCTGTAGCCGCTGTGTTTGCTTCTAGCTACTCGTGGACAGTTAAAACCCCTGCATGTTGGCCGTGCGTGGCAACCCCTTGGAAGAGTGGTACATTGTGGTCTCCAGTGTATCAATCAGCTGGTACCTAGCTACATTCATAGCTAGTCTGCTAGGGATTAAGTGAAGTGGTCACATCTTTGGGCTTGGCGTTAAGGGTGGTCACTGTCTCTGGGGATGACTCCCAGCGCATAGGTGTCGGCTAACACCATGATAAGCGCTGATGCTGGTAATGTCCAGAGCTGGTGGCTGCCATCCTTTGTAGGGCTCCATGAAGAGTGGTGCTGTTAAGCTTGAACTTTTATTAATATCATATGGGTTCTAATTCTTTCATCTTTAAAGCTAATTCATCCACATGTTGATAAGCACTCCAAACACATTTCCTACAGTATCACCATTTCTAATACAAAAACTCCTCACATCTGTTGGTGATTCACTAAATGTCAAGTTATGATCCGGAGATCTTGTTGAAGTTGACGTGAAACAAGCTTTAGTAGTCAGTAACTTAAAAAATATGGTATCATTTTCTGTTAAAACATTTCCCAAAAATTTAAGCATATCTTGTGGTGTGCTTTCAGACCCAGACTTTAAAAATGTTAGAGGCAGATTTTCTGGAGGAACTTTGGGATCAAGGAGTTTGTGCTCCACATTGTATAAACATTCAACGTGATGGTAAACTCATTCCAACCAAACACATTGTTTTAACTTTTCAGACACCAGTCCATAAGTCCAATTCCAAAGTCCATAAAAGCAGGTTATTCTAGTTGCAAACTTCGTCCATATATTCTTTAATCGTCTCGGATATTTTAAATGTCAGATATGGTTATTCTTAACAGACATGTCGGAATGCTGATCCAATATGTTCAAAATGTGCACTATCTAGACATGAAACAAACGCTTGTACTTCAGAAATTCTTAAATGTTATAATTGCTCTGATTCACATACTGAATTTTCTAAATCTTGTCCCATATGGATCTAAAAATTTCTAATAATTTCAGTCTAGATAAAACGGAATATGACTTTCTCTGCGGCAAGACAAATAGTAAAAAATTGAACACCAAAAGTTGGAGTCTCTTACGGTTCTACTTTACTAACAGAACCAAAAAAAAAAAAAATCAATCCAGCAAAGAAAAATAGTTTACCAGTTTCCTCTCCATTTCAACTTTATCATTAGAATCTATCACTATACCTTCAACCACCAACAATGCAACGAAATCTAGGCCATCTTCTAATAAATCAAAGACTGATACAAAATTTAGAAAACCAAGATATCATGAAAAGAGCCACAAAAGAACAATTAGCATATCCTCTTCTGAAATGGAAATGGACTCGTCAGACCATCCAAAAAAGAAAAAGGAAACACAAACAATTAAATAAAACCTGCTCTGGATGACATCATAAATTTCGTGGAACTGTTGTTGATCTCACAACAAAATCTGCCACATAAAAGATATGATCCAAGAGGTGCATCTGTGATAATTATTGCATTACAAGAAACTTGCATGAAAGCTAGTGATACATGAAAAGTTAGACGCTATAGCAATATTAGCAAAGATTATCAAAATGGATCTGATCAATCATTTGTAGGTGTTGCTCATTTGGTTTCTCATGATATTCCCTCATCTGTAATCCCTCTACATACAAATTTACAAGCAATAGCAGTTAGAATCATGTCATCTAATTTAATAACTGTTTGTACGCTATACTTGCCACCAAATACTAGAATTGATGAAAGACCTTGACAAACTCTTCCAAGAACTACCAGCTCCTTTTCTCATTGTTTTCAATGGTCACAGTCCATTTTGGGGTATTAAGAATGTAAATCCTAGAGGCCGTCAAATTGAGAAATTCATTCATAATTACAATCTTTGCCTACCGAACATGGGAGAAGAAACCTACTTTCATCAATGAAGTAGAACATTACACTTCTTAGACCTTGCACTGTGCTCATCTCTTGCTCCTTGCTTTAATTTTAGAGTGGGAGTTGACTTACGTGGAGGTGACCATTTCCCAGTCTTTCTGGATTGTGAAAATGTCAATTGCAGTGATATTCAACATCCACCACACACTTATTCCACAAAGCTAATCTGGTGAATTTCACATCACGAGCAATAATTACTATTGAAAGAGTAGAGCATGAAAATCTCAATGAACTAGTAAACTTGGTTACTAAAACCATCATTGCAGATGCCAGTATTCCCAAATCCGAAATAAGCTATCTGAAAAATTGGAAACTATGGTGGAATAAACATTGTACTGACACTTATTGTAACCAAAGGAAAAAAAAAAAGCCTGGAAGGTTTTCCGGCGATCTCCCACTTTGAAAAATCAAATAACTGTTCAAAGATTTAAAAGCATTGCACGTTGGGCAAGGTGAAAAAGTGAACAAGAGCATTGGATAAATTTGTATCCAGTATAAATTCTTCAATTTCAGCAAGAGATATGTGTAATAATGTAAAAAGAACATGTGAATTTACCTTGAAAAACGAATCTTTTCTGAAGAAAAATGGTAAAGAAATCCATAGCACTTCAGATATGGCAAATGTTCTGGCTGAAACTTTTGCATCAACATTTTTTTTGTTCAGCAAATAATTATACTGAACCTTTTCTTACACATTAAAATCATGCAGAAAAATTTTGTTTACGATTTCAGACTACAAAGCATCTGACTTGCAATATTTGATCTAACAATACTTGAATTACGTACTGCATTATCCAACATTAAACATACTTCTCCTGGTCCTGATGGGATAACTTATGCTACAACATCTTTCTGAAATATCTCTACAGAATATTCTCTACATGTTTAATCAAATTTGGAAAGAACATAAATTTCCAGATAAATGGAAACGTGTCATAGTTCAAGAACCAATACCAAAGCCGTGTAAAGATCCACAGAACTCACAAAATTGCCGACCAATAGCCTTGACTAGCTGCATGTGTAATTATTCAAAAGAATTGTTAATATACGATTGGTATACATCCTGGAAAAGAATGACTATATCTTTCCCTTACAAAGTGGCTTTAGGAAATCACTATCCACAATTGATAATTTAATGTTACTAGATACTGATTCATGTTGCCTTTCTAAAAAATAATTTGGTTTCGATTTTTTTCAACATCTATTAGGCATATGATCCTACCTGTAGATGTGGTATTTTAAAGAATCTCTATGATTAATTTAGAAGACATTTACCCATTTTTATACTACAATTTTTAAAACTAAGACTTTAAGTATGACTAGGAAGCACTTATTCTGATCTTCTTGCAGGAAGGAGTTTCTCAGGGATCTATTTTAAGTGTAACAGTTTGTTTTAACTATCAACCCCATTTTGTCAGTAATCTCACAAACTGTGCAAAAGAATATGTTGACATTTTGCAAATCTCGTGTTATGTCAGAAACATGAACCTTGTTGAGTGACAACTCCAGATAGCTATTAACAATATTGTTGAGTAGACAAAAACAAGTGGGTGTACCATTTCTGCAAAAATACAGGTATGCACTTCTGCAATGAGCTTTTCATTGTGACCCAGAGTTGGTTTTGAATGGTACTCCTATCTGCTTTCAAGATGAATATAAATTTTTTGGTATAGTATTCAATAAACGTTTGACTTTCCTTCCTCACATAATCAGCTTTCAGAAAAGATGTCATTGATCTTTAAATGTTTTAAGAACTCTGGACAATGTATCTTGGGAAGCAGACCGTTCATCTTTGCGTCGTGTTTATCTAAGCGCCACCCGATCTATGAAAGATTGTGAAGGTGTGGTATATGGCTCAGCTCGTCTCTTATTTGAAACGTCTTATATTCATCATCAGGCTTTGAGGTTCTTAGGATCTTTCTCTACATCTCCTATTCCTAGTCTATAAGCAGAGGCCTTTGAACCATTGCTATTATGCAGAAGAAAGAAATTGTCTCTTGTCTTATTACTTTCGGGAATTATCAATTGACAAACATCCTTTATGCGAGAAATTACTAAATAGCAGTAATAACTGCCTCTTCCAAGCTCATGCATCATGTATTCCTCATTTTGGAATACAAAACAAACTTCCAGATGCTATTAAAGATGTAGAGATCTACAAAAAATAACTTCTTCGATTTAAATTAAAGACCAAATATTTAATTATAAAGGCCACTCCACCCTTTACCTTTGTTTTCTCATCTGAAATTACAGCTGCTTCTTTAGCTCTCTAATATATATTGATATACACAGTATTCAAAAATCATTTACGTACAGAGTATGAGCCTTTCATCATCTTTTCAAAGTTCAGCAGCTGAAAATCCACTTATAAAAGAAATAAAAAATATTCATAAACGCTTATGCTCAAAAAAATCCTGGATTTTATTTTCATGGGTTCCATCTCATGTCATTGGTGGACAATGCTGCAAAATCAGCTTCAGAATTCTTAACTCGACCAATTGTTTATGCTGATATGAAATCTGTTAATCATTTGTGTCACTGGCATGAAAAGTGGAATCTGGAAACCAATAATAAGCTCTGAAATATAAAACTCTCCCAATGGAAGACAAAGCTTAATAGACGCTGTGATATATTAACGAGGCTTCAAATTGGACATCATGCCTGACACTCAAATATTTGCTCTTCTCAGAATCTTCCCCCAGAATGTAACCATTGTGGTGAGAAACTGAGACACATTATGATTGACTGCACTGCTCTTTATCGATTTCGAACGAAATGGTTTGAGTAACATTAATTTGGAGCTTTTACTGGGTGAAATTCCCCTATCCAAATCTATTCATATACTTGAAAGACATTGGAGTTCTTAACAATATCTAGCTGTTCATTCTTCTTAATTTCAAGTATTTGTTGTTTTAATATCTATTTATCTGAGTCATTTATCTCAACATTTTTTAATTATATTTTATCTACATAATTTTATCCAACATAATTTTTGGCACAGCTTATCCCATCAGAGGACCTTGAGCTAGTAAAATCAAATTCAAATTATTATTTTTGCTCTGTAAATCTAAGTGTATTTTTTCCACTGAAAGTTGTAATCAAACTGCCATTTTTGCTTGCTAATATTATATACAGTGTTTTCTTAAAAAATTATTTTAGTTTTAATGTATGCAAGTTTGACATAATGAATTTTAAGTGTATGATATATAAAATATCATTAATATATATAATAGAGATAATTCTAGCTCTGAAATTTTTTGCCTTTAAATTTATTTAAACATTTGAATTTTAGTTTAGTCATTATCATAATATACTTAGTATTCAACATTATTCTTAATCTAGTTAACAAACTTATGTTTTATGGTTTTTGATGCTTATGTTTTGCGGTATTATTTTATTGTTTGGTGATAAGGTTTTGCACTTGTATTTACTGCCATGATATAAAAAATTGTCACCTGTTTAAAAATTGCATTTGCTATACAAAAGCATAAATAGTTAAGTGTAAGAAATTATAGCAAATTTCTTACAACTGAAGTAAAATTATATTTTTAACTTAATTTTGTACAGAAATGTTTAATTCACTACAAAAATGTATACATTTTTATCTCTTGTAATTTAATAAAATATTTTGGTGTACTTCATGTTAAACTACTCCAAATAATGGATATGAACAAATATTTTGTCCAATGAATAGAAACTTTTTGACTTGAAGATAAATTATGTTTCAACATAAAGGGTTAAGATCTATAATTTATTAAAATGCATCAAAGGTATTTTCATAGATTAGTTCCATAAAATACTATGTGTAAGTTAAAAACCAATTAAATTCATAGGACTAATTGATTTCTTATTTACAAAGGTTTATAAATTTAAAGGTAAACAGGCATTTTTGTTTCGAAATAAAGCAATGAGCCTTAATAGAATTTTTAAGTTATATCCTCAATTTTTTCTAAATTTTCAGATCATTATCTGAATATGCAATTTTCTCAAACTCTGTAATTTAAGCCACAAAATAAAACAAAACTCTTTGCTTCACTATATTTAAATAAAGTCATTTATTTTTTTCAAAGCATAAGTTAACATAATGGTTGGGATTAACAGCAAACTTTAATAAATGATAATTTAAGTTTTCTTCTGGACTTATATAAAATGCTGCAAAAAGGAAATAAAAAATCCTAATTTTGACCCAAATTATTTAAATGATAAATTTTATGTTACTGTTGGTGTCAATAGCTCAGAAAAATTCAAGACTTTTAAATTCTAAAATTTAAAAACTCTATTTTATGTATCTGGTTCTCCTCACTCATTTTAAATCTTCTCTAATAAAGTGCTCTACTTGATTCAATTTTGTTTTTATATGTATAGATGGTGCGGCTGCAATAGGGCTATATTGGCACAGAACATTCCACCCCACATTGCAATGTTACATTCAACCGTTGAGCATACAATAATTTAAGGAAAAAATTTACACAAAAATTTAAATATAAACAAATTAACTATGAAATAATATACCTACAATGTGCAAACAAAATTTTACTCTAATTGGTAAAATATAAATTTTTGAAAGGGGTTTTTTGAAGATTCCTGAAGAAATTTTACTTTAACAACTCTCAATCATTTATAATCAGCCAAATAGAGTTGTAATATTCTACCTATTTCTGAGGAGGTAGATTTTCATCTTTGAGGACTAGGTCATTGATTTTTAAATTATCTTTCTGAATTCTCCACTTCAACTTCTGTTACAAATTAAGATATTGCATATGTCATTTCTTCCAAAAAATTTGAATTCTTAACAATAAATTGGGTAACTGGAAAAATTGTCATCAATTTCAGTTAAATTAAGCTCAACAATAGCATTTAAAGGTCTACTAATTAGGAAATGAGCAGGTAAGTTTATGGCCTTTTGTAAGAATAATAGGAAATTTACTGTTAAAACTTATTGTCGCATTTTTTTTACTCTTTCCCATTTACTCTTAATAATACATCCTGGTTTAGAATGGGGCACAAACATTTTCTTACTTTTATCAGAAACAAGTTTTTGTTGAATTAACCACTTGAGTGCGGAGGAGTTTTCTTATATATAAACATAAGAAGCGAAGCGCGATAGTGCTTCTCCGCACTCAAACGGTTTAACATTTCATCTCAGTGGGGAATTCTTGGTTGCCTGCTAAGGGTCTCCCAACGCTTTCACTTTGTGTTGGTGGTAACTCTTCACTCGAAAAATGCAAAGACCAATGATGCTGCCTTTTAACTCTCCTTGACATAATTAACACGAAAACACCGATTTAAATTTGCTTTAAATTTATTTGAATAATTTTTGTAACAACTTCTTTTTCCAAAGAAGTAAAAAATAATTTCCAACTTTCTGGTTTGCTTGGTGTTTTAATCGTTATTGCTCTAATAATTTTTATTAATGAATCTAAAGAATAATTCTAATTATTTTCTGAATTAGTTTCCTATGTTTTTATATCTCCTCTTGGATGTGTTAATTCTAATTCAGCTTTCATTCTCTAATTTTATTTGTTCTAATTGCAATTCTATTTCTTAGAATTGGAGATAATTGCGAAAAATAAGCCATCCGTTCTCTTTTTATAGTTTTCAGAAAATCAGGTACATATTCGGGCTCATTTTTACTTATAACATTATTCTTTGTTTGTTAGCTCTACTATTGTCATTTAATCAGTAATGACCTCTCTTAACTCTGTAGCTGCAATTTGCAAATAAGTTTTAATCAAGTTTTTAAACATTTTGAAAATGACTAACTCAATATTAAACCTAAATCTAATTAAGTTAGTCAATAACAGAAATTATTAAATAGTTATTAAACTCAACACAATTAATTTAAATGAATAATTTAAATAATCTCAAAAGTGAATGACCAAATAAGCTAAAGCACATACCTCATAATTACTGATCATCTCACTAGAAGTGTGTTGGGTTGATTACTCATCATTCTTTCACTTTAGGCAACATATCTATCATCAGTTAATCCATAGGCTCCAGTGAATTGGACCAAAAAATGTTGCTGTCAATATCTCTGAAAAATTCAATGAACTGTATAAAACTCTAAAATTTAACTTTATTTTATGTAACATTCTCCTCACTCATATTTTCTCTACTCAAGTGCTCTAACTTGACTCCGTTTTGTTTTTACATGTATTGATGGCGCTGCTGCAACAGTGCTTCACTGGTACAGAACAGTTAATTTTACATGTTAAATCTAAACCAATTACCTTAAACATTTTACTATTAATTTACAATAAATACTATTAAATTAATATATATATATATATATATATATATATATATATATAAGCTAAATTCTTCAGGTGTTAAAATATTTAATAAATATCCAAGCTTAATGGATACAAAATAATTTTGAGATTTTATATCAAAATACTAAGTAAAATTCTCTGCACAATATACTCTATTTTCCTGAATTGTGAAAATTATATGGAATTTTCAATCAAGGAAATTTTTAATTTTTCCAACTTTCCTGATAAGATAATCTGAACACTTCTATTTACTACCAGCAGCATTTTTTTTTAAAACTTGCTATTTGATTGTGCTCTTAAATTGCTTGTTTGGAATAACTTTATTAGTCTGTTAGATATAAATTTAATAGCTTGATAATGAGTTTAAATTTAAAATATATTTGCTTTTAGGAATTGCTCATAGAGACTTGAAGCCGGAAAACGTTCTTTGTGTAACTGAAGCTCAGGTAATTATCTAAGCTTTTTCATTCTTAAG
The DNA here is from genome assembly GCA_026290005.1 of Latrodectus geometricus. Classification (NCBI taxonomy): domain Eukaryota; kingdom Metazoa; phylum Arthropoda; class Arachnida; order Araneae; family Theridiidae; genus Latrodectus; species Latrodectus geometricus. Next base: position 868,622 of record JAPDSC010067202.1, read on the forward strand.
GCAAAAATAATAAGGTGTCATAGTTTGTAATAAAAGTTTTCTTATTTCACTTTCTAAAAAGCATAAAATGATAGTATTTAGTCTAGCAGTGGAGTAAATAGTTGGAATTTTGCATCATTATTGTACTCTATTGTTTTGTTCTCTATCCAATTGATTGTCCAACATATATTGCCTTTAAGTATTAAGTGCTTGAAATTTTAGAAAAAAAAATGGAAGATATCATGTGTAGAAAATGCTGATGCTATTTTTAATGATTTTATGACAAAATTTCTAGTTTTGGCCTGTACCTTAATCAAAATTTTTGTTTTGAGAATTTTTCTTCATAAACAAATTTAATTTTCTTATGTGTACTAGAGTATGGTATGAAAATTGTAAATATACCATACTTATTGATATCGTTAAAAATTTGAATTCTGTGCAAGTTCGTTGTTAGATTGTCCCTTGTCTGAAAGACTAGTAATGTTTTCCACAAAAAGTCATTGGTTCAAATCTTACTGTGATCATTGTTTGTAATTGTTTGGAATACATTTAAGCTGTAAGTCTTGGGGTATGATTAGCCCTTGTGTACAATAAATTACCATAAATAACCAAATCCTAGGTTTTCTTGGCATTGAATTGGTTTTTTATTTACTAACAAGGCAAGTGAAGTTTTAATGTTAAGCTTTTGTGATTTTTTACTTTGTATAAAAATATTTACTAAGTGTATTTTAACACAATATTTTGATTAAAATCAGTGTAAAAATAAGCTCTGACATATATTGCATTTTGAAAGATCCTATAATTAAAGATTGCAGACTAATTAATTAAAACTTGATTCCAGGAAAAGTGCAAATAGAATATCTAAATTCTGACAACTTGAAGTGTACTATAGTAAGATCAGTATTGGTGCTGTATCAACTGTTCCCTTTTTAAAGCAGTGTAATATAGTTTCAACCATTTCTAATCAAAGTTTAATTTTCTAATCATTAGACAATCATTGTGAAATGTCTCACAAGATGGTCCATCTCAATGCTTTTAGAAGTAACTACTGTGCTCCCACAATTGAAGATTAATTGGCAACGAATGATAATTCTTATTTTTGAATTTAAGAGGAAAATTATTTCAAAAGGGTCATAAATACTTTGTTAAATTTGTACAATTTAAAGTACTATGTATATATATTTACGATTAAATTTTATTACAATTTTATTTTATCATTGTTGCAATTCTGTCATGGCTCACAATATTTTATCTACTTTGCTTTCTAAAAGTTAAGACTGAACTCTTCATCTTCAATTGCTTTGTCACATTGAGGGGGGGGGACTCAATGGTGATAATTTATTTTAAATTCTGCTGTTTGACTTTTAAGAGTACAGTTTGATACTTTTACATCTTTGGAATGAATTGTTACATTATATATATATATATATGTATATATATATATGTATATATATATGTATATATATATGTATATATATATGTATATATATATGTATATATATATGTATGTATGTATGTATATATGTATGTATGTATGTATGTATATATATATGTATGTATGTATATATATATATGTATATATATATATATATATGTAATAATGGAATCAAGAATTTTAAAGGAGTACAAATTTTCAGTAATAGAAATTTTTATAGGACATTAAAATTTATTTTAGTTTTTTTATGATGTAAATTCTGTGAAAATTATTTTACTGCTTTAATATGAACTGTTAAAAATCTTTTATTTACTTAGTCTTATTTCTCAGAAATTGCCTTGTTCAGACCTTTTTTCATTGTTTGAGACCATCTTTGGAAAGTTATGATACACATGCAAGACTTCATATTTCAAAACATTGAAAATTTCAACAGTTTTGAATTGATTGTAGTAGACATGAAAGATTAGCTTATTTTCAAATACGAAAGTAGCGTTTTATAAATTAACTTGTTAATCAGCATTTAAGAAATTTTTGACAGATCCTATTCAATCTGAAAATTTGTTACTTTTCAGATTTTTGTATTAGCTGTTATGAAAAATGATTGAAATTTCTAGTCTTAATATACTTTGTGAAAAATTTATTATTGAAAAGTTCCTAAGTCACATGGTTAGAGAACCTATAGAGTCAAAATTTTTAAGTGCAATATGTTTTAATTTGTAGAGTTTAATTTTCCCTTCAGTTAGAAAGCAGAAACTGCACTTTAGTTTCACTTTTCAGAGTTGATGCAAGTCAGCCTGCTTATTATCTTTTTAATTACTATATTCAGATGGTTTAATTAACCCTCTTGTGCAGCCCCAAAACACTAAGCTACAAATACACTTTAAAATTCCCACTCTTAATCACTCTTGAACAAAATATTAGATGATTCAAAGAAAGGAGTTTAGTTGGTTATAACATCTCTGTGTGAAGGTGAGCACATGCATATGCGAGAAAAGTTTGTGTTTAAGGTATAAAATATTAATTTTCCTGTTCATAGGCTAAAGAGACTGTATTGATAGTTTATTTTCTCAGATTATATCATAAAATCATACTTATTTGTTACAGTAAGTTTATTTTGATACTGAAATTTTGCTAAACTTTAAATGAACTTTAAGACATTGGGATTTTATTCTCCCTTATTCTCTTGTTAAAAAGGTCTAGTTTCTATTGTGATAATAAATTCAAGTTTGCTTTCTATGCTGAAGTTAAGTGTTTTTCATTGAGGGTTACACAATAAATGATAATGTGGTTTGAAACTGCTTTAAAGAGGGGAAAGTCCCAAGATTGCTCTTGACCACTGTTATAACTTCTATTATCCCACTGTTCATATCTGCTTTAGTGTCCTTGGTTGCTTTTGAGCTTTCCAGGTATTTTTCTAATGATTATTCAAATATGACACATGAATATGAACATGCATATTATTTTTGATACATATATATAGATTAACAGTTTAATCTGGCAATAGAAAAGCCAAACATTTATGAAAATTTTGTGGAACCTCATAAGTATTGTGCAATATGACTAAGTAATAATTTCTTGTGCTGTAATATGCCATAGCAGTTTTAGGTCATTAACTTCAATATTTACTTAATTATTGTTATTTCTAACAATACTTATGTGTTATCAATGGGAAAGATGTGCCTATTTTTGTGAAATCTTTACAAAAAGAAATTAAGAGACAAAACACTTCCAATATTTAGCTTTGATTCACCCTTTGATTTTATTGTGGTTTAATATAAATTATGGAATGTCATAGAAAAAGGTAAAAGTTTAGAGGTTTCAAAAAAGAGGAATCCTTTTGTCTGTCAGGCAAATACCTATGGAATTCATATTTTAAGTTTCAATGCTGAACCATTTTATAATTTCAAGTTATGATTTTTATAGGAAATGAGAAACATTTTCCACATTAATTCTGAATAATTTTAATATCCAAACTTTTTGCAACTAAAACTTAAATGGGAATATTCTGTTTTTGCTGAAACTAAAAATATTTATCATATTTAGCAACTAGTTTTACTAGTGTTTAATAATTTCACTTAAACATTCACTTGTTACAAACATTTCTAAGGAACCCATGCTTCTCTGCTAATTTTCTTAAGGTATTTTTGAATGTGTATGTTATAACTTTTCCTTCAATTGGCAATTCAGTTCTAACTTCATGTTACTTGAATAAGTTTTTGTAAGCATAACTTTTTATGGAATAACTTCTTAAAATTGGAGTTTTCCCTTTAGCTAGAGAATTTGTATTTTTTAATTTTAAAATTGGCTTCTTGAAAGTTACTTTTTCTGCATATAATAATCTTTTATTTTAGAAACCAATTTTTAAACAATTGTTCAGAGCTATGCTTAATGAAGCTAGCCTCTTTAACAATCTTTTACCTGAATTCGACCAATTATTCAGGATTTGTAAAATACTTTGTAATTAGTATTAAAAAAAGTTTGTTTTTTCTCTATAATATCTAACTTTTGAACTCGCTGTCGAAACAAATGAAACAGTGGTTAAAGCAACAGAACATTTGTTTTATTGAAACTAGTATGGTGTATTCATGTGTATGTGTATATATAATATACTCACTCAACTAGAGGTTCTCAAATATGTGAAAGCAATCAGTACAGAAAGATAGACCTGACACAGACAAATATAATAGCTAAAGTTAGACAGCCCAATATGTATGTTACCAAAACAATGATTTTATATACACAAGGTTATTGACTTATTGACAGCATCACTTTCAAAGCAAGTAAAATTAAAATTTCTTCTCTTTTCAAAAAGTTCTAGTACATTTGATGCAATTCCTATTAGTTTGCTACCCCAGTTTGGGCTTGTAGAATAAGAAGTCTCCTGAAAAGTGTTCAGTTGAGTGAAGTCCTTCTCCAAAAATAATTTAGAATCAATTATTCAAATGTCTTGTAATGACTTTCAGCTGTTATTTTCTTCAATCTAACAGTGGTTTTCAGATTTATTTTCTTATGGTTTTTGAAGTTTGTGTCCAGGATTATAATTGAATTAAACTATGAAATTGAAAATGTTACTAAGAATTTGTGTTTATTAAATTCTTGATCTTTTAAAGTAGGTATACATAAGTTAAAGATCTTATACATTATTACTTCTATTTAATGAAATATTGTACAGGATTATTTAGCTTGTAAATTCTGAATTCTTTTTAAGAAATGTATTTTGTATTAGAAATTTCATCTTCTCTTTGTAGCCATTCCCTGTAAAAATATGCGACTTCGATTTGGCAACTGCTGTCGTCTATAAAAAGACAACATCAACACCTCTTAGTTCTCCAGAACTGAGAAGTCCAGTAAGTTCTACAATAGAAAATTTAAGCTTTTAAACTTTATATTTTTCAGTATTAAAATTTGCTTTAAAGCATTTTACTTGTTTCTGTTTTAATTAGAATATTTAAAATGTCTATAAAGAAAGATTAGCATGTTTGAAAATTTGACTTAATTGTGGTAAATGAGTTTATTTTTCAGTAATGTACAACTTTTGAAAAAACTTTCAATTTCTGATAATTAATTAGAAATTTTTCTTGATATAATAAAGTGTATTTGTATTTAGAATTCAGTGTGAATTTCTTACTGTGCATTCATGATTTTTTTTAATCTTATTAATGGGAAAGGTTTGAAAACGTTTTTATTTTTCATCATATTTTGAGTTATATTTCACATTGCTAAAACTTAAAGTGCTTAAATGCATACTTTGCAAATGTATCAAATTTTTGTATCTTGTAGTGTTTCTTGTAGTTAAAATTTCTAATCAGTTTCTTAACTGAATCTATCAAAAGGAATAAATTACTTAGAATCTACTACATTGGCCACACAATTATAAACTCAGTTTTATCATCAGTATTTTTTTATTAAACCATTGTTTGCATGGGAAAACTGTCTTTGAATATAGAGTTTACATGCTTTTGGTACGCATTTATATCCAGGGAACAACAAACTTTGGCAGCATTTTATATCTTGTAAATTATATGGGAAAGAATGTTTTCTAATGTTTTTCCATTATATCCCTAATTTTTTTTTGGAAATGAGGTACTATCTCCATGATGACTAAAGATGTTGGAAGTCAAATTGATTTTTAGTGAAAAATATACATGTTTACAATTGCATTATTCTCAAAGTATCGGCCGTAACACTCATTTGAACAACTTTTTTTTTCCTTTAGCAAATTTTAAAAAATTTATTACAAAACGAATCCATAAAAACATTGATAGGTGCATTTTATACTGAATAAACATTAAAAGTTCGGTAGAATATAATTTTTTTGTTCATTAAGTGCACTTTTATTTTCACTAAAGTTCAGTCATATGTATGACAGAAGGTAGATAGTTTTTCTCTTAGAACTGAAATTTTTATAATAAAATGTATTAGCTTTAAAAAGGATTTTTATACCATACGCAATCAACGGTTTGTGTGTAATATCAATATTTTTGCAGATATGCTCAAATGCTCTAACTGAATTTTGTTGCAAATCTTGTTCCTCCTCACCTAACATTAAACAAACCCATATAAGAAAAAAGCAAATTTGCCATGTGTGCTTGATGTGCCCTTATATCCTCTTAGCTTTGTTTCCTTTGAATACCTAGTAAACACTTCCATGTCAGCAGTAGATACTACGTATAATGATATTCTAACCAAATCTTAGCTTTTTTTTTTTTTAAAATATGCAATAGCTTCATAAGGTTCTTGCTGAATTTAATATCTTCGATCAGTGCAAAATAAGGCTACTGTTATTCATCTGTCCATATTATCAGATTCCTATCCTGATGTCCAGTATCCTCTTTCCTGACACAACTGCAAATTTTTGGATTTCAGCCTGAAATGGTTTTTTTTTTTACAGACTCTGCATTCCATATCCTCTTGCTGACATCTGTTTAAAAGTCTGATTTTTCATTTGAAGTACAGTTGTTCCTGTTTAATTTTATACAATTTATCAAATAATACTGATAACATTCTTATAATTTTATTTTGAAAACAATTTTTAATCATCTGGACTAGGACTGGATTTCTGATTCCAACTTTTGTATGTCTTTATGCAGTCTTTGGAGAACAGTGAAATTTCTTAGATTATCTTCTCTTAAGGCTTTTCGCTCTAACCTTGTAAGAACAAGACTTTCAGTATGTAAAAAAACAAATTTGAGTACATAAAAACAATTTAAAAATTCAGTTTTTTCAACCTTTTATTAAAGAATACTTTTGATTCAATCAAAATGTGTATCAGTTTAGTTTTGGAAAAAATTCATAGTATCATTACTAAAAATTGATATAAAAGTTGTAAAAGACTTAATAAAAGAAACTTGTAAATAAAATCGCTAAAATTTTAAGTTCTGTATTTTAGTTTGGAAATGTTAAATTTCAGGTTGGATCACCTGAATTCATGGCTCCTGAAATAGTGCAGGGCTTTACTGGAGTTGCTACTACATATGATAAACGATGTGATTTGTGGAGTCTGGGAGTGGTAATGTGAGTATTAATGTAATGTTCTTGATTTCATTTCATATTAAAACTTAATATTTTTACTGTATTTTAATTATTGAAAAGTGTTCCTGTATTATGCAAACTATGCAAATATTTTGTCCCCCTTCCAGTGATATAAAAATATTTCTGTCCTACCATAGTCCCAAACATATAAATACATAGACAAACTTTGATCGTAAACTAACCTGGAATACCCATCTCAAAAATATAAAAATAAATATAATCAGCAAACGACAGCACTATACATTCTCATTAATTATAAATCAAAATTATCCATGGAAAATAATTAACGCAGCTTGTCTTTTTTGGACCTAGCGCCATAAAACCCAACCAACTATCTATGGAAAATAAAGTGCTTTTATACGGATCACATTTTCGACCACTTCTGTCTTATGCCTGCCCTATTTGGGATTGTACCCATGAAACAAATTTTTTAAAAAAAAAAAACTCTGGAAAATAAAGCACTTAGATGGGCGATCAAAGTTCCCTGGCTTATCAGAAATAATAAAATAAGACCAGAACTTAACATTTATACTCTCCAAATTTTTTTGTTTATATAATGTACATTATGTATAAAAATATTAATAAAACTGATAATCTTCCATCTTATAATGACACAAGCATCTACAATAGATTTTGTGCTCGCTCATTACTCATATATTGCAAAAAGTTTCCTCACAAACCTCCATAAGTAAATTTCTAATTTTTGTTGCTTTATTTTTATACTTTTGTGTGTCAAAAATTAAAGACATATATATAATATACATCCACACATATATATAGCAAATGTATTTTAAAAGAGAATTATTAAGGAATTCTTAAATATTTTTCTAACTATTTTGCATGTTGTCAGTGATTTTGTTATTCAGGATTTTTTCTTGTATATATTTCAATTCATTTCTCTATTCAAATCTCACATTTAACTAGAAATTCGTAAGCTCCGCCTTTTTGGAACACCTTTTTCTCTTTATACCAATTAAATTCAAGTTATAGTTCTACAAATTTCATCTTCTGATAGCCAATGCAGGTTGAGGATCACCAGACCCAAGGACCTTGGTAATCTGCCAACCAACGAACTCTTCAAATATGTTTATGCAAAGTATAATGAATTAGGAAATTTTGATATGAAAATGTTGGCAATATGTGTGAAATTTACATATTAAAGTATATCATTGTTCTTTTTATTGTTAATGATAAACTGAGATATGAGTGAACACTTTGGTATATTTTGTTTAACATGTGATAGTTGAACTCATTTTTAAAGTTCTAGTTAATTTTTTTAAGTCTAGTTATTGTACTTATGCATTTAGTTTTCTTATAACTAAATATTTGTACTAAGAGTACTTCTTAAATTCAGTTTTAAGTGTTACAAATTATGAATTATTTACATGTAGATATTTCAGTTTAAGCATAATAGGATATTTATTCCTTTAAGTAATTGATTATTTCAGTGTGGAATACAATAATCTAGTATATTTTCTTGTATTAGTTTTAAAATGATTTCTCATGCAGTGTAAGTGTTGTATTAAAGTTGTATTAAACTGAGAAATTGCAATCTAATAGACTAATGTATAGAAAAATGAACCTAGATTGTTATATATAACTTTTAATTTTTTTACTTACAAAGTAAAGTTAAAACTAAATCATCTTATATGATCAAAAATTTAAGATACTCTAATTTTTTTTATCAACATGCATCTAAAGCACCTCAAAAATATATACGAAATTAAAAGTTAGTGTGCTAAAGGCTTTATTTCTTAAGAAAAATGTAATACTACTGTTATCTTCAGATTTATTACCTTCAGTTGATTTTTTCCTGCTTTACAATTAAAGTTTTTACTTTAAAGATCAGTTTTACTTTCAAATATGCAAAAGATATCATACAGCTTTAAAGATTCTTAATACTCAGCTGATTGAGTAAAATACATTAAGTATCTTAGGTTTTTCTTGCTGATTTTTTTACTATTTTGCAAAGTTAAAAATCTTCTCTTTTTGTAAGTAAACTTTTATTGGGACACTTTGTCTTCACTTATCAAGATCAACAAAAAATGTTTCAGTTTAATTTTTAGTGTATGAAGTTTCCTCTTTGCAGTTTCCTCATTTTTTAAAATTTTCTTTGAACTGTTAATTATTTGTATGAAGTAGATATATATGTATAGTGTGACTCTAACTGTAGGTCCTAGTTGAATAAACTATTGCATGTAAAAAATGACCATAATGATCTTGTCTCTTTGAGACACTTCAAATGAGTCTGATTTGTCTTTATATACTGCATTTTTTGTATAATAAATATATTAAATTCGAAAAAAATTACTAATGAAAGATGTTTATGGTGAATGAAAATTATAAAAAATTTTGAACTAGTTACTAAAATTTAAGAAATTTTATTTTGATTTGTTTTTAAGTACTGGATATTTTTCCTTATAGGTACATATTACTCTGTGGTTATCCTCCTTTTTATGGCAACTGTGGAGAAAGTTGTGGCTGGGAAAGAGGACAGTCATGTCAAGCATGCAGGGTATAATTGTTTTAAATATTTTGTTCTGTCAGTGCACAATTTTTAGAATTTAAATATACTTAGTCAGTGGACTGAATCGTCTTAGGGTCTTGCAAAAGTCCACATAAAAAGTGTTTTGCATAAGAGGGTGTTACTTTCGCAAATAATAATAGTGTTATAAAAATGAGTGTATGAGTGGAATTTAATAATTGTCTCAACAAATGTTTACAGTTTGAGGCTCTTAAGTGAGAAATTATTTGAAATTGTTTTGGTGGTAAAAGTTGTTTTACATTATCTTAAAAAATTAGTTAAATTGGATTCTAAAGTAATAACATTGACAATATGAAATCTTAATTTATTTCAGTAGTTAGTAATTAAAATGCCAATTTGTACCTTAGTTTTAAAAGAAGTTGTGGCCAAATGACCACATAATTGTAAGCTGAATCCATCCGGTTCAGCAATTCTTTTCCCATTTCAGGCATAGAAATTTGTGATTCAGAAACAACTTTAAAGTGTAGGTCATGGTCCAGTTGGCCCTCCTTGTATGCAGTAGATGACTAAAATAACAAATGACTAAACTTTAGTGGGCAATCTAAATATTTCATTATTTGTTAATTGATGTTAACACTTCAATCGTTATTCAATTGTTTAGTGATTATGCTGTTTTCTTAAATCGATCTAGAACTGAACTAGTAGTTGAATAGTTAGCCCTCTTGCCTTCAGTTCAACAGTTTCGAGTTACAAATACTACCTTGTCCGTGGATATCTTTAGTGGTTTGAAATCAACTTTAAACTGTTGTTCTTGGTCTAATTAGCCCATGTGTGAAGGGCACTGTTGAGCGACAAACAAATCTAACTGCATCAGTCTGAATGGTTATTTAGTAGCTTTTAGAATTTACTTTCTGATCAAACTGTCTATGTGACAAGAATCTAATTTTGGTTCATATCCATTGATAAATTTTGTAATATCCTTTCTAATAGTTAGGTTGCTTATATTAAATTTATGCTGTTTCATATTTGAAAATCTTGTTCTGGTTTTTATATATTAACTCTTTGGTAAATTGCTGAACTGGCAGCTGCAATATTAGTGCTCTGGCCTTCTGTTAAATAGTTCATAATTTTGATTCTCACTTGGGCTTGAATGTTTGTAGTTTGGAATTCATTTGAAACTGTAAATCCCTGTCTTAGTTCTTGTCCGGTAAAAAGTGCTTCATTCTTCAAAATCATATCGTTGGGCTAGGTAGTTTCATTACTTCAGTGAGGTGATAAAACTGAATATTGAGCATTCTTGGGAACTAAACACTAGGATTGTTGTATTAGACTAACTACCTAGCTAGTTTACATGCTTTACATTCCAGGCCTCTTGTAAAGAAAACAGACATGGACAATGTAGACCTTGACTCCATGAGAACTGTTGCACCATTGAGTTTAGTTGGGAAAATAACCTTTGACTAATAAACTAAACCAAACCTTGTAAGGTTCTTATAGAAATTGTTTTATTGTATGTAAAATCTATTAATTCCAAAGAAATGTGAAAGATTTTGTGCTCTATAATTTTTCAAATCTGTTTACAAAGGTTGTATTCCTGTGCTCCATAAAATTGAAGCAAACCAACCTTTAACAATCTTGCTACAAATTTATTAAACCATAATAGTCCTTAAAAAATCAGAGCATGTCTACTTTAAGCTCTTGTCCCTACAGCAGCTACTTTGCATCCACACCTATTTTTTTAGATTCTTTCATTTTAATTACAAAAGTTCTAGTAACCCTAAAACATCATACATCTACCTCTTAAACAAATAAGAGGAAAACTGCAAAAAACATTTATTTTTTCAATTGGTAAATTTGTCTTCCTTTCCTTGTAACAGAAATATTTTCTTTAACAGGTGTTACTTAATGTTATCTTGATTTTCTAAACTGTATTGGAAATTTCTTTTTATGCCGTTTTTACTGTTTACTTGATTGTTACATGCAGTAAAGTCTTGGTATTTAGACAAATGAATATTTATGTTTTTGGGAGTAAAAAGTAGTTAATCAATTTTTAGCCGCTGTAAAATGAACATTCATGCTATTTTCACAAAACTGTTTACAAATGGCTCTCTAATTTTTATTTTCTGATGCTGATGATGGAGGAACCCATGTTGATTTTTATCTCCTATTTATGCAGTAAAATTTTAAAAATTTTTGCAAATATTTTTTCCCTTTAATTTTTTATGGCTGAAATCCTTTGAATTTTGCATGACTCATTGTAATTTGTGAAATTTCTTCCATTTAATATAATTCCAACTTATCCATTAGAGCATAGTCATTAGCTTTAAGAGATCATGGTACTTGTAGCAGAAGTGATCATGAATCCAGGATCTTCTTTGTGAAATAAGTGTTCTAAGCTCAGTGTGCTGGAAATCATGTTTCAGAAGAAGCTATGTATAATTCACTTTGACGTGCAGGTTTTATTAGAGCCATCATAATTGGTGAAAGTCGAGAACGTTTTCCTGGCGTCTTGAGTAAAGAATTCATCTAAGATTTTGAACAAAAATTTGACAGGTGCCAAAAATTTCATATCAGGATTTTTGACTATAGACTATAATTTATAGAAATGTATTATAGAATTAAATGGTAGAACATAATAAAAACTGATATCAAACTTCAAGTAAAGTGACAGTGCAGTTTGCAAAACAAGCAGATTAATGGCTAGCAAGATAGATATTTCTAAGAAAAACAGAAAATTGCTTTCCTATATTAAAAATATAGAAAAATATTTAAATATTTCCGTTACATAACTACACAAGTGTACTTAATTTTTCATGAGTATTATTATAGTTTTTAAGAATACTTAGCTTGCCCTTGTTTCTTATATTGTGCATTCTAAATACTGTTTTATAATACTATATTCCTAAGAACTATTTTACTAGTTGACGAACTTCTAAAAATGACGTTAAAAGTGGATGTATATTTATGTGTAACCTCAACACAACTTGGTTATGCACTTAGACAGTGGCTAAATTTTATGGAAATTCAAAAATAAAAGCAATATGTTGCAACTGGTTCTCCTTCCCTGAAGTGCTGAATACTACAGAAGGAAACTTCATTAGGTTTATGTTGAAGATTAATTATAACTTAGTAACTTGATGAAATTAAGGATTTCATATGTTCCTAAAGCATATATTGAAGCTGATTAATTATTCATGTAATTGGTTTTTAAAATGATTTAAGAATTCATTTTAAATTCCGTTTATAAAAGTAAACTTTTAAATGTTTTGCAAATTGTTAATGAATATATACTATTATAGGAGAATTTGTTTGATATGATACAACAAGGAACTTACTCATTTCCGGAAAGAGAATGGAAACATATTTCTTATGCAGCTAAAGAATTGATTGGGCATTTGTTGGTTATTGATGCAAAACGAAGATACTCTGCTGAAACTGTTCTGAATCATCCTTGGGTTGCTAATGGTAACCCCAATACACTATTGGGAACTCCAATTATTATTAAGAGGTTAATATCACCATATTAAGTATATTTTTCCATTTGATTCAAAGTATTTTGTCATAGATTATTTTTAAGTTAATAATAATCAAAAGATAATCAACTATTGTAGGTAAGGTGTGAATATAATCAAATAAATCTACGAAATTTGTAGAATCAATAATATTAAATGAATGTGAACAAAACGTTCTTAAAAAATCTTAAATTATCTTAATATTAAATTGAATTTATACCACATACAACTTAAAGTTCTATTTTATACTTATATGTTTTTAATAAAGATACTTGTGTGTTAATGATTTAGATTTTTTTAAGCAATTTTGAAATTTCAATTTCAAAACAGAAATTATTTTCAGTTGTCTAAACTCTATAAACACTATAAAAAAATTTCAATACATAATATTAGTAAGACTGGTCAAGATTCACAATTGCCAAATAGTCTGGTATGGCTGTACATTGTTGGGATTTATGCTAAATTGAATTGAATTTTAAGGTACAACTCTTGTAAAATCTTGAATTTGTGGTATTGCCGTCTTAATTTCTGAATATAAACTTCCTATCCAGCTACTTAAATATGATTGGTTTAAAATTAGTGATTTGCCATTTAACATGTTTTTCAAAAGTATTGATTTTAATTCTTTTTTATTCACTTTTAAATTCAATTCTGTATATGATAACTATCAAACAATTTACATTATTTATAGATAACAAAATGTACACTTTTGAAAGTGCAAGTGATCATGAGAGTTAAACGCCATCTGTTCATACCCTTTAAATTCCGCAAGTCTTATTTTGTTAGAAATATTAAGTAAACCTATGACTTTTATTTTTTGAAACTGAATGTTCATAAAAGAAATTTGAAATGGGTGCATGACAGTAAATTAAGTTTTATATAGAAGTAAAATTTGGTTAATTGTAGAATTTTGGATCTCCCTTTGATTATTTTTCTGTTAGAATTAGTTATACAAATAAAAGCAATTTAAATATGCTATTTTTTTATAATGTGTGGTATAGAAATTAGTCTGGCAGGTAATAACTTCCATGAAATGAATAAAAATAAGAAAAAGTACCAAAAAAATAAAAAATAAAATTGTGATTTTTTTCATCAAATCCCAAATTTTCACTTCACCCACTTTTGAATGTAAAATCCTGCCTAGACTTCTGTATAACCTGTTTAGATATCTAAGTTAGAACTTGGGCAGTGTAGAGGGGCCTGGTTGAGATAAATCATCGCTATCATCTTCACTTACATCCGATGCATCATCACTATCAGATTGATATGTTCAAATGGTTTAGGAATGTATTTCCTCTATCATTACATGCTTGCTCTGATTCAATACCAAAGGGCAGTTTTTTATAGCTTTGGAAAGACTGACCTCTCCGTAACATTTATGCTCAATTAACAAATTTAAAAAATTAGAAGTTAAAACTATATTTGCATACAAATGAACTAAATATATATAAATTGAAAAAATCTATACAATAATATAAAAAGCAGTGAGATGAAAAATCGAGAGCACAAAAACTGTGCACCTCTACATAGAAATGACTTGGACTGATAAAATCCTAGACCTACCTTAAAAGCTTCCCAATTAAAGAGACCTAGAAGGGGGTAGATTATTTCACATACCAATTCCTCTTCCCTGTAAATTCAGTGCAGCTTGTCATTTTTAAACCTTGCACCCCAAAACACAACCAACCAACCATCCATCCCTGTAAATTCTTCAGCATTAGTACTTTTCCTCCTCGAAAGAGGAAAACAGTAAACATAAGCACGGTTGTTTCTCTCATCACATTAAGGGTAATCACATTACAATTAAGTAATAGGAAAAAAACTTTCACTGCTCAGTGTTCCAGAGATTGGAATACCTTGTTTTATTCATTGATTCTACATATACTATGTGTGTGGAAATTTTAAAGTAGTGTAGAATAAATAGCTCAAAGTGCATGCAACAAAATAACAAATTTCTTCTCAAGCAATTTTTGTATCACAAAAATTAGGAAAAATTTCAAAATCTAGAGATTTAAATAAGTTTCCATAACTGAAAATAATTGATTGGCTTTGTAGTGCAAGACAAATTAAACTATACATTGAATCCAATTTGATTCATTTATAAGTGAATACAATGGCTTTGCAAGCCAGTTGGTTATGGTGTTCCACCACCCCTGGAGCACTAAAACTGAAAAGCTTAAGGGATAATTTCTGCATATACGGTAGTCTTTAAAGGTATTGCATCAAAAATTTAAAAGAATCCAAAATAGTAAATTATAGCTTATATAAAATTTTATTTTTTGCTTTGTTTTGTATTTTAAAATTTTCTTTAATTTTGTTCCTTTTTAGGCCTTGGTGTGATATTTTGATCGTTTTCTGTCAAAGAATATTTTTTTACTTTTAGTAAATGGGCAGTTTGGCTCTTTGTGTAAGACTAATAATTATTTCATAAATGTCAATGAAGTTATTGAGAAGTTGCTTTTTTAAACTTACGGGTAAAATAAATCTTTAAATTGTGATTTCTGTAGTGTCATTTTCAGAATACAATTAAAATAGTGTTATTTAAAGATTTTTAGTAGTAATTTCTTTAGTCCCATAATTGTGTATTTTAATATTTTATTGCAGATTAAAAAAACTTTTTTATGATTCAATTTGTGTTTTCAATATATAAAGATAAATTGCCTTTTTGAAAGAAAAAAATTTTTTTTTTGAGAAAATACAAGGTCTTTCCAAAATTAATACAAAATTGATGTAGTACTACAATGCATTCCATAATTTCTAAAGTTAACAGCTCCTTTTTTTTTATATAGAAAACTTTAAAATTTTGAGGGGTTTTTTTTTTTTTAAAGAAAAAGTATGTGCTTTTTATTTTAGTATTATGTTAGCAAAAATTAATAAGTTAATGTTTTCTTATTAAATTAATTTTTGTAGCTGTAAATTTTTAATTTGGTTTTAGCAATGTTACCCTTTTTAATACCTTTTTATTTTTATTGGTTGATTAAAAAATTCTGGCGTAAATTAATAAAAAGTAAACTTGTCATTACAAATTAAAAAATTCTTTACCTTTGAATGTATGCTTTAATTTTATTTACTTGTTTTACAGAAATGATAGTGCTAGAAGTCTTTCTGAGTTTGCTGAAGATGCCAATGCTTTTCAACGTGTTGATATTGCTCTGAGCGAAAGCACTGATACTTCGTCATTGTCTTCGTCCTTGAGAGAAAGTTCTTTTGAAGTATCACCATATGACAGGTCTTATAACTTGATGCATGGACTAAGTAATTTGTCTCTGGATGATTCTGATAAACAGGAGGAATAAGAGTTTCCTGTTGGTGCATTTTAAAGTGTTATTCTTTGAAAAGCATGTTTCCAGTAAAATTTCTGTTTTATAGATTTTACCAAGATAAAATGTCTATTATTTCTGTACTTTTTTTTATTTGCATTGTCATAATTTGTTTGCCATTTCCAAACCAAAATATAAAAGTGCCTATTGTAATATTAATGTCATTTTTTTATAATCCTATTAAATAATTATACTTATGTTTTTAAATATAAATGTTTTGTTCACTCAAGAATATAAAGAAATGATATGATGTGAAATATATCTTGCAAAACATTTAATTGTACCTTTTAGAAGCTGAAATGAAAGAAAAAATTCTTTTTGGGGTCTTAATGGATATTATAAAATCTCAGCTTATAACTATTGTGGCTTTCATTGTATGACAATGCCATTTGATATTAACTAATTGTATTTTGTTTATTGCAACTTTGTTAAAATGACATTTGTACTTCTCAAGTACACTTGCTTTTTAGCATTAAACATTTGTAACAATTCTCAGGTCAAAAATACATTTTTGTAAGTTTCAAACTAAATAAAGTTAAATTTGAAAAAAAATGTTTAATTTTCTTGTTTTAATGTGTAAAACGTTTGAATAATGTTGTAAAAGTTGCATATTTAAATCACGAATCTAAGTGCCAATAAATACCTGCATGATCAAACATTTTTACTTTAGAGAAGTTCATTAAGAAAAACTTTAAAGTTTGGGAATAATAGGGAAGCAGATTTTAATTATAAATGAATTTCATAAAATTTTTCTCAGAAAAACATCTAAAATTAAGGTAGAATTGTCTTTTTTTTTTTTTTTTTTAGACTGATACTCTAGGCTAAAATTAAAGTTGGAAATTTTAGTACTTGAAGAAAATGTTTGACTTAATTGAAATATCATAATTTAAAAAAGTTTATAATATAAGTATCTAAAGTGTGAATTACACATTCATATATGTGTAATTTACGGTTTAGATACTTATTGTTTATAATAGGGCCTTTTTCTTCTAACTGAAAGCCAATTAGTGCATAAAGATTTCAGTTGTCATGTGAAATATACATTACAAAAAATACTGGTAACTAATTTGACTTGCTAGTGAAGATTTTCAAAACATTTTATAAATTTTCCTGACTTGTTACAAATAATTTTGAGCTATTCCATATTAGCATTTAATGGGTAAACGTTCATCTCAAAATAAAATTATCAATATTTCTTCAAAGAGTGGTATAAACACAAGTGTTTCAAAAATAAGATCGCAGGACACACATAATTTTTGTTTTATCTTTCTAGTCAATTTAGCCGTTTCTCATTTTAAATGAATACAAACTCCTAAGCATTAAATCTGCCAAGAAATTATAAAATATACCTTATTGAGATATTCAATAGTTTGGTCTAAATTAAAACTGGTTTTGTAAATCTTAGAGATTTGCATGTCATCTGTTATAACATCACTAGAAATGTTAACTGTATTTTTAATTGTTTGAGCTGCTGAAGCATAAACTGTACCGTTGATCTAGAGTTTGATGGGTCTCTAGCCTTCCGGCCATTTACCCTCTATTCCTGAAGAAAATACTCATAACATGATGGGTAAATTGTTAATTTACATAATGATTAAGTGATGCATAAGTATTTTATGAACATAAAGGAAGTGCTCCCAAAATGATAGTACTTTACATGGCTAGTAAGAATGGGGAAAGTCTTAAGTAAAAGCTTAGGTTAATTTAATTATCAAAATGTGATGAAACAGGAATAAAATACAAAAATATAGGGAAAATAGAAGCATAACAATGGAAAAAAGATTGAGTAATACAAACTAGGCACAATAAAAATAAGAGCAGAAATTTTCTAGAATAAAATAAAAAAAAAAAAAAAAAATCTTTAATTATTTTATATTATATATAAAAGAAAATGAGCAAAAGTTAGGATTACAAAATCAAAAGGATACACAGTAGGTTCAAAAAAAAATACAAACAGGAAAGTTTATTCACAAAAATTAGAGTAATTTGTAGGTGATTGGCCCTGTCAACATGAGGGTCTTTTTGTTTTGCGTTGTGGGTGGAGGGTGGGGTGGTTTGGTTCGTAGAACTGATCTTGGTCTGTGAAAATTTTGAATCTCGTATGGTGAGTAATTTTCAATTTTATTAATTTCTGTATTATTGGTTTTATAGAGGCTATCATAAAACCGAAAGGTGAGATTTGATATATTTCTCAAGCGATAATATACCCAGGTTGTCCCTAATTAGGAAGTTCCTGAAGTAGTAGTCCGCTTGAGAGATCCTCCTTAAAATTTTGCTTTGTTGTGCCTCTACTATATTAAAATTTGTTTGAGCAGCTCCGCCCCAGATTGGAGCAGCATATGTGATAATTGGGCGAAGATAGGCTTTATAGATAATGATTTTGTTAGAAAGGGAGAGTGGAGTTATACGCAATGAGGTGGTAGAGAAGTGATTTTGCTGCAATGAATTTACTTTTAATTTTTTCAATGTGGAATTTCCACGCTAGTTTTTTATCAATAGTCAGACCAAGGTAGTTTACCTTATTTTTCCATGGAATTTCTATTCCACCCAGTTTGATTTGGGAAGGGTGGGTTATTTTTCTTGAGAAGATTACTGCTTGTGATTTATTAACATTTAACTTGATCTTCCAGAACTTTAACCACTCGTCTATGGCCGTAAGGTGTTCGGTTAGATTTTCATATGTGTTAAATATTTAGAACTCGTGGAGAGAATAGCAGTGTCGTCCGCAAACAGGCAAACCATAGTTTTGGGGTACTTGGGGATGTCATTAATAAATATGTTAAATAAGAAAGGACCCAGTAGGGATCCTTAGGGGACGCCTGCAAGAATGGGCTTATCCTCAGAATAATTGTTGTCTAGCCTTACGGCAAAAGTTCTATTTGATAAATAATTTTGAATTAATTTGATAAGATATGATAGGAATTTGTAAGAAAAGTTTAAAAATTAGCCCATTGTGCCAAACTCTGTCGAATGCTTTTTCTATGTCGAGAAAAATACCTCCAGTTGACTTTTTCCTAGTGATACCTTAAGATATTTTCTCGACTGCTCTTAAAAGTTGGTGGGTTGTCGACAACTGTTTCCTGAATCCAAATTGAGCAGGTATAATAATTTTGTGGCGAGATTCGAATTCATTTAATTTTACTAGTATGATTTTTTCGGCAACTTTGGCCATGGTTGGCAAGAGGGAAATTGGCCTGTAGCTTTCTGTGTTGTTTTTACACTTTCCCTGTTCGTATATCGGTACGATAACTGCTTTCTTCCACGAGTTTGGGAAATAACCAAGTGACAGGGTGTCATTAATAATGGTCGTTAAGAAGCAGATCGCCTTAATTGGGATCTGCTTCATTATTTTGTTAGTCACTTGATCATGACCCGGGTTTTTTTGTTTTTCAAGTTTTTAATGATGTCCTCCACCTCTGAGGTGGGATTTCAGGACTAGATTGGGGAAAATTGTTTTCTAAATATGTGGAGACCGCATCATCAATCATAATGTCATTGCTAGAGTTAGTAATGTTATTGGGAATAAATTGTTTTTCAAGTGAGCTGGTAACATTCTGCTTTTTCTTTACTGATAACAACAAGTTTGTTACTTATAAGTGGGGGGGGGAAGAGTTCCCTTTTCTTTTTTCTATTATTAACGGCTCTCCAAAAGGACCCGTCCTCCAAATAAAGATTGGTGATGTGTTCCTTCCAAGAATTTTGAGTGTGATTAGTGATTTCACTTTGAATTCTCCTTTTAAGGGAGTTAATTTGAATTTTAACAATAGGGGATTTATTTCTATTAAATTGTTTCCTGAGTTTGTTTCTTTCCTTAATCAAATTAATAATCTTAACTGGGAGAGTTGGAATTTGGTTATAAGATTTATTTATTTTACTCCTGTTAAGTGAGGTTTTAATGATTTCTGTTAAATTAGTAACTTTATTTTCAAGTTCAGTTGAATTTGCTGATGGTTGGAAAAAATTATTAGGAATAGAATTGTTAACTTCATTGCGAAATTTATTCCAGTTGAAGTAGGACTTTAAGTTTTCGTTGTTTTGTGCTTGTGACTGAGTGTAGTAAATAAGAGCCGGGTAGTGTTCAGATGGATATTCCTCAATGGTTTCTATTTTTGTTGGAGGTTGGACCCCCTGGAGAGCATTAAGTCAATGAAATTGCCGAACGTGGGGAGAATCTACATGGAGACCAGAGTAATATCTCCACTATCAGAATAGTGGAGGTTAATGATGGTGTGGCTTCTGTATAATAAAGTTTAGGGGTGGGAAAATGGGAGGGATTAGTTTTAGATTTAATCAGGGCTATTGCACAGTCATTTCTGTAAGTGGTGTAGTTTGGGATGTTCAATTTGTTAGATTTTAACAGATGAGTTTCCTGCAGGAAAATGACATCTGGGTTATTTTTTAACACAAAGTCTTTAAATTCAGTAAATTTTGAAATAATGTGCCATTAGCATTCCACATCATAAATTTTAGGTTCTTAAATTTATTTATTTGTATTTATTATTTTCTGTGATGCTTAACGCTTTCAGTAAGATGTTGAGTTTGTCAGTAGGGTGAGTTGTTTTTTCCAATAGGGGGACTATCTGAAGCATTGTGGGGTATTTGAATATGAAATTAATTTGCTTATTTAATTTGAGTATCGTGTGAATATTTTCTAGATTCCCAAGTTCATGTATTGGATTGGAGGTGCTTGGGAGTGTGGGTTGTTGCTGGGTATTTTGTGCCGCCGCTTGGGCAAATGACACATTGGGTCTCCTGAGGTCGAAATTGGTGTGATATGTTGTTTTTTATTTCTGTTACTGGGGTTGCTAGGGCAGCCACCGTAAGATGCAGTATGATTACTGCCACAACTGGCACATTTTGGATGTTCGAGATGTTTGTGGGGGCATTCTCTGGATGAGTGTTTTTCTCCACACTTGACACAGTTGGGCCTTAGGTGGCGGATGGAGGCAGGGCCGGCGCTAGCAGCTTCGCCACCCCGGGCAAAGAGGTAAAATGCCGCCCCTTTATAACAGAAATTAAAAGAGATAACCTAAATCCTTTCCACAATTAATGGTAAAATAAAACGAGTAAAAAAATTGCAATCATCAGCAATGTTGAAGTTTTGATTAGCAAAAAAAATACTAATTTATTAATTTATGTTTTTGGCACTAAATTAAAATTAGGGTTGCGCAGAAAAAAAGGAAAGAGTCATTTCTGGTGCATTCTTATTCTAGCTGGAGGTTATTATTTTCAACAGTTCTTGTAGATTAAAAAACTTTACCTGTAATTTTTGGTAATAAAATGTTGTTATATTGTCAAAAATTTTGTTCGCCCTGTATCTTCGAAACAAATTTTTGCTGTATGTTTAAAAAACACCCTGTATATATACAGGGTGTTAGGGGTTTGATTCCAAATATCTTAATGCATAAAAATATGATTCATTTTAAACAAAAAAGTTTAGTATATCATGGATCAAAACTCTATTATTTTAGAAAGAGAAAATGTTTAAAAGTTTAAGAAATTTAATTTTAGGGCTAATTTGCCACCCCCTAAAGTTGCCGCCCCGGGCAGGGGCCCGGCTTGCCCACCCCTAGCGCCGGCCCTGATGGAGGAGTTATGACCAAAGGCCTGGCAACTGTAACATTGCACAGGCCTTGTGTTGACATATTTTTCTACTTTTTTTTACAATTTCATTATTATTTAGAGTAACGAGGAAGCACGGAATGGGTTCCTTGACCCTGTGCTTCCTCATAACCGCCACATCAAAGCCTCTTTCCTTTAGCTCGTCACTAATGAGGTTAGTGGGTGTTGAGCGGGGGAGACGTTTGAAGACAATTTTAACAGGTGTTTCAGATATGTTTTTGATAATTAAACACTCAACATTACTGTCGGTTAGATGCTTAGTTTTGTTTCTATGAACCTCAGTGAAGGAAGGAAAAACTAAGATATTCTCCAGAGAGTTTTGCTATTAATGTTTTGTCAAATTTTTCTTTCAGATCTTTGATGGTTTTATTAAAATTATCTTCAAATTTAATCAAAATGGGTGGAATAGAATTAGTCTGTTGTTTATTAACATTAGGTTCAATGTTGTTTTGTGAACCATTCTCCGAAGAGATAGGTCATACTAAGGGGGGAAACTTGTTCATTATTTCAGTCTAAAGAGTTTTGGTTGATTTCACAGGCGCCGTTTTTTTTTCGGCCTTATAAAACCTTCGTCTGCACTCGCCGACACAAGTGCTCGTTTGTTCTTTACATTAATTTTTTGGCCTAGGCCAGCACTAGTTGACGGCTCTTGTGAATCATGGAAGGCAATTGAGTTTTCATATAACATAATAGAGTACCATCAGAATTAAAATGCATATCATTATTAATATTGTTGATTAGTGAAACTCTGCAATTACTGTTAACATTTTTATTTACATTTTGGATACACATAGAGTCATTAGTAACCAACGAATGAGAATTAACATTATTTATACAAGAACCACTATTACTATACATAGATGCATTACAATTTACATTATTAAACATATTTACAACAGAAACATTTTCATTAGCAGATATATCAGCATTATTTACACTTTGAGAACTATAATTATGGTCATTATGGTTTACATTTGCAGAATTACTATTATTTGCCCGCTTGAAGGCCTACCCGGTGTTCACTTCCACACTGAACTTTTGTCCGACGTGAACAAGAACTCAGATGCTTCCGATTATCTGAGACAGTTGGCTCTAGAAGTCATAGATGACATTCCCAGTGATGCCACTTTAGTTTACACAGATGGCAGTAACCCAGATAGCAAACAACGTCCAGTGTACATCCCTCGGACATCCAAAACATCCATATTTGATCCTCCGACGTCTTGGATGTGATTTGGACGTCCCCTGGATGTTCTTTGAGAAAGTCCTCAGGACAGCCTTGTAAAGCTCTTCTAAGTACGTCGTTTTATGGATCTGTTTTGGACGATCTGTTGATAAACATCCTGAAAAGGTTTTTTTACATCCTTTTTTGGTTTTTCTAACAAATGATCTGAATGCGTTTTTTTATTTACTTATAAAATTAAAAAATCATATCGATTTGTTATTAAATGTAAATAATTTTGTGCTACATTGTATTTAGTAAATAAAATGAGAATATATTCTCATTTTAATTAGTAGAAATCACCTTATGTAAATTTTATGAATTTTTGTGCTATTAAAGATCTTGTCGTTTATTTCATCATAATTATAAACAAAGATATGTGTAAAAACAAAAGAGTATGTTTGGCAAAACTATATTTTTTTGAATACGACATGAATTTAAAAGGGATTTTCAAGGGTTATACGTAGACAGTACATAAATTCTTAAGGTAAGTTATGTCAATACGTTAGATCTATACGAATTGATAAGTTTTAAAATAATTAACAGATTACAAAGTATAATAATATTTTTAAAATATGTTCATAATGTTTATTCAAATTTAATATAATGTTGTATTTACTTCCGCTACATTTTGTTTTCCAGGTAAGGAAAAAAAAATCTTGGTAAAATTTTGCAAAATGATGCAATTTTGATTGAAAATTACAAACGTTCTTCAGTTTATTCTTCACCATTAAAAATATCATTTAATTAAAATAATTAAAGTGTTTATAGAAACAGTTGATTTCCTCGAAGAGTATTTAGAAAAAAGAATTATTTATGTATGGTGTGTAAATTTTTTATCTGTTATATTTATATATTATATTTATATTATATATATATATATATATAAGGATGCAAAGGCTTTAAATGTGATTTTATCAAACTCAAAAACTCGAACGAGTTAACGCTAAACCAACAAAGTTAGAGTGCACGCACGTTTATAAATTCGTAGTTAGTGCCAAAGTTCTAAATAAAAAGCTGTTGCTACTTCTCTTTTTGAAATTTCATCAATATTTTGATTTAAAAAAATATTTAAAGTTGTTTTATAAAAATCTATCTTTTAATAAACTAAAAATGGTAGTACTACAAGGTAATTATTAATACTATCATTTTTACAGAACGGTTCGAGACTTCGAGGAGAAAGGACGCACCTGATCTGAGCTCTTGAAACTGGTTTTGGCGACGCGAGTTACATCGGAAGGTGACCCGCGGGGTCCCAGCTACTATCACGGCAGCCAGGCCGGCTGCCCTACCGTAGAGAGTTCTTCGGAACACGTTGGACTTAGCGTTTCTGCTATTCACAAAAATTACATCGGAATTACCAATACGGACTCAGTGTTGTGTAGTGAAAATTTGCAAAAAACAAAAATGGATAAAGTGACTTGACAGTTGTGGAATTTTCGTGGGACTTAGATCCGGACTACATTTGTAATAAGTTTGAGATCCCAATGGCAGCCATAATAGACGATGCCGGAGTACTTGGATTCGAACTACCCATGGAAATAGCAACTCTGATTACTGAGGAGATGATGGAGGCCGTTTGTCCACCTGAGATAGTTAAACAATGTGCCGTGCAGATTAAGGAACTGCGAAAGATGACCCAATTTCTAATACCGTTTGCCAGAGACAATATGCCATCGCCTGCTAACTCGATGGAGTACATCGGACACCTGTATACTCAACTACTAATTAATATAGGTGAGTGCGTCTCATTCTTTGGAAACTGTAGTGCATTGCCAAATAGTATAAATTTTTATAAGAAAAATGTTAATGATAGTATTAGTAGTAAGGTAGAGAATCAGAGTTCAAATAATGCTTCCTTAATTGTAAATAATGATGCTGAAACTGTAAATATTGATTTAAATTCTGTTGTGTCTAATAGTATAACTAATTTTGATAGTAAGGTAGATGCAATTAGTTGTGTAAATAAAATAGAAAATTTAACGAATGTAATGTAAATAATTCTGATAAAAATATAAATGATAGTAACGTAAATGATAAAAATAGTATTGTAAACGATAATGAAAACATTATCAGTAATCCTGAAAATATTAATGTTAATAATGATGTAAAACTAACAACTGCAGCTAGTAGTATTATAAAAAATGTTGATCATAGTACACCTAGTACCAGTAAAGGCGTAATTATTGACAATAGTGACATTTTTAAAGTACCAAAACAACCCCCTATGCACGAGGGAGCGGCTAGGCCTAACACGACCACATGCGATAGGGAAAGGCTTAATGACAACTCACGCGCTACTAGAGCATCCAAAAGAGCGAGACCCCACTTATATGTGATTTCGGATACAGAAACGGATAATGATAAAGGGTTTACGAAACAAAAAAATAGGAAAAAGAAATTTAACAAAAAAATTAAAAAATCAGACATCTCAAATAATGAAATATCAGACATAAACACTGATAACAGGTATGATTCTCTGGAATCTGATGTCGATGCAGACATGAATATAGCGCCACATATTCCCTCAAGCCTAAATGGAAATACTAAAGAAATACCTAAACCCCCAGCGGTGATAGTATCCACCCAAATGAAAACCATAGAATTTTTGAAATATATTAATAGCAAGATTTTTTAGAATTAAAATGGACTAATTTTATATTTAATCAATTTGAAAGGTTATTTCTTTATCAGACTAATTTTAATATGTTATAAAAAGTATTAAAAATTTAAAACTTGCTATTTCATTGTTGGGATTTGTTATGTCTATAAGTCCATGTGTTGTTTATTTTTTAACTATCAAATGAGAATCTAATGGTGATAAGAAAATTATTTTGCTTTATTGCTTTACAAGTGTTGAATTTTTTTAACAGTAGCTCTTTTAAACTAATTTATATCTTTAAAATAAAATTTAAGTTGTTGAAATAATCATTAAACCTTAACATATAAAGTTTTGTTTCTGATAATCTTGATCTTTCTAGATTATCTTATAAAATATTAATTTCTTTTTTTAATAATAGATGCAGTCTGTTTTCATATGCCTCAAGTTACAAAAGCAGAGATGGCTAAGAGCATATCGAATTGGCTGCGGCATGCTGAAGAAAGGGCGGAGAATTAGAAAAAAATAATGATTGTGTAAATAATAATGATTTTAATAATAATAATGATTGTGAATAAAAATTGAGTGTGTATATAGAATTATGTGAAATTAACAATCTAATAACTATATTTTGTCCCAAATTATATTTCATTTAATTTCTTAAATTCATTTGATTTATACTTAAAACTGTGCAATTTTGAATCACTCTTTAAATGAAAAAAGAATTTTCAATATTTCAAAGAAAACAAAATATAATTATGGTGTTTGAAATGGAATTATGGTGTAATAAATCATAATGATGCTATTAAAATAGTCTCATGGAAACATTTCAGAAATTGGCTATTTTCTTATATGAGAGAAATAAAAATTAGATAATTATTAATTAGAACTTAATTTAATTGTGCCAATTGAAATTGTGGATTCTCTGTTATTTAAATGATTGTTGTTGATTAAATTAGTTAATTTTAATGTGCATTTGTGTGTGTAAATAAAATGTTTTGGTATATATATACCAGTGTTATATATATATATATTTATTTTTCTTTTTTGAAATTCAATCTTTAAAAATTCTTCCTGTGTTACAAACAAATGCAAATATTTTAATCTATATTACAATATATATGCTTATATTAAAATTGATATATTTGTATTTATTTCTTCTATGAAATTTTAATCGCTTAGCAGTTCCCTCTGTTTCACATAAGCATAAATTCAAATATTTAAATCTATATTAATATATTTGCTAATATTGTAATGCATTTGCTTATATTAAAACATGTATATTTCTTATATTTAAAAAAATGCTACATTGTTTAATTGTATGATATACTTCTAAACAATGTACCTTTTTTTTAGATATCTTTCATTTTAAAAATTTAGCATTTAGATATACCCCAAAAGAATTCCTTTGTCAGAAGTATTAATATTTCCTTCGAATGAAATTTTCGGTTAATAATTTGACAATTTTATTGCATTTATTTTTTAGAACAGTGGTAATTTATATTCATAATAATGTTGCAAAAAAAATTAAAGAAAGGAAAAATAATTATTTTTCATTTCTTTATTTTTTTGCGAAATGGTATCAGTCACTACTTACAGAAAAAAAATAACAGTGAAAAAAGCTTTATGAATAATAATGAAGTTATAAACAGAAATACACATAATTATTAGTAAATAAAGTATGTAAACTTGAATAACATACAAAAAGTTTACTGAATTATTGCAGAAAAAAATAACAGTGAAAAAAGCTTACTGAATAATAATAAAGTTATAAGCAAAAATACACAATTATTAGTAAATAAAGTATGTAAACTTTAATAACATACAAAAAGTTTACTGAATTATTGCAGAAAAAAATAACAGTGAAAAAACTTAATGAGTAATAATGAAGTTATAAATAAAAATACATATAATTATATTAGTAAATAAAGTATGTAAACTTTAATAACATACAAAAAGTTTACTGAATTATTGCAGAAAAAAATAACAGTGAAAAAACTTAATGAATAATAATGAAGTTATAAACAAAAATACATATAATTATATTAGTAAATAAAGTATGTAAACTTTAATAACATACAAAAAGTTTACTGAATTATTGCTTAAAAACAATGATAGTGCACATTATTTAATACTAAAATTTAAAAACACGCTTAATATGGCTGTTATATGAATGTCCAAATATGTGTCAAATCACGTCCAATATGTGCCAGATTACGGCCAATATGTACCAAATCACGTCCAATATGTGCCAGATCACGTCCAATATGTACCAGATCACGGTCAATATGTGCCAAATCACGTCCAATTTGTGCCAAATCACGTCCGTCTCGGAGGTCTATGGGACGACCTACGTACGTGTTACTTCCGGACATTGGTACGTGCGGAGAATGTCCGTAAGACGTCGCTGCACCCCTACCGGACGTCCTCTTAAGTCCAGGTGGACGTAAGAGGACGTTCTCCGAACATCCTGAGGACCACTGTTTGCTATCTGGGAAAGACGAGTTGAATAACACTAGGAGCGAGGTTTTTATTGAGAGACTTTCTATCCAGTTTTCTAGACGCAACCCAGACAATTGCTCGGTATTCAGAAGCGAATTAATCGCCATAAATGAAGGATTAAAGATCATCCTCCATGGGACTAAATCTAGTGACATTTGGATCCTCACCGACAGTCGAAGCTCGATTCAATATCTACAGGACTGAAGTGGAGTGTGCGATTTTGTGAGTATGCAGATAATCACCCATCTTAAAAATCTTGCCAAGGGTAGAGAAGTCCACTTCCAGTGGATTGCCTCCAATGTTAACATCCATGGCAACGAAGCTGCAGACATCTTGGCTAAAAGAGGTTGTTCTGAGTTGTACAATGGAGACTACACACTAACTTACAAAGAACTTTTCACTTTAAAGAAAAAAGAAAAGAGGCAAGTCTGGCTCACCCCTCCCTGGTTTAGCAGTAAGACCCCGGGGGGTGCGTTGGATTTCGAGGGTGACAGACATGATCATACGGCCATCTTGAGACTCAGAAGTGGGCATCTGAAATGCATGTCGTTCGATTCTGGGCACAAAGTCTTCTCATTGTGCAATAAATGCAATCTGAGGCCGGCTTCTCCCGATCATATCCTGGATTGTTTGGTGTTCACTAGTGAACACCAAACAATGGCGTTCGTTCCCAAAACTGGCGGATGTTCGCGCAAATCCACTACTGGTGCTCGATTTCGCTAGGGTTCATGGTGTCATGGATTTGATCTAGCTGACGCTAGATCTCTGAGGGATTGGAAACAACAACAACAACTATTATTTACATTACTTATACTATCATTATTGTTTCTATCAGAATTGTGTTTATTACTATTATTTAAGACTGGCCATTTAGATTTATTTTTATTTGATTTTAAGCTTTTCTTGCCAGTCTTGGCATTTTTAGATTTAACATTTATACTGTTGACACTAGGAGTGTCTGAATCTGAGTCAGTTAATTGTCCATTTATCTGACAGAGATACCTAAGAATACCCTCATTATGTATATATAAGAAAAGATTTTTATAAATATATATATAAATTTACCTTTGTTGGAATTTAAATTTTAAGAAAGCTAATGGCAACAGATTTTTTATTGATATTTACTTTTGGCACTTATTACAAATGCTGAAACATGTCAATTTTTAATAACTGTTGGAGTACAATTTGTTTTTTTATTTGATTAATTTCATTCCTTAGAGAGAAAGCCAGAAATAATTTCTTTTAAACTCTTTGCTTCTAGATCAGTGTTTCTCAACCTTTTAGTATTCACGGCCCAATTTTCAATCATAATTTTCATCGCGCCCTCCCTCTCCACCGCATACAATAAAATATATACAATAATAATGTATTTTGAGTATTTTGGCGCTAAACTACACTACAACCTTAATTTTAAACTTTACAAATTACCAAGAATACCGAAATTTATTGACATTTTGCAACACCGATCCTCAGCATTGAAAAAACAAGAATCCTATGCTTTTTTATTGCTCTTGCGTCCCGCCATGTCGGGCATTGTCACGGTTTCGTGAGAAGTTTTGATTTGTCTAGAATTTGTCTGGTCAGCAGAAAATTAAGCTAGGAGCATGCGCAGATGTGAACAAATGTTTTCTCATAGGGAGAAGGAGAAAGTTCTAAGACGCCAATTTCAATTCCAGACAATCTCATTCGAGTCGATCCTTCTATCGCTATTGAATCTATTCTGAATGTGTATATTATATATATTTTCGTGTAATTGCAATTCATCGTATTAAATATTCACGGCAGCAGACTTATGCAGAATCATGGATAAATTTTTAAGCGGGCGTAAGCGAGCATTAGACGATAGACGAGCATCAACAAGTACACAGATGAGCGTGGTTCCGAAAATAAAATCAAGAAAATATTCTTAAGAATACTTAAATTTTGGGTTCACTAGTACTGAAGTAAATGAAGAAGAAAGGCCCCTGTGTATCATTTGCTCAAAAATGTTGGTGGCAGACAGCATGAAACCTAATAAACTTAAACGACATTTGGAAACGATTCATAGTGAGTACGTAAACAAACCCAGAGAATTCTTCGAATTAAAATTAAAATCATATGAAAAGCAAAAATCATTGTTTAAAAAAACTTTGTCTGTGAATGAAAAAGCTTTAATTGCCTCTTATAAAGTTTCATATAAAATAGCCAAATGTAAAAAGCCTCACACCATTGGTGAAGAGCTTATTTTGCCAGCCGCGATTGATATTGTAGAAATTATGTTTGGAGATAATTTTGCAAAACAAATTCAGTCTATACCTCTTTCAAATGATACTGTTACCCGTCGAATTGCTGAAGATGTAGAGTGTCAGCTTTTGTCGAAGTTGAGTACAAATTGTTTTCAATATAACTCGATGAGGCAACAGATAGTAATAAAGATGCTCATTTCATTGCCTGTTAGATTTTGTGATGATTTGTCAGTAGTAGAAGAATTACTTTTCTGCAAACCAATAGAACTCAAAGCAACAGCACTCGCTTTATTTGCTATCTTAAATGATTTTATGAACGAGGCAAACATAGAATGGAAAAATTGCATCGGAATATGCACGGATAGTGCTCGTTCTATGTCAGGAAGATTCCAAAGTAAAGCACTTGTGAAACAAAAATCGCCACAGTGCGTCTGGACACATTGCATGATCCCCAGAGAAGCTTTGGCTTCCAAAGAAATGAGTCCTGGTTTGAATATTGTATTAACTACGGTTGTAACCGTAGTAAATTATATAAAAATGAGACCCCTGAAATCAAGAATCTTTTCCGCACTTTGTAAAGACATGGGTGCAGTACATTCAGCGTTACTATTTTATTGCGAGGCAAGATGGTTATTACGAGGGAAATTTTTGCAACGTGTTTATGAATTAAGAGAAGAAATCGCCGTTTTCCTAGAAGAGGAAAACAGACCGGAAGCTGAGAATTTTCGATATAGTTTGTGTTGAAATTGAGCTACATGGTCAACATATTCGAGAAAATAAATAACTTGAATCTTCAACTGCAAGGAGCAAATACACATATATTGGATACGAGTGATAAAGTTAATGCTTTTGTGGGAAATTGGAATTGTGGAGCAGAAATTTAAAGCAAGAAAACTTCACAATGTTTGCAAATTTGAATGATTGTATTAAAACTTACAAGGCTGAAGAACAACATGTAAAAGTTGTTTTTGTAACCATTGAAAATCATTTAGCAATGCTAGCAAAGAATTTTAAAAAGTACTTTCTTGCTGACGACAAACTGATATCAAGTTACAAGTGGGTGAGGGATCCATTTCAAAATACTCCCGAAGGACTCTCAATCGAAGAGGAAGAAACCTTGATAGACTTCACGGCAAGCGGTGAAACCAAAAGACAATTTAGTAATAAATCACTCTTTGAATTTTGGGCAGGAGTGGATGATGAGTTTTCTGCACTAAAAACAAGGGCATTTCGCTTTCTACTACCATTTTCAATATCTTACCTTTGTGAAACTGGATTTTCTGCGGTGGTTTCTTTGAAGACAAAATATAGATGTCAGCTAAATATAGAAAAAGAACTGAGAGTGTCTATTTCTAATATTAAACCCTCCTTCGAAAAACTTTGCTCTGAAAGACAGGTCCAAGGAAGTCACTAATAATTATTAAATTTGTTTTTAATTTAGTAAGTTGTTTTAATATAACAAGTTAATTATTAAATATGTCGAAATGTATTTTGTTTTGTATGTGTGTTCTTTCCTTTCAGTCACTTAATCAATTTTTTTAAATAACATTTTCTCTTGGCTATGTTCGCGACCCCCCATTAGTGCACCCCACAGGTTGAGGATCACTGTTCTAGATCATATGGTATAATTATTATATGTAAATTTTGTTTTTTGCTTGTCGAATGATTTCATTCGTAAATAAACACTCTTCTGTTCTACATGTTTGGATGTAGTTTCCGGTGATAAACCATCACTTTTTCTAAGCATTGATGACTTGCCTTTAGAAAAAGCTCCTCTAGTATATTGACCAGTCTCAGGTAATATTATTTCTAGTAATTTTCTTTTATAATAAAGGTATGTCTTGGTTTCGCAAAACAACGTGATATAAATGAATATTTGAAGGATTACATGGCGAAAATAAAACATCTTTCCCAAAAGAGGATTGATATAAGTACACTTATTTTAGATTTTTGAGTTAAACATTGTTTTTTAATTCAGCAGCAAAAACTTTTATATTGAATATTAAAAGCCATGGAAGGTTTTTACAGCTATGTAAAAGAAAAGGAATTTACCCAAAGTAAAAAGTTAGCTTTCCTGGAATAGATGCATATAAAAGAACTGATGATAAATTTAAGATTGTATTTGAAGAGGATTATCACTTGCATAATTACTGTAATTTAAAGACTTATATTCTTCTTGACTATATGCACATTGTTTGCCTTGAAGCAATGCACAAATTAATGAATGTTGGGTGAAAAAGGATTTACCAAATTGTTTACCTTTTAAAGATGTTGATAATATGGTAACAATTTTTGCCATTAATAAGATATTCCGATTAAATTTGTCAGAAAACCAAAAGTTTTTAGTTTGTACTTTAGAAAGCTACAGAATTGAGATAAATATATTTCTATACTGGGTTCATCATTTTCTCAAATTTACTGCATCATAGTTGGTATTTTAATTATCTTTCATGCATATCTCTTAGAATATTGTGTTTTGAACATTTTGATTGGAGAGCACTTGTATGCTTCACTCACATTTAGGCCATATGTAAAAAAAATTTGCTTTAT
Source organism: Latrodectus geometricus (assembly GCA_026290005.1). Taxonomy (NCBI): domain Eukaryota; kingdom Metazoa; phylum Arthropoda; class Arachnida; order Araneae; family Theridiidae; genus Latrodectus; species Latrodectus geometricus. Next base: position 901,605 of record JAPDSC010067202.1, read on the forward strand.
TATATGTTCTATAATGTTCAGGGGATATTATATTTAGAATTGGAAAAATTTCTAAAAGTATGACATTTTGCGCTTAATTGCTATGAAATATGCTGGTTGTTTAAGTAATTGTTATTTTGTAAAAAATGTTGACTTTGTTTTTACATATGTACTTTAAACTTTCCCAATAATTCTTTCTTTTAGAGCTGCAATTCGTGCACATTTTTACTTGCTTGAATTTACTTTCTATACTTATAAAATTCCACTTGTAAACCATATTGCAATATATTTCTGCTTTTACCATGGAATTCTGTATCTTTGTTTTTGAAGTTCTCGTGCGTCAATTAGTGTTCTAACATATTCACTGTCTTTATTTCACAATTTTTTAACGTATGGCCACTACAATTTCACAAGATTACTAATTCTGCCGTCATCTAAAATCTAAAGAATACACTCGTAATCTTTGAGATGTTTCGAATTTAAAAGTGAGGTTTATCAGATTCTTTCTGTTACGCTCATTATTGTTATCGATCAATTCCTGTATTGTCATTTGCGAAAGTGGACACGTTGAAAACTTGTAATTCCAAAAGCTTTCTCTCCCTATTATTTCTTCGATTGCCATTAATCCTTTATTGTGCTCTTCTTCGCAAATGGCTTACGCCGTCAATTTTCATGACATGCTAAATATTCATCACCCATTTCTGGATTTTCAATACGCTGATTTATTTGCGCAAGGAAAATGTGTTGCGTTAGAAATCCTCCCAATATAACTGTAACAAGAGCTGAGTTGCTAAAGATCATCTCTCTCTCCAGCGAATATCTTCAAATAATCATGTCGGAAAGTTTGGTCGATTTGTTGAGTAGATATCATGGTTTCTTCTACTCCAAGTACTCAAGTTTATAATAACGAATTTGACATTAAAATTAATCTTAGTTTTACAGAATATTTTGACTCTCGTAACTTTGATGCAATTTTTATTGCACACTGAGAAATAGAATAAATTGAAAAAGTACTGGGAATTAGAATGAAATGAAAGGGTACGGAGAATTAGGGAACTTTAATAAAATAAAGTGTACTCTTAGATTTCAGTAAGTTGAAATCTATGAGTACTTTATTAGTAAAAACAATTTAGAAATCACATCAACAGCTATGATGTGCAAACTTGATAGTTGAATGAAAGTTTATAAATGAATAAGTAAAAAGTACACTCTTAAAAATAGCACTGTGATTTTTACAGCAAAAAGTCTGGCGATTTAGGCGCCAGTACATTCTACTGTAAATTTTACAGCATATCCATAAAATTTTGTACAGAACATTATACTGTAGTTTTTACAGCCCTTTTTACTATAATTTTCACATCACTTTTTACTGTAATATTTAAAGAACTTTTTACTATGCATTTTACTCCAAGTTTTACAGAACCTATAGCAAAAGCTATTTACAACTATCATCGTTTTCATAAATTTAAGTTCTATTTTCATAATTTTACCCCCTTTTGTTCTAATTATAAAGAAACTTTTATTTAGGAGCTCATTTTATGTAAAAAGGTAATTTTTGAAAGAAATGTGGATTATTTTCCTCATGGCAAGGAAATGTTAAATATCACCACTTTTCATTAAATAAGTGCATTCAAATCCTTTTAAAAGACTAAGTATATTATGGATGCAGAATTATATTATAGGTCATAATTATTTGCAAAGACTTTTTTTAATTATTTTTCTGCATCAAACAATTTAAAGTATATGCTTTCATTTTATGTATGCAATTTTACAAGACATTTAAAGATAAATGTGTTATGAATCCAGACGTAATGTTTTTTACTCACTATCATGTTGAAATTATTTAAATAATTTTAATTTGAAATGTATAATATATTTCTTTTTTATTCTATTAAATGTTAAGAAATTTAGATTAAATACAAAGAAGCCCTAATTTCTGTTTTTAGACAAATTTTATTAAATTTCTAGTAGAATAGAAATTTATTAAAAAATATTAATGTTATATTTTTATTGTAGCCAAGAGTATAAATCAATTTAATACACAATAGTATAAAACTAAAGATAAAATCAAATCTTCAAAAAAATTACATTCTACTAAAAACACAAAGGGTAATTAGTTAACGATATATTTCAATTATACTGTAAAAACAATATAAGTTCACTTTTTTAAGTAGCTTTTTTTTTAAATTATAATAAAAGCAAATAAAGATTCTGAGGAAACAAAGTAATTCTATTTGCTAACAGTTAACATCACATACAAACAACAGTAAAGGCTTTTTTATTTATTCTAGACTTTAATCATGACCATCAAAATTAGTCAAATGATTTAACGGATATAGTACGCCTGTTTGAATTTCATCATTGCCACATTTTTTCTACTTAATTTCTCGAGAAGGATTATTGTTGAACAAACATCTGAAAAAAATTAGAAATTAAACACATGAATAATTGAATCAAAATTAAATATCATGAAGACCTCCTAAAATTGATCACTTTTTTCGAAATGGATGCCATTAAAATCGAGTTGTTACTTTAGCAATGGCACCAGGAAAGCTTTTTCGTTTCTGCCGCTCAACTACCATTCTGACATCACGACCTGTTTTCATTTCAGCCAGCAGGCCTTGTATTCTAAAGGGTGTTGGTTTGAACCATTTTCATTGTGAATCATAAGCGATATCGCTGTGCTAAATTGCGGTCGTGTTTCGATAGATAAACAATTCCACCTTCCATTCAAGTTTCGCGGTTTTAAAGTAGAATATCATGAAAAAACAAAGGCGAGTTTTCTTCGTTCTATTTTTTGCATTAATGATACCAAAGTGTCTTTTCATATTAAATCAGTGATACTCCACAACTATGTAAATCACACTTTTCTCTATCTCGTTCCATTGTGGAAATACGAAGGTTAACTCCACAGCTTTCCACCAGATGACTTCATTCAGTAGGGAAATAAGCAGTTTTTAGAAATAAAATTAAGTGACGAAGATATATTTTGAGGAATAATAATTTGAAAATAAAAAAGAGAAACAATTTCTTTTATAATTTTTTTAAAAAAACTTTAAGTAAACACATTTTACAAAAAATCTTCACTCAATTTTTCAAAAATATTACATGGAAATTCAACTACTAAAATTTGTAGAAGTGCATGACTGTAAATTTAGAGCATTACAAAAAATAAGAATCATAATATTGATCAGAAATAGGTTTAGATAATGAAATTAAGATTTACTTATAGTCCTACATATTTTGAACACGAAATATTTATTACTTATAAAGTAATAAATAAAGAAGTGAAAAAATATTTACAATTAAGCTTTGTTTGAATTATTTTTTTAGTTAAATATTCATAATTCATTCATACTATTTTACATTTAAAATAATGAAATTGTTTCATTACCTAATTCTTCAATGAAATGTTAAAATAAATTATCATAGAATTCACTAAATTTAAAAACTTAGTTTATAATATGATAGGATTGATAAGAAATTGTAACATAACTATACGACTGAAATGATTCAAGATAATGGAGTGCAATTTTCTCTAATATAATGTGGCATATAAACAGTTTATTATAGTGTCAAACTTTTATTTCATAAATTAAATGTTATATGACAGTATTAATTATATTTTGTCACAATATTAATCTTCATATTGAATATAAAGCTGATTTATAATTATTATAGGAAACAATTTTTGCCAAAAAATTTTTTGTTTAATACTTATGTCAATAACTATGAGTCCCATACACCAAAGAATGGCACAATTTCTAACAAACTCATATTTATCAATAAGATAAGCACTTACTATTACTTATACACACAACATAAAACAATTGTGCTATATATATATAATTATCTACGAGTATAAAAGAAACTTCACACGAGTAAAATTTGACCATAAGATTTTAACAGAGTCTTTTAATAGAGTTATAGCAGTCTAGATTAAATATTTATAAAATTTAGTTGTCATGTATAAAATTAATGTCAAAAGATTTTTAACTTAGACATTATTTTATTATTTTTAGAACGAAAGTTTTTTAAGCAGCATACTTTTTTCAAGAAAAAACATTTGATGAAAAAAAAAAAAATGATTACCTCTAAATTCGTATTTCGAGCAAATTAATAAAAGTTAAATTTAAAAATTCATGAGGTATCTAACAAGGTAAAAATGAATATGAGAGATAACTATCGAAAAGATATAAAAATATATTGAGAACGAGTGTAGCAAATTTAACAGAATAGAGAATACAATATCTGTAATTTTACAAAAATAATTATTTTGCATAATTTATTTAAATGTAAATAATAACGACATAAAATATTTTTTTTAGATCTTTATGACTATTCTTAAAATAAATCGCTGTCTATGAACAAATCTCTTACCTAAATATTAGGATCCCATTTTATGCTTGAAAAAAGATTGACTTATTTAAAATTAGTATATCGAAATTTAATGTGCTTCAGATGAAGACCAAAAAGACTGGATATAACAGAAATGGAAAGAAAAAAAAAAATAGTTTGAGCTTAGATAATTGTAGGAAATATTTGTTTGATAGAAATACATGTTTGATACATTCATTACATTTGAAAATAAATAATTTTTTTGGAAATTATATTCGTTTATAGCTATCAAAACGAATTACATTTAGTTTTATTATAAGTAATTTTAATAAAACGAAATGCAATTCTATATCTTATTAAACTAGATCTTTATTAAACTTACTGCTTTTATCTGAAATATTCATTGACAGAGTGAGTTCTAAAGATTTTTAAGATTTGAATTTTTCTAGATATTTTACTTAGTTTATTAAATGGTACTATCCCTATTTTGTTATTGAATTTCTCAGTTTTATAACTGCCTATTAAAATATCATGTTTCAATATAAAAGGTGAAAAAATACAATTGAAATTAAAACATGTTTAATTAACAGAAAGCCAAAAAATGCAAAATCTGTTAATTTTCTTTATAAAAATATTTGTGACATCAAAAGCAATTTAACTGATGACAAATATATGAGAATCTGTTGCAAAATAAAGAGATGTGGTTGATTTACTATGTCCAACCCAGGGATTGATTATAAAGGCAGTAAATGGAAATTTAGAGACATTTTTAATTTGGATTTGCTATTCAAGAAATTCAAATGAAAACATAAGTGAGTTTGCTTCTCACAAAAAGGTAAAATATTAAATGGCTGTGTATTACATTGCCTTTTAGAGGAGTAGAGAATCAGACCTCAAAAGGTGTTGCAATGCAGATAGTATTTCAAAGTTTAGACTATGGCTTGCATCTTACATCAATAGTTAATTGGTGACAAATCATATAAAGGCTCTGAATGGGAGAAGTATGAGATAACCCAGAACAGTATCACAAAGCTGAGTGATGAAAATTATCCAAGTTACATAATTTAGATTGTCTAGTTGATCCATAAATATCACTACCATAATCAATTTGAGATAAAATAATCAACTGATATACTCAATGCTTCATGATCTGCCTCAAGTGTTAGACAGCACTTTGAGAATGTTAAGTAACCTTTCACAGGTCTTATGCAAACCTATGGTGTGTGGTAAGAAAGATAAGCTTTTGTCTAATACTATTCCAGGAAATAATATCTGATTAACTACAGGAAAAAGTTGTGCCTGATATTTTTATTTTTGGAACAGGATGTTTGTTTTTTCTACAAAAAATGAATACTCTTTGCAAGGCAATAAAGTGTGCCTATTCTTATTCTACCATACTACGAGATTATTCATTGCAGTTGGTAATTAACATTCAGTCAAACCCATATTGGAACTCTGGAAAAAGATTTGTAGATCATCAAAATATAATGTCCCATGGATTGTTGGTTGTAATACATGAAGAATACTGCTGATGAAAATATCAAAAATAATAACACATAAGATGCTTCCCTAAGAGACCTCAGATTGGATAAAACAGATCCTTTATAGTTTTAAAGAAACAAGATTTAAAAAGTTCTGAAAGAAAATGGGTACTTTTCCCCTAAAATTAAAATTATACAAAGTGTAAAGAATTCCATAACGTCATGTTTGATCATAGGATTGTTCATCAAAAAAGATACACACCAAGTGATGCCTCAGCACAAAGGTATTCCCAATTTGTGTCTCTAAGTATATAATGTTGTCAAATGTGGCGCCTACTAGGTGTGTTAATTCTTGCACACAGTTTAATATAATTAACTTTGTTGTTAATTATGTTATACGATTTTTAAAATACTTCAGCGAAACTTTCACCATGTACCATATATTTATTGAGCTTGATACATCAATCACGTCAGTACAGCAACTAAAAGTACTGTTAAAAAAACCACGCCTTTTCGCAAATACCATTTGGTTTACAGATAACATTGATACACAGTTAAAATGTAGAAAAGTAAAAATACAAAAAAAAAATGAAATATAAATTATGAAAATTAACAATAATTAAGCGCTTTTAAATAAATAAATGTAACATTTGTTACTTTATGAAATAGAATTCATTCGATTTCATTATGACCATGTCAAGTAAGATTCAGCTTATTTGCTGAAAACTGCTTGAGAAGTGCAGCCACCTAGTGACTAAAATAGCAACTGCTGTTATCCCCCAACTTGACTCTCGCACCAGTAACTGAGTTCCAATAATCAGATAATCATGATAGGAGAAGTTACACATACCTACATGCAAAATTCAATGTTATCTTAGATTAACCATAATAATTACTGTCTTAAAAATTATAAATTCTATAAACAAGACATAATAAATTTTGTAAATAAGGGTTTAATCGAAATTTTCTTGCATATACTAAAGAACATTCATATAAAGTATAAATAATATTACTGAATCATTTTCTCATATCAAAGTATTTCTAGAAATTTCAAGATATATGAATTAAATCTGATAATGCTGAAAAAAACTGCTATCGTATACAAGCAAATATAACACAATATACCACAAATATAGCATTTCCTAGTTTATATTTACATCAATATGTTATGGTTTCAATGACATGAAATAAAGAATACAAGAAACATTGTAATCAGTAATGTGATGGCATCCATAATTAATAACAGAAATAATACCTTCATTTAATAAAATTGGATGTATGTGTGAAATATTTCATACTTATAACTGAGTGCCAAATCATACCATAAAACATTATCTCTACCAGCAGAAATATATTATAAGAATAACTAGTAATAAGAACATTTTGTAGATAAACTTAATGTGAAAAATAACATATTGATACAGGACAAGTTATAAGAATGGATATACTGACGTAAGAACAATATAATAAAATTCAAACTATCAAAATATACATTAATGTACAATATATTCATTTGGGGAAAAAGAAATCCATTATTTTTACGTGAACTTTTTGTAACTTCTTTCAGATTTGCTTTGTAAAAAGGTTTAAAACAGTTTTCATGTACATTTTTAGGTCTTGTGCGAAGTTACGACTGCTGACATGCTGTCAAGTTTGATAATTTTTGATATTTTGTAGACATTCTCGTCGATGTTGTATCCATGCAAGGTGCATCTTTAGCATCCAAATACCCAAACGGAGTTGACGAAACAAAAATTGTACGTAACTGGTTGTTACAGTCTTATATAGGACGATAAACACCTTTCCCAATTTTAGCCACCTGGTTAGCATTTTCGCCATTATAAAAGAAAAACTAAAATGTATCGAATTTTCTGTTTGTTGTCTTCTATTTTTAAAACCTTGTACTCATAACTGAATTAATTAAATAAAAAACCGCAAGAGAATATTTTAGTGTCAAATGTCACCTTTCCAAGGAGCATAAATTTGAAATTGTTTGATAGATACCTCACGAGATAGCGATCACTACAGACGTCTACCGAAAAAATAATGGATAACTTTTTTCTCAACCTAATATATATATCTATATAACCTCAATACCCAAACTCCATAAGTATCATATTTGATTCAGTATAATGCAATAAGAGCAAAAAGTATATTTGAAGTTCTTTATCAAATGCTAGTCTCTATGATCTGAATTTCTGTTTGTTTAGCTTGCGTTGACATGTCACTTTTGTCTGTGATCAACAAATAGGTAGGTTTTAGGTGGCCAATTGAGATATTTACATTTTCTTTGACAAAGAGAAAAATTTGTCAGAACGTTCAACTGTATATGGTCCTTGATTAGGTGGTTTGAATGCCTTTCTGACTTGTCTATTCTCACCAAAACAAGACCCGAGATCTTTATGAACAAATATTCTTTTATGCTTGACATTACCTGTGATTGTATTGGTTTCAGATGCTTCATAAACTTATTTAACTGTGAGACAAAAAATTCTTTGTCCATTTTAATGGTAGGTTGGTCGAAGAATTCTCCTGGCAACTTGATGTTGGAGCCATACACCATTTGGGCAACTGACTGGTTTGTTTCTGGTGTGATGGCAGCTCTGAAACCAAGTACACTGTAGATAGCGATTCAGTCTATCTTATGTTGTTTTGCACTTTTATAGCATCTTTTAAGGTCCACGATGTTTTTTCTATTTTCCTCTCATATTGGGGGCAGTACGAGGTAGTTATGTGATACTTTAGTACCAATTTGAATCCCGATTATTCAGATGTCTTGCTGTTATAGAACAGCAAGACGTCTGAATAATTGGGATTCAAATTTACTTCTTTGATCTGTTATAATTTGGGCAGGGTCACCAAACATGCTAAGCCAGTCACTGCAGAAAGCTTTACTAACTATTTCAGGTCAGGTAAGGGAATTGCTTCTATCCATGAAAAATACCAATAAATTTTCAGCATCTACTGGATATTTATTGATCTTGCGATATCTATCATGTCAGTACTGCAACGAAAAGTGCTTCTAAAAAAACGCGTTTTTTCACAAGTACTGTTTATTTTACAGTCAACATTGACACACAGTGAAATATAAATAATGAAATTTAACAATAATTAAGTGATTTAAAATAAAATAAATGCAACATTTGTTATGACCATGATGAATATAATCACAGATCAATATTATTACATATATCTTGCCGAAAACAAAGGCATGCCGAAATTTAAATTGCCAATACATGGTGTGCCCAATGCGTTTAGCCACTATCATAGTGGGAAATGCATTGATCTCCATGGAAATAAAAATCTTTTAAAATTTATTAAATGAAACTGACAGTAATATGAAAGAATTGAATTTACATGATAAATATATAGATAATTAATCTATCATTGATTATACTGAAAAAATGATAAGGGAAATACAAAATATGACATTTTATTATTATATATTATGCAGAATGGTACCAATTTTACTTTTATTTTAGTGAATAATGAACAATTTATTTTAAAAAATTCATTGCATCTATTTCTAATATTATTTTAATTGCTATATTTCATTTTTGATGTTTGACATCAATTATTTATTTTGAATTTCTCTAATTTTAACCAAATAATAGATAGTTGATAGATACATTAATTGTAATTAAAGATATTGAATTTCAAATTATAATTAGAATAATTAATTTAAAATTCGATATCTTTTAATAAGAAATCATATCCTATAATTATCTTTTAATAAATTTTTTTTATAAAAATGTAGTTATATTAAAATTTATTTTATTTGAATCAATCATATATTTATGTTTTACATTTCAATTCAATTGCTCTAGTGATTTTCATAGAAAATAATTTTAATATTAATTTTTTTGTCTTCTAATTTTGAATTCTTTTATTCTTACTTAAAACTATTAATACATTTTGCTCTGTAATTAATTTTTTATAACCAATAACTGTGTTATGTCAATAATAACTAAGTAAATATAGCATTTCTTAAAATTACAGGTAGGAATTATTCAAATTTAGATTCTGGAGTTATTGTTTTTGAAAAACGTATACAGACAATTCATCAACTACAAAAAGCTTTCCAATATTTCATTATTTTTTCTGAATGATATAATAAAATCTAAATTTACATTTCTTTAAAAAGAAAGTAATAAAACATAAATTAATTTTTTGCTTGATTTAAATGAATTACAAACAAAATATCCTACTTCTATGAGTCACTTTTTAAAAATAATAGTGACTCATGAAAAATAGGGCATTTAGTTAAATAGCCTATAGGGTTCAATGCATCCAACAATGTCAAGTTATGAATGTTTGTATCATGGAAATTTCATTCATTATTGCATTGTGTATCTATTTCTGCTTAACAATGAGTTGGCTTCTGCTAAAAGAAAATAGTAATTTTTTGATTAAATAACAAAAAATACATAGTCATACATAAAGGAATAATTTAAATATTTAATTAATATAATATAAAGTAAAATATGCAAGATCAAATTCAATGCAAATCCAAGGTATATGTTATATTTGTTACTCAAGATCAAATTAAATATGAATATAAATATAGTAGAAAAAAAACTATAATAAACATTTCATAAAATAAATCATGCAGATATTAGAAATTTTTAACACTTATAAACACATGAAAACATAAATACTTCAAAGTACAATAATTATCAAATTATAAAATAAAACATGCAGATGAATATATATAATATTCAATATTTTTAATGCATAGGTTGCTAAGTTATACCCACTTAGCAAACATGTAAAAATTTAATAATTATTATGACTACTTGGAAAATAACTGCATAACTTATTAGTACACATATCTAATTATTTCCAAATACAAATATGATAAATGACAATTTTACAAGAATAACTAAATGTTTATCCAGGCAAATGCCAGAAAAACACACACACACACACACACACACACACACACACACACACACACACACACACACACACACACACACACACACACACACACACACACACACACACACACACAGGCAGACTCAAATACAATTCAAGATTTTCATGCACACAAAATTTTAATTTATAATATAACACAGGTACAAAAAGCCTGGATTAAGGTGTCATAAAGGTAGAGCTTTAAAAGTACTGGCAATGGCAAAAAATGTTGTTGACACTGTACTTAGGCAGCCTATGTTACTCAGAACTACTTCTGGTTCTCATTGTTCCAAGGATGAGTGGACCCCAAGTCCTCTAAGAAAAAATGAAGCAGTAATTCTAAAAAAAAGGAAACTAGTGCTCTACCACTGAGCTTACAATGACTCACCTTCACAAAAAAATACACTTATGATAATTTTCTATATTTCTTAGTTTTATTTACTACTTTGGTTACATAAATTTTATTTGAACTGTCATGCATAAAATGCATCCTGGTTATTAAAAAATAATTAATGATTGAAGCATTTAAAGAATGTTGATTATTTGAGCAGCCTATTAGTGATAATTTCTTACTTTTCTATGCACTCAAATATGTCATTTAGCATGAAGATGTTTAATTTTTCTTTACTCAAAACTTGCATAATAGCACTTTTTAGCATATTTATTAATAAAACAAGATTCATATATTGTGTTAGAAGACCACCATTACCTTTAGCTTCAATTAATAAAACATTTGTAGAGCATTGTGCATACACTATTTCAATTAAAACATTTCTGCAAGATTAATAAGTTGTAAATTTTCCAGCCTCTCTTGCAACATAAGCAGAAAAATAAATTACAACTATATCATTTGAATCAAATAAATTATAGTTGTGATCATTTTGCAGTGTAGCTGATGTCTGGAACAAATGTGAAATATTTTCTATAATAGCATACTTTTCTTTCTGTTCTAATTTCTTAGTATTTTCAGTGTTATTGAAATTAAATTCTAATAAAGTCCTTATGGATTTTGATTTGTTTACACTTGAGTTTTTAAGAGGTTTTATTAAAGGATATGTTTCAATACGGTGGAATACTTGCAGTAAAATAGATGAATAAGGATGATCATTACAATTACAGGTATGTCTCATAATTCCAAAAAAATGATTAGATCAATAAACTAAAAAACACTTAACAGCAGAGTTTTAAAAGCAGCGAATAAGTATCAAATACCAAACATCCAAAGAATCCTGATTTAATCTAGATTTCATTAAGTAAGAAAAGCCACAATTATTAATTAAAAATTAAGAAATTTCTAAAGTAGCCACTAAAGTTATTTTTAAACCATAGTAAGTATAGCCTGTAATAAAATTAAGTTTTATTTCTTTAGGTAACTTCTCCCACACATCAAGATAATTAATGAAAGACTTGATTTCCTATAAAATATTATCCACACATGAAATATTTAAATACTGGGAGACAATGAAATAACATCTTTACAATAAAAAAGAATAAATGATCAAATTAAAGATATATATACACTAAAAGTTGATATTTTAAGTTTATAATGACATGTGATTACAAAACAATTAGATACAAATTCCTTAGACAACAAAACAACTTAAATAGTACATATACTTAACATTATAAATTTTTATAACTACATTATAAGAAGATTATCTATTTTCAAAGCTGTAACAGGTGTCCTTGATTGATGTTATTAATCAATTGATGCACATGCTACACGAACACAACCAAAACATTAAAAAAATGTCTAATACATTTTAAAAAATTTATACAACACAAATTACTTACAGTTTCATCTGATAACTTTTGAACATAATTATTATCTATGTGTGTCTACTTCTTTAAAGTGCAAAGAACACACTACATCTAAAGAAGTCAACTGCTTATCAGCCTGAGGAATTGCCCGTCTCCATTTTTCAAGCAAGTTTTGATCCTAAATCAAGAATACATTATAATATATGTATGCAGAATAAATTAACAACATTATATTTATATGGTTATGCAAGAGTACATCAGCTTTATAAATACCAAGTTATAATTATTTTTCCTATTTAATTAAAATCAGTGATAAAATGATTTACCTGATTTTAGTTTTAATATTGATATTTAATACATTTTAATTTAAGAAAAATAGGAATACACAGGTAATAGAGAAATATAAGGGTAAAGTTAGATTGATATATAAATTTCATGAATTACTTACAGTTGAGATTTAAATTTTTTCTGCAATACAATATGTAGAAATTAAGAAGAGAAATACAATTAATTATACAAAATAATTGCATTTTAATTAACCAGCAATTATTTTACTACAAAAAAGAGCTAAACTAGATAATTGATTATACTTTTCCAACAAAATTTAATCACCGATTGCAGGCTAGATCACAAAAAATAATACAAATGCATTGATTTTGTTCATTTTATTATATAAACTAACTTATCAAGATAAAAATTATTTATTAAAAATAGAAGTAGATAAAGTCCATTTTGCACCCTGTTTTTGCTGACAACTTTGGTGCACTAAAAAAACTTGGTAGTTGACCAATATCCGATTTATAACCATTTTTACAGCCAGGACATGATTTAGGCATTTTATAATAATACAAATATTTGGAAATTACAAAAGCAAAATTATCAACTTCAAAATGCTACACAACATAATGTAAACAAATTTGCTTAAATGCACTTAAGATGATTTTTACACCACCTAGTGTCAAAAATGTTCAGGAAAGTCTATCCAAGATGGCATGTCATTTTTTGAAGCCACCAAGGAGGAAGTCGTTGGTTCTTGGTCGTTGAACATAATTCAGCTAATCTGCTGAAAACAGCTTGATAGGTGCAGCTATCTAGTGGCCAAAATAACACAAGTGCTGTTGTCCTAACATACCTTTATGGAAGCCACTTTAATAAAAGCTTATATGTAGATTATCTAGAAGTACATAAACAAGACCAGAGCTGATCGTATGCTCAAAAGTTTTAGCAAGGTAACTCTTGCAATTGGATGGTGGTTCAGGGAAGTATTGGATCTTTTCAAAGTTTTAATATTAAAATAATCATTGCTCTACGCCAAAGACTGGGATAGACATACTGATTCCACATTTTATTGAATAGAATTAGAGTGCTTTTTCAACAACATAGCTAAGGTGATAAAGCATCTAATATAATATACCTTCAGGCCAGAGATTTATACTTGTAGTTGGAGAGAGAGCTTTGTGCTGATCCAGCATTGAAATATTGCAGCTATATAGGTGTATGAATTTATGATTTAAACTTATGGGTTTCTGTTCACCTTGCTCTTTGATCCTGAGAAACTTGAGAGTCTTAACAGAGTGGATTTTTTGACCATTAGAGGCTCTTATAAAAGTTTCGCCTAAAAACATTATATTCAGAAGAACAGAAGATAACAGCTCTTGTTCCTAATATTGGGATAGAGAAATTCGTATATAAATCATTGGCTGCTTTAACTTTCATCTAGAACTATTATCTGGAAGTTTATGATGTAATAGAGATGAATCTTATCCAAGATTCTTTTTGACTATTTTATTGCACTAGACAAGTGAAAGCTTTAGCTTGTTTGAAAGTCATGAGGTTTCCTGTAATGGGAATTCTATGAAAAAACGCACAACTTTTTTTTCTGTTTCACCACAGTTTATATTACTTGTGTAGAATCAGGGAGTGTGTGGGAGTCATGCCTTTGGCAGCATTTAAAATTGCATCAGACATTTTGCACAGCATCAATATCCACACTTCTAACTATGTGTCAGTAATAATAAATATTTGAATAAAGGGTGCTACATCTGCATGATAGTAAGAATACAAATGCGAATTTTATGGTGTACTTAAAACTGTTCTGATTACAATAAGAGGAAAATCATGACAGTTATAAAAATCATTTTCAATATTAAAATTCAACAAAGGCTAAATTCATGGAGAGCAAATGGCCAAATCTAATGAGTGAAAAATTTTTGATAGTTGGTGGAAATAAGCTGTTTTTGTGGAATTTAAGAGGCAGAATTAAAAATAAACTATTAATTATGTAATCGCAAGAATTTGTACTATGATTACCACAGTGTTATGGCCATTAAAATCACAAAAACAATATAAAGTGTATAGCAATATAAAGTGTATAGTTTGCTTATTCAATAAATTATTCAATTCTCTTTCATGGATGATAGCATGAGGATTCTCTGTCACCCTCCTCAGTATTGAGTTTGACTTTCACCGCTGTTAGTTCCCTCTGAATAAATTCAGTTAGAGGAAAACTTCAATATCTTTATCCATAAGGATATATAGTCTGGCTTCATTATTCAAATCATAAATTAGCATACAATTTGTTCCTTTAAAGCCCCTCATTCCACCCCTGACAAACCAGGGTTCTTGAATCAAGGTCAAGTGAATGTTTTCAATAAGGAATTTCCTGCTGAGGTCAGCTGTGCCACTTTTATTGTGATGGCTGTTGGCTAGTGGTACTTCACCCCATTGTTTTGGGGGGCTTTATCAAGGACTTTGGCTTGAACTTGATGATGTCCGATACAAAATTTATACCCTCTTCTGCTGTCATTGCATTAAACTTAAGCATGAACAGGATGATGAACTATCCAGACAAGTCATTTTTTAAATAAAGGATATTCCCTTCAGTTGGAAAAAGTCCCTCATTCTGTGCTTCTATTTTCCTCAGGACCTCTTTAGGCTTCATCTTTTACAACAGACCTTCGACAGTTAACCAATTATTTAGGTATTTCTGTAAAGTTTCCTTGTTCACCCACCAAAAGAATTTGCTTCCACAAAGGGTTTATTTTAATAACAGTCTGTTTCAGACACTTAGAGCACTCCAGATCTGTACAATTGATAGTAAGTGCCCCATTTTTCTAGTCTACAGGAATGAAACACAGGTATGAAACCTTTTTTCATTTCTTGAAATTTTTCTAGTTATCATAAATTCGAGGTCTGAGTCTTGTTCTTCTGATAACTTCTTCACAGGATGTCCCTCAATGATTATAGTAATCTTAACCACCTTCAGGTCTACCCTTTTTGGCAGTCTTAGAAGCAGTACCCAGCTCCATCCTTTGACTTAATCTTTTCTCATGCTTCCCCTAGGGCTTTTCTACCCAAGTTCCTTTGGCAATCTTTTTCTGTCAGGACAGTTTTTTTTTCAGTTTAATCCTGTTCAAAGAAGCAGTCATATCACTAATGACTTTTGAGACAAAGATTGTGTTGATGTCATTTCTAACTCTTTTGATGAAAGAGCCATTTCTACTCCTTCAATTGTTTTCCTCTCAGTTTCCTTTTCTTCAACAGAAAGGTCTACCGCAGAGGTTTTGTCTGCAATAGATTTTTAATTTTTTTTTAGTCTATAATTTAACTCAGACAACAGCTCTGGTAATAAGGAGGTCCAAAAAGTATTTCCAGAGAGGGTTACAGGAGTTGGTTCACAGTCTCCAATTTAATATTTAGATACTATACTGTTAGTGATACAGAACCCTCAGATATTCACCACCTACCAATGCGCCTAGTGACTGCTCAAGCCCCAGGAAGTTCGAAAAGATGAAATTCTTTTTTGCTGAGTTATTTTGAATTTCATTGAGCAAATTTTATTCCTTTAAAATGATAATTTAACATTAATCTTATGTATGGAATATAAGTTACTCTCAGATATTATTTACTGTTCATTGAGTAGCTGGAAATTTAATATAATTTTCGATGTATTCATATAGCAAAAATATTGCAACCATGAAAAACAAAAAGAAATGATGTAGTATAAACTTCATGTTTTGGAAGCCAATACATTTCTATGACTTAAATTGAAGTATTTATTCATTTGAATTACTTAATTTAAATTGACTGGAAAAGCATTTTTTGCAAAGAATTTCAGTCAAAAGTAATATTCTTGGGTTAATGTCTTTGCCTACTCCTCTTAGAGGGTATTATGAAAATTTAATGTTCATAAAAGTTGTTTGAATTTTATGAACTAAAAATTTTAAATATCTGAATTCTATACTTTTCCATTAAGTTTGATATTTAAAGCTAAAAATAACAACATACTTGAAAACTTCAGTGTTTACAAATAATTTGTTTCACATTATTTACAAACAATTATTTTTCTTCAAAAAAAAAAAAAAAAATAAAAAAAAAAAAAAAAAAAAAAAAACAAATAATTAGTTTTAAAATAAATAATATAAAGTTTATTCTTATTTATTTATAAAAAATCTTATGCTGTATTCAAAATTCTCCAATTTTTTAAAATTAAGTGATTGAAGTTTGTTAAAAAATTTTCTTTTACAATACTGTGATCAATAAATGGTGTAGACAAAGTTTTGTTACATAATATACATTAATTACATGTTGTTCAAATATTACTGCAGCAGAATTATATTGGCGCAGTTTGTCCTTATTGGACCTTGCGCCATTAAACCCAACCAAACCAAACCAAGCAGCAGAATTATAATTTGCATGTAAAAAATGAAATATATCATTCATGCAATATTTATTACACTGGCCTCTAAAGAATAGTATTCATTCAAATAATATTTTTCATTAGTATTTTGTAGAAAATATTCTTTAATATGAAAGACATAAATTATAACTTTAAATAAAATATGTACTGACAATATAATATTGTAATAATAAAAACCATAATGCTCACTTACTAAAAATAAAATACCTATTATGTATTTTTGTATATATTTGATACTCCTTTCATGTCTTTTAACTTAATATGGTTTTTTTTTTTTTTTTTTTTTTTTTTTGAAATGCAGTTAGAGTAATTATTATATATTGTTGTTAATTAATATGCAACAGGTAAATATATATTATTTAGAAATTCTGTCATGCTAAATTAATTATTTAAAACTAATTAAGTACCACTTGATTAGATTTTGTACTACTTTACACAAAATACAGTTGGATGAAACAAGTCAAATACAAATGATAAATATAGGATACTTTTTTATCCAATATATTCAATGAGAACTAAAAAACTAATTTTTAAAGTGTAAAAATTATTGGAAAAACATAAAAAAAATGACTAAATTAAGTCAGAAATTTCTTGCTGTTATAAATATAAAAAATAGACACAATAAAATAATAATCAAAAGATATTGTAAGCAAAATCAATACATACTGAATTAGAATTTCTTGAGGATGTAGTTAGAAATCAAAAGCATAATGATATTTTATGAATTATTTATGTTGAGATACTATTAATAATAGGAAATATTTGAGTAATCAATCATTAGTATTCAATCACATCAAAATATAAATAAAAATGAAACCACATAATATACATAAGAAAATATTTAAATTTTCAATGAGTAACTTCAAAATAAGATTGTATGATGCACAGCTAAATTTGCTTACATTGTTCCAAGAAATAAATTAAAATCCTAAGTTCATAGTTATGACGAGAATATAACTATTTGAATGAACTTTAATAAAGTTACAAGTGTAATTAGTATCAATAACAGATGCACAAGATAAAATAATTATAAAAATATTCTTTAAATTAACAGAATTTCAAATAATCAAAAACTTACATTTTTGAAATGAAAAGGGAATACTCAAATTCTTCAGCTGAAGCATAGAGTGGCAACCATGTAACCAATTTGACAGCAGAATGGTTGGCAATTTGTGATGCGAAAAATCAATACAGAATCTATGTAAAAAAGTAGTAAAAAGAAACCTTTTACAATAAAAAATACCATTATTTTTTTTTAAAAAACATCAAAAACTTTTATGTAGTAATTTACTTGAATACAGTTTTATTTCGTCCATATGTTGTATGCAATTTTACAAAATAAAACATTAATTTATAAGCATTATAAAACAAAAAATAAGAAAATATGGAAAGATTTAGTATAAAAACTGCCTTTACATTAAAAAAATTTAAGATTTGACTCAAATATATGTATTCAAAATATATTTTGGAGAAAGATTCCTGTTTGATATAGCTAAGGTACTGTATAACATAGGGTAATCAGATAGACCCTTACTGTTGTTAAATAGACCCCTAGGGGTCTATACAGACCACTTTGGCGACCCCTGTGTTAATGGCACTGTGCTGCCTTCTGCGATTGGTTATTTAACATCAATGTCCCAAGTACATGGTGGTCACATTAATGTGACTGGGCTGAGTATATTGTTAGATATTTAAGATGGAAAGGCTAGAACAATGTTGATTTTCAGTTGAATAATAATTGATAATCTGAATATTCTTCTTTTGTCTTTACTGAAAATTTGCTTAAAAATGGAAACAAATAAGGAATCTTGTATAGCTAAAATATGACTAATTAAATTTCAAAGAGATGTTTCAATCTCTCAAATATAAAATATGAGATACAAATTATTATCTTGAAATAGAAAGTAATTTTCTAAAAAAACTAGCACAAGGGCACTAAAATATATTTAAAAAACAATTACTGTTCAAGTTAAATGCATGAGATAAACAATGCAAATTAAAATAAAAAAATTCTAATTATCCTCAATGCTCTTAGGTAAGAAATATATTACAGGAAGACTAAAATAAAATATGTTACTACACTTTACAGGCGAATTACTACTGACTATCACAAATAAAGAATTTTATAAGAAATAAATCTCAGTTTTCGAAAAGAATTTTCAGTTCATTAGGTTTTGGAAAATAGCAGGAAAAAGTACAAATATTTAAAATTTATTTCTTTAAATTTAAACCAAAAATGACAAGTCTAATAAATGACAGTAAAAATTGAATTTTTTTATAGTCATTTATTAGATTGTTTCATTTTCAATCAATAAAGAACAATACATAGAAATTTTTAAAAGAATATATTATAAAATATTTTAAATAATATTAAGATTTATTTTAGAAAAATATACTCAGTAATTAACAAATAAAACAACATTTCATTAAAATACTTTCTATGTATTCATCACTCAATTCTATAGCAATACACACATGCTAAAAATAATTAAAGTATCAAATTTAAAGAAATTTTTTTTCCCACCAGAAAGAACACAGATACTATTAGTAGATAGAACAAGTTTTAAAATGAATCAAACTGACAAAACATTTAGATTTTAGTCTTGAATAAAATGATAAGAAGTTATTCATTTTATATGGATAAGAAATGTGTATGCATTTGAAACTTGCAATCAAACCATTCAAGTTGGCTGGCATTTCAAGAGAATCATACCCGCATGACAATATGAATATTGTACACTAGTCTAACTTTAGAATTAACATTTTTAAATATTCAAACGGAGAAGTTAGAGTTAAAACAGATTGAAGAAATATTCACCTGGGGGAACAAAACTTTTTCAAAATAAAAACGTTTATTTTTCAGCAAACATTTCTTTTTCTCTCATAGAATACTTTTCTAATTAAATAATCAGTTGTTTTTCTTTACATCTCAATATGATTAAAAATAGGATTTAAAATTATTGATAAACAAAAAATAAATAAATAAATAAAAACTTTTTATAGAATAGCAGAAATATATATTTGCTGTATTCATACTTTGAATTCATGTATAACCAAGGAACTGTTGAAAAAATAGACAGAGAAAAGAAAGACAAGTTTATATTTTTGGGACAATAAGACTTTATACCAAAATAATTAAATGAGATCATTTTTAATTTGCATATCGCTCAAAAAATCCGAAAATAAATAGTTTAATTGGAAGCCAATAATTATACATATACTGCTTAACATTACACTCAAATAAAATAGTATAAATTTATTCTTGATAATATATAAGAATTTTAATAGAATGTATTTTCATTTTTTTAACAATAAGTAGGAAATGGAAAAATATTTTCCAATGTTTTTGATGAGAGTTATTGCCACAGGCTCTTTGGGATAATTAATAAGGTGATAGGCAGAAAGAGTGCCGCATAAATATTTGAAAAGGTGAAAATATACTGTCTGAATGTTACTTTATAAAACAAAAACTTTCTATTTTATTAATTATATTTGAAGATTTTTATATAATTATTCCCTTTATTTAATATTTGAGCACACTATAAACTAGCTTGAGGATAGGCTCCCTTCAGAGTATAAGCTCCAAAATAACTATTGTTCAATGGGAGTTAAATGTTGAGTTTCTGGTTAACATATATACATCTGAATAGGAGCTTGTGAGTTTTTTAGCTTTCTTTTAATGTAACATATGAAAATGGCCAACTATCTTCAAATAAATAAATAAATAAATAAAATGAAAAAAACTGCTTCAAAGCAATTTATGGCAAATGTTCAAATGCCTTACAAAAGATTTCAAACATCCACTACAGTGTCAAAATATTAATTTTAGATAAGCTAAAATGAAATAAAAACATAATTTACATTTATATCAAAATGTACTGTTAAATGTATGTGAACAATAAAAGAGTAATAAACAAAATTATATTTTATAAATTCCAATTTTACTGTTGTTAAATCTCATGCATTACTCTGTTACCATTTTAGGAAATAACTGGAATATAGCATATATGAATATTATATAATTGAATTCAGAAATAAAAAATAGAAAATAAATGCAACAGTATATAAAAAAATTTAAATAAAACGATTTAATTAATG
>JAPDSC010067202.1:937201-950635 GCA_026290005.1 Latrodectus geometricus
ATATATATATATATATATATATATATATATATATATATATATATGTAACAGTAACATTACAATATACACTGCTCGAAACAATTAAAAGATATTGTGGTATTAGGTGGATCTTGTGGCTGGGAAACTTTTTAGTTGATTGATACATGGTCGTCAGACGTAGTAGGTTATATGAGAATAAATTACACATGTTTAGCAGAAAAAAATGCATGTTATTGCGCATTTGTGTACAAAGGGAAAAAACACAATTTGTGCATATGAGTAAAAAAGAATAAGAAAAGGTATTTTCTTCAAAGGAAATCATTTTCAGTAGGAGGTATGGTTTCCACTGACGACCACAACGTTGAACACCTTTGAGGCAAGGAGTCAATGAGGCTATTAACCACGAGTTGGGGGATTCTGTCCCACTCTTCCAGAAGAGCTCTTTCCAGTTCTTGAAGCGTTTGTGGGAGTGGTTGGTGGCCAGCAACTAGTCTTTCTAGAGCGTCCCAAACGTGCTCTATTGGATTCATGTCTGGACAACACGCTAGCCATTTCATTCGTATGATTCTTTAATCGAAAAGAAAATCCTCCACTAGGTTAGCACAAAGTGGTCTGCAGTTATCGTCCATTAAAATGAAGTCATCTCCGATTGTTGCAGCGTAAGGGACTACAATAGGTCTGAGGATCTCATCTTTATATCGGCGACCAGTCAGAGGTCCATCTCGAATAATATAGAGGTCTAAGTGCCCGTCAATGGAGATGCCACCATACACCAACACTCCCCCAATGCCAAATCTGACATTTTCGTGCACGAACACAGGATTATTCCTACCGCCACTATCCCCCCAGATGAAAATACGTCTATTATCAGGATGAACAGAAAAACGGGACTCGCCAGAAAAAGAGCATTGATCCATTCATTTCTCCCCAAGTTCACTTGCTCTGTTGCCCACTCCCTACGGTCGCGAAGATGCCTTGATGTTAGTTTAACACATGCCATCGGTCGGCGAGCATACAGACCGACACCATGGAGCCGGTTTCGAACAGTCTGAGTTGAAACCATGGCGTCAGTAGCCGAGTAAAGGTGTTGTTGGAAAAGAGTGGCGTTCATATTTTAGTGCCTCCTAGTCGTTAACACTAAATAATGATCTTTCTTGGGCGTTGTAGTCCGTCTACGACCTTGCCCTGGTCTTCGGCCTGCACTTCCAGTCTCCAAAAAACTGTTCCAGATCCTGGAAATCACACTTTGTGACACTCCAATGGCTTGCTCTATGGCTTGAGTTTGGCCCCCTTCTAACCTACCAACAACTCTCCAAGCTTCTGAATCAGTTAAATCTCTTCGCTGAGACATCGTACGCATCGAAACAAAACAGTCACTGAATGCCGATCATCCTTGTCTTCATTGTCTTTCATTCAGTTGAAAGTCAAATTTTGAATGAAGCGACGTTTTTGACGTCGAACTCAAAATTAACATACTCCACAGTTTGAAAATCAGAAAAAAATTGCATTTGTGATTCTTTTCTTTCATTTTCGGCAAAAAAAATTTGCTTTTATCTTTATTTTACATAAAACTTACAATATCCTTTAATTGTTTTGAGCACAGTGTATATATATATATATATATATATATATATATATATATATATATATGGAGGAATAAGTATGATTTTTATAATTTCTGTGGTGCCTCATCATCTCTTATGCCGAAATCTGAGGAAGGTATATATCTTTTTCTATTACTGATTTAGCTATTTTATTAGCCATTTCGTTTATGAAAATATCCTTGTGAACAAGAACACAGATGATCTTTACGAAAATGTAAAATTTTTCTTCTTGACATAATTTATTTCTTATGCGATGAATAATTTTGATACATCTTTTTGTAACACTTTTTTAATGTCACAAGAACTGATTTACTATCCGTTAGAATGTGTAGTGATCCCTTTGTCACGTCCTAAATTAATTAAGGACGTGAAACAGGCATTAATAATGGAAATAGCATTTCCACTTCTCAGCCCATCTGGAAAGAGTGAAATAAATTCCCACGCTCTGAGGTACGGATAAATAAGTACCTCAGACAGGAAATGCACTTCCGACCCCTTTTTCCTCTTAGGTTGAAGAAGGCGTGATCAGGTGACCGTGATATACCAATTGAGAATAGGAATACGAACGACCACCACTTAGTACGCGACCATCACTGTGATGTAGTAGATAATGAAATAAACGCTTTCTGCAAACTGAAGTCTTGATTCTATATATCACCCTGAGCATTAATCTCTAAAGTGGCGTTCGAAAATTTTATGAACCTTATATCTACGCTCATTTTTTGTGAATGGAAACTGAATAATTATGGAGTCAGCGGCTCATACCAGCAGTCATAACAGCAGACCCTTCGTTTTGGTTCCATATGATTGAAAATACACTCTCTTAACAGTCTCCAAAGCTTATAGCTGAATCTAAAATGAAATACAATTACGTAGTAGCCCATATTTCTCCAGAAATGGCAGCCATTGTCAGGGATATGATTATGCAGCCAGACACAACAGATTCATATCAGAATCTGAAGGAAAAACTAATTAATCGGTGTTTAGAAAGCAAGTCATAAAAAAATTCGGTGGTTGAGAGCAGGAGAAAATCTAAGAGACTGGCACCCTTCGGAATTGTTACAGTGCATGAAACGTCGAGCAGAAAACCACAACATCAATGATTCTCTTCTCCTAGAGCTTTTTAATCAAGCAATTGTAATTCCATTGTAGACGATCTTAGCATCGATTTCTCTTCTGATCAACAAAGCTGCAGAAATTGCTGATAGAATTCTTCAATTCTTCATTATAATGCCTTTGCTGTCTCAAGCAAGTTCCTACACAAGCAGCATTAGCTGTAAAAAAGAAATCAAGCTACAATTCTCTACGAGGAAATAAAGAAGCTACGTAAAGAAATTGTGGAATTACGATCCCGATCGAGAATCAACAATTGGAGTCCGGAGAATTTTCCCCATCGGCAGCGATCTTTTTCACGGTAAAAAAAAAACTCAGCTTTTACCATACCCGCTTTAAAGAAAAGGCTCGAAAATGTATACCTCCATGCACATTCCAGGGAAACGCTACTCCGGGGGAGTAGCGTCGACGGACTACTCCTCCGAGAATAATGCATCTTGTCGCATATTCATAATGCACAGAATGCAGTTACGGATTTTCTTGTTGATTCAGAGAGTGATGCTTCAATAATTGTAGATTCTAAACAAGAACGCACACTTCCCGTTCTTCAAGCATTTCGCGCTGCTATCGGCAGTTCTATCAGTGTGTATGTTCAGAAATCAATAACTGCTAATTTTGGTTTAAGAAGCAATTTTACCTACTCAGTTTATGTTTGTAATGTATCCAGTGCAATATTAGGCACAGATTTTTTTTTTATATCGTTTTAATTTATACCCAGACTTAAAGAATAAGCGTCTTGTAGATAATATAACGAATTTGAAAAAAGTAGTAAAACATTTAGCTGTAAAATATTTTCCGTAAAATCTGTTTTTGTAAATAATATATATGGTAAAATATTGTCAAAATACACCGATATTAAAAAATTGCCAGATTCGGATATGCCTATAAAACATAATACGTTTCATTATATAAATACTAAAGGCCCACCAGTTGCAGCAAATTCTAGACGTTTAGCACCTGACTGTATAAAAAGTGCAAAAGCTGAATTTCAGAACATGATTCAACTGAGCTATATGCAAGCAACAAAAGGCCAATATACTTATCCTTTGCATATGATGCCTAAAAAAGGTACTGTTGTGTTGACACTGGTCGCTGATTTTCGTGCCCTTAATCCACAAATTGTTAAAGATCATTATCCAATTCCTTGCATAACATATTTTATTTCAGATTGGCATGGTAAACAAGTGATTAGTCATGTTGACTTCGTCAAAGCATATCATCCAATTCCGATTAATCTTGCAGACGTACACAAAACTGTGGTTTTCATTCCCTTTGGTCTTTTTGAAAGTCTGCTCATGAACTTTGGTCTTTGTAATGCTCTCTTAACTTCCCCAATTCTTTAATGACCAGGTAACGTGAGACTTACACTTTGTATAAGCATTTGTTGAGGATTTACTTACTGTCTCTTGTTGGGAAAACGAACATCTAATTCATTCAGATCTATTATTTTCCAAATTAAATGAACATGGATTGTGTATTAACACAGAAAAATATGAGTTTGGTAAATCAATTATAGAATTTCTAGTATTTAAAGTATCTAGTAGGGGTATAGAACCTTTTCCAGACCGAGTAAAATCAATTTTAGAGCTTTCTCGACAGAATACTCAGTTATCGATATTTAGGACATTTTAATATTTATATAGGTATATTTCGAAAGCAGCTGACATTCTATCATCCTTAGTAAAAATTCTGGAAGGCCATAAAAACAAAAAAGAAGCACGCTCGTTTCACTGCAAACAACAAAATGCCATTAAATTGGGACGAACAAGCAATTTTTTTTTTTAAAAAAAAAAATTCAAAACAAGAATTTTCTAAAGCAACACAATTAAGACACCCTATCCCAGGAACAGAACTAAGTTTATGGTTTAAGCAGATGGTTCAAATGTAGTAATCGGTGGCTTCTTAATGCGAATGTCAAATAACAATTGGGTACCCATAGCCTTTTATTAAATTAAACAAATCTCAAATAAATTGGTTCATTTACGACCGTGAGTTTTATGTCATATATTCATCTATAAAAAATTTTAGAGACATGTTAAAAGGTAAATCTATTGTTATAATTAGTAACCTCTTAGCTATGTATTTAAACAAAATCCTGACAACTGCAGTCCCCGCCAACTACGTCACTTAGATTTCATTTCCCAGTTTTCTACTGACATTCGCTACACAAAAGGATCTAAAAACACTGTAGCAGATGCACATTCTCGCATTGAGATAGACGAAATATCTACTTCAGCACTAGATTTTAAAGAATTTACAACGGCTCAATCAAAAGGTGAGTAATTATAGAGAATCTTTTAATTGAGAATAATACTTCCTTAAATTTAGAATAACATCACTTTCCTCTTGAAAATATTAACCTCTATTGCGACCTTTCGTAAATTACCCTTCGTCCATTTGTTCCAAAAAAATGCGCAGAAAAATATTTGAAAATTTACTCTTTCTTTCTCACCCAGGTATTGCAACTTCCTTTGATTTAATCACGAAACGCTTCGTTTGATAAAATTACGATAACTCAGCACACTAAATCTTCCATTGGCACTTTTGCCACACCGGATGCTTGTTTCAACCCACATGCATATTGATTTTATTGGACCTCTACCTCCTTCTGAGGGAAAACAATATTGTTTGACCATCATTGACAAATTTACAAGATGGTGTGAAGTCATTCCGACAGAGGACATGACTGCAGAAACAATCGCTTGTTTCTGTGCATTAATACACCGGTGGATTTCAAGATTTTGATCACCTGTCACTATTAATACAGACCAAGGCAGAAATTTCGAATCACCTCTAATTCAAGAACTTACAAATATGTTAGATTGTAATAGAATTCGAACATCGTCTTATCATCCTCAAGCTAATGATATTATCGAACGAATGCATCGACACCTTTTAAATCCTCCTTAAAAGCTCACTTTCTAACAAATTGGACGGAGGAAACATTGCAAATAGTATTGTAAGGTTTACGCAAGGCTCTTAAAAACGACATAAAAGCAACTAGTGCTAAGGTATGACACCACGCTTAGCTTACCATGTAATCTGGTTTCAAGTAACTTAACTAATCAGTGTATTAACTCAACTTATGTATCAAACTTAATTAATATGATGAGAGAATTGAATCCAATTACCACCACAATATACCCAAACATATGTAAATTCTTCACAAGAAACCTGCACTCATATATTTTTAGGATCGGATAAAGTTACCCCACCATTATTACCTCCTTTTACTGGACCATATGTAGTTACTAATAGAACAGATAAAAATTTTGTTTTGGACATTAACGGCAAACATTACACCGTTTCCATTGATCGATTAAAACCAGCATATCAAATCTCAGATGAAATGGATAACGTCGAATTAACCATGTCAAACAAAAATGCTAATAGTTTTTACATTCAGACTCCTTCACAACCACTACAAAGTACTAGATGTGACAGGAAAGTTCATTTTGCAAAACATTTAATAATTGAATATGTAATATAGCTAATAAAGTCTTGGTTTATATATCATAACTTATAAATTAAACTGTAAATTGATAAACTAAAATATCTGTAAAATCTTATGAAGTATAAAATTTCATGGCTTATTCTGTAATTTAAATTACCATATATATGTTAACACATATTGTAATGATTCGTATTAGTGAAAATAGCAACATGCTTTGTATGTATGTATGTTTGTATATTTTTCTTTGTAACGCGAACTAAGTCGCCGGGGGCATAGTCTTTAGTCATCCCTTTCTCGCGTCCTTAATCAATAACAGAAGTAGCATTTTCCTCTTCTCAGCCCATCTGTAAAGAGTAAAATAAATTCCCAAGCTCTGAGGTACGGACACACTGTTCGGATTGGAAATGCATTTCCGACTCCCTTTTCTTCTTTGAGGATAAGAAGGAGCGCTCGAGAGAACGTGATATACCAAAGAGCAGTACTAGAGATGTGTCAAATGAATATTTTTCTATAACCTATTATAACCATTATACTTAAAACTAATAACAGTTATGAAATAACGGAAGAATAGGTGGACACTGATTGATATAAAAGTAACGAAAAACTTCATTTTTTATATCGATGTCCACTATTGGTTTAAAAATAATTGCTGTTATTTTAATTTGCGTCCTACATTTTCATTGGTTTAAAAATAATATTTTTGGAGAGTAATAACGTACTATCATTGGCGACATTTGAGCTGAAAAATAGTATTTCGGAAGATATTTGAGACGGAAAATATTTGAACAGTGAGATTTACTGAAAAAACTAGTCAAACTTCTTCTCCCTTTCTATGAGAATCGTAGAAATCGCTTTCTGTGGAGGGGAGTTTTTCTTAGAAATCATATTCAACAGGAATTTCCGAAGTATTTTTGCAAGATTTTACAGCTGGAAATATTCTTACTTTTTTTTCCCTCCCACCTCAGTAAAAGAAATAAATCTCAGGGTTCCTACTAATTTGATATCTTTTTCCTTCTGACAATATTTGGCTGTTAATTGACCTCGCGGAAATATAATGATTTGTTTAAATTCATTCATATGAAATAATTTAATTTTTCTTAAAGTTAAATAGATTTTATTGGTGAAATAATTTCTTCCTCACAGCTAAATTTAAAATTGAAATATGTGTTTGTACGAGAAATATGTACTAAATTGTTGAAACAACAATTTTTCGTATTTGTTATAAATATAGTGTCTAGCTATAATTGTAGAAAATTATTCATTTTTCAAATTAATTTTTGCTTTTAATCCTTTAATTTATCTTAGAATTTTAAAACTCAAGTGATGTTGAGTTTTTTAAACTAATTTTCAACATATTATTTAACAAATGCAAAATTAAGTCTATTGTGAAATTATTATTTAAAATTTATCTTTAATTTTTAATATGCAACATTTAATTATTATGTAACACAAATTATTGATTTTTTATTAAAATCACTTTGTAAAATTTTTTAAACGCATACAATTTATTTCATGTGATGATACAATTTTCCATTAGTTGCTACATTTTTCCATAAAGAGTTATTACTGCAAATTCCTTTATCTTCTATATTATTAAAAAAATTCTTATATTTTCTGTTATGTAAAAAGACAACCATTTCATTAAAAACCCAAATAATTTAAGTCATCACTATAATATTAATGAAGTATATAAATCACAGAGAATTACAAAATATTATTATTAATTTTAACTAACTTGTCATGGATGTTTTATGGACATAAGTTTTAATTTTGGAATTCCATGAATAATAATTAATAATTTAACTTAGATCTTTCCTACAATTCTTTGGAAATAATTATCATTCTTTTGTCTTGAAAATTTTCCTTTTTCAGAAAGAGTGATATTTTTATTAAAAAGTCTTTTGTACACGAAAAAATCTTTAGCATTGATTTCTGAATAATTTTTCATCATTTTCATTTAAATACTTATAACTTAAATTCTTTTCTACACTATAAGTCTGATATAGTCATTTATTTAAAATTGAACATCATTATGGTAACTTAACAATGTGGTAACAAAGATATTGTAAGCCATTCGTTACATTTACAGAAGATTCTTTTTTGGAAAAAAACGTTTCCATGTTTTAATTTTATTCACATATTTCCATATGTGAATAAAGTTAAAACATGGAAAAGAAAGAAAACAAGGAAGATTACTCGAAAAAGTATAAAAAAGCTTTAAGAGATAATAAATTTAAGCAAATTAAAATATGCAATTTATGTATATAACTTTTTACAATTCATATAACTTTTAGACTTTCTTCTTAAAAAAGAAAAATTCTATTTACTTTACAGACTGTATAACTATAAGGTAAAAAGAATATTTTTAAAAGTATGTTATAATAATTGGATGTTGCCATATTTTGTTTTATTTTTAAAACAAAAAAAATATTATTTATTAGATAGAGTCAAATGAGGAAATTCACTAAATATTTTGTTATTGTTATTACATTTAATACAGATAATTTTCTCAATGAGTTTCACATTTAATCGAAAGCAAAAAGCAAAAAACAAACAGAAAAATGGCCTGTACACAAGATAAGTGTACAAAGTGATTTATGCACATTTTAATGAAACAAAAGATGTAAAGCAACAAAAAAATATGAAAACTTTTCTACTGAGATATGTACTGTTCATACACTCTAAATATCACCTTGGTTTAGGGGTAAGACCAAAGTCTTCGAGTTGAAAGGTTTTGGGTTCGATCTTCTTCTCTGTTGAATAACTGGAAATGTGTATTTCTCTTCAGCCTTTTTATTTATATTTTTCAGTGTGAATGTTTACTGGAGTTCCTACTGGTTGAGATATTAATATTTCCACTATTCATGAAAAATATTTCTGGAAGCCTATATTTGGTATATTACCAAACGGCTTGGTTATATTTGAATACACGATTTTAAAATTTAAGAATTTTTGTATTGTAAAAGTAGCATCTGACATTTTATTGTTGCTGAATGGATGAATATATAAGATGCGGAAATTAATTTCAAATGCAAGACACAGACAGCATAATAAAGGCATATATTATTTCATATAATTAGCAATATAAAATACTTTTTGTTGTGTATATAATGATTTTTATCAAAGTTGTATGAATAAATAAGACTTTTATAATGGTATCTCATTTATGCAATGTAGAAAAAATTTATTATATTATTGCAATTGATTACTGTGGATAAATTTCCAGGATGTATCATATTTAATTAAGTGCCGAAAAGGAAAACGAAATGAATACAGTAAAACAAGTATTAGATATTAAATGAGTCAATTAACATCTAATTCATTGTGCTATTCTGTATAAGTAAAATAATTTTACATGCTTACCAATTTGTGAGCAATAATTTAAAACGATATAAAATAAAAATGCAATATAATTTAACGACAACTTTTTTAGTAAAATTGTTTTGCTTTAAATGTTTATGGTACATATTAATTTACTTTTACTTTTGTGTGTCTGTTAAAGAGTGATCTTTATATCAAGATATTTAATATTTAGTTTCATATTTTCTTTAATAAAATAAAATGTTTTAAGATGATTCCTACTCCAGTTAATTCATCGTTAATAATATATTTAATTATTTTTACTTTAAAAAAGCTTATTTTTAAGAAATTATTTATTTTTCTGTTTTTTATCTCTAAAAGTTGTGATGAATATGCAAACATTTGCATTCATTAAGGTATTATTTTATCTGCTTATCTCTACAAGAATAATTAAAATAATTATGTTCGGAATGGTTTCAATAAATATTTATGACATTTTGGAAATAAAATTCATTAAAAACAATAAAATATACATACAAATCCTTATGCGAACTTGATTACTTATCAGTTTGAAATACTAATTTTATTACTCTTAGATCTTGATTTTGTTTTAAAATATTATGAAAGTAACTATATTAAAGATAATGTAAAATTATATGTTTATATATTTGATCACTGCATTAATCTTAACATTTATTAAAAGGAAATAAAAATTTATATTCTTTTAATGTTTTAAAGAATACATATAATATAAAAATTTATTACTGTTTTATTATACATTTATAATGAAATATGCATATAAATTTGTTTTAAATGTTAATATTTAAACACATTTTTTTTGTAATAAAATATATATTTTATAAAAAATATATATTTAATTTTATTAATATGTATTAATATAAATTAATAAATTGCATTATTAGTATAATTTGATATTAATACATATATAATTATAATAATGATACTATTATGTTAACACTATAATTTATATTACACATATAATAATTTAAATTAATACATATTATTTTATTTTTAATATATGTATAATATTATGAAAAATATAAAAAAAATTTTTATTTTACTATAAATATTTTGTATTGTCATTAAATAATAAAACTATTTAAATTAATTTCATAAAAAATTAAAAATCGATCATAAATAAACAATTTAATTAAAAAAATTTAAGTAAAAATTGTAACATAATTATAATGAAACGTATAATATATAAAACAATTATATTTCATTATTTAATCATGATTTTTTTGACAAAGAAATTTTAATGCTTAAGGAATGAATAAAATTTTGATATTTTTTCATTCCTTAAGAAAAATAAAAAAATCATAATTCTTTAATTACACCTTAATTGCAAGTTATCGATCATTTCTTAAACAATACAACTTGTGTCTATGGAATATATTTCATTTACATGAAATTTCGAAGTTATAAGAAGAATAAACATGGATAATTCTTGCTTTTTAAAATAAATATAGTATTTTTTTCTCATTCCGATTCGATTGCGAACCGCGAGTCCTACATGAGCAGAATAGGTGCGAAGAATCTTAGAAATAGAGACCTCCCTTAAATTAACATGCGAAGTATTTCCTTCAAAGAAACAAAATGTCCAGCAACATAACGAATACCAAAGCTCTTGAAAGAACGAAAACGAACTGCTATCAAATAACATATTATTATTACATAACAAGCATTCTTAGAATAACGAACTGTTCTTGAATAATTCTTCGTTTCTGAATAACGAGAACGAGCTGTTGTCAAATATCAAATGAAGCTATGCAAAACGAAATCACTTTTTTTTATTTTTTTTATTTTTTTATTTTATCTCCGTATATTCAATAGTAGTGGAATCGAGCGTTTAGATTTCCTCTTAGAATAGTGTGATCTTATGAACTATATTGAAACAAATGTTAGGTTTATAGGTAGTCTATTTTACAAATATCAAAAGGAATTATGTAACATTATTTAATACAGTTTTCTTTAGTTCATATGCTAATCGAGAGCCTTACTTTACTTTAAAAGTTTGACGATTCAGTATTCCTAAACATTTTACTGCAATCTTATTAATTTCTTGGAAAAAGTAATTACTAATTCTTCTTTTGACCTTAATTGATATATTTAACCTACAAATCACTTCAGGTCTCTAAACTGCAGCATAAAAATTTAGACAATGTTTTTCAAATAGCTTTATTATTTAAAACTATTTTCAGCTCTTAAAATTATTTTTTAATAAAATGTTATAACAAAAAATGTTACATTAATCTTAAAAAGGTTTTACTTGAAAACGCAGATAAATATCATGGAATTTTATACTTATAACTCTAATGAGTAAAAGGGCTTTAGAAGAAATAATTGATTGAAATATTTATCTAATTTATACTATATTGTTATCATTATATTAAGTAATAATATTTATAAAATCTTTATGTGTAATAAATTAATGTCTATCGTACTTATCAGAAAATTTATCAATGATTATTCAACTGTAACGATAAAATAGCGTAAAATGGTAAAAGGAAAGAAAAAGCCCTTAAAGTAAACAATTTCTAATTGTTTTTCAATAAAAGAGTATTAGTGAACAAGTAGCATCATAATTTCTAGAAATGCCGCGGATTTTAAGTGTTAAAAAATTACAGTTGGTGCTTCTGCTGTGTGATGCGGCTTTACGCTTGAAGATTCAACCGAGGCCTTGAAAATGAGTGCATCGGAAAATATCGTCAGTGTTTTT
The DNA here is from genome assembly GCA_026290005.1 of Latrodectus geometricus. Taxonomy (NCBI): domain Eukaryota; kingdom Metazoa; phylum Arthropoda; class Arachnida; order Araneae; family Theridiidae; genus Latrodectus; species Latrodectus geometricus. Next base: position 949,392 of record JAPDSC010067202.1, read on the forward strand.
ACTAGAAAGTAAAGGAAGAGCCTAAATGGATGATTTTATTGTCAAATATCATGAAAATTCCAAAAAGTTTACAAAAAAAGTTATGAATTCAGTAAACAATATATTATACTGTGATTGTTAGAGGTAATAAATTTAAAATTAGTCTCTCGTTTTTCCAGCATTTAAAGAAACATTAGATGACTGGAATATAAATGTTTTGTGTATTTTAGAAGTTCAATAATATAATAAGTGCTTTAAAATATTCTACCTTCTGAAATAAACAAATTAACAAATATTAACATCTTGTTTCTTTTGAAATAGGATGCACGTGAAAAAAAAAATCATTAGGTAAACAAGTACTCTGAGGACTAGCACAATTTTGTCTCACGAGAAATTTGTAACGCTTTTTACTTAGATCAATGGATATACCTTGTTTTTTAACATAATTAGAACATTTAAATAGAATAGCATAAACTTCAAACCATGTAAGAATATGATAAACCATAATTTACACAGCAGTTATACCTCTTACTAACCGCTAATCTCTTATTATTTGGATTATAATGAGTATTTAAATGATTTTCAGCCAAGGAGAAATAATAATTGTTTTGAAAAAACTAATGCTATTTTGGACTGTCAAATGATTAATAATTCTCGCATACTTTCTGTATTCATTGAAAAGAAAAAAGCAAAATGCATTTCTATTGTGATATCTCACCCCCAACATATTTTCCGTAACTTTTATTAACAAGAATCGATTAAAGATTTTTTCGTCAACTTTTACTACTATATAAAGCAGACTATTTCACATAATTCTGGTTAAATAGATATCATCATAGAATTTGCTATTTAACATAAAAGATCTCGATTCTATTATCTTGTTAGAAGTCCATTACTCTAAATGGAAATCTTTGTATCACATATATAAGATTCAAGTCTAATTTAAAACGCGTTGTATGGATATTATACACAGATAAAATTATATACAGATTCTATACTAGATACCTTAAATCACGTTTGTGTACCTGAAAGATTAATTATTAACGGCATAGAGTTTTTCTGCAAAAATTTCTGATTCTTTGAACGAAATGATATACTTACATTAAAAAAGAAAATTACTATTATTTAAGAATTCTTTATAATATTAACAAGTAATTGCGATAAAATATTTTTTTAATATAAACTTTTTATACAAGATAGAGAATGGATAGTTTCTCATAAATTATTGAAAATACTCCTAATATAATAAAATTTTATAGAAGGAG
>JAPDSC010067202.1:955635-1019406 GCA_026290005.1 Latrodectus geometricus
TTTTTTAGCCCATTACAATTTTATATCCTAATTGTTGAAGAATTAGAACTAATGATGACTGGTGGAAGCACTTATAAATCATAAAAATATAGTAAAATTCATCAAATGGCCTCACTGAAATATCACTTGATGATGCATTGGAACCCCATGTGCCAAGAAAAAGATGTCTTAAGCGATCTCCAACTGGAAAATCCAAGACACAGCTGTCTGAAGAGTTCAACAGCTGAGCCACTAAAGAAGATGAATTCTTTGTCAAATATTAGAGATTACTTACTCATGTTCCTTAACAGTCCAATTATTTTTTCATCGTATGAAGGTTGCTTTTACCATAAAAAATTATAATATTCAGAATAAAGAAAGTAATATTATAGACTTAATTATTGTTTTACTTTTTGATGAAAACTTGTTTCATAAAGTTCATTGCAACAAACAGAATGAAAAATTCTGAAGAGAAAATAATAAACTTCAAATATATATATTTTTTTTTACCAAGTGAGTAGTGTTCTAGTATACCTGTTTTAAATTATATTAATAGGCAAATGACAGTAAGCATTTCTTTTTCGAAAACTAATTTACACATTCTATTCAAACGCACATGTGTAACTTACTTTAATACTTGTTTTATTCGTAAAGTAATCATAAGAATTGTGTGGAATTTTGCTTATGAAATCGAAAATAAAGGTAATAATTGTGAATCTCACTCATGTTTGTAAATAACAATTTATACAATGTTAGAGCGAATAAAATGTTTGAAAGTTGGGTAAAATCATTTATTTTGAAAATTTAATAAAAGTATTAAATATTTTATAGAACTCATGTTGAATACACGAAATTACTCAATTTTTTTCCTCAGCACTTTTCCTGATAACTATATTTTAGTTCTTTAATAATTTTGCAACTTTATGTATGTGTATTTTACATGTTATCAAATTGCAAAGTTATTAAAAAATAAAAATGTATTTTCGGTATGAGAGAAAAGAGTAGTGAGCAATTTTTTATTCAAAATGAGTCCTTATAGAAATACTTTTATTAAATTTTCAAAGTAAATTTTTATACATTTCTCAAACATTTTCTTCATCGCGTTTATAGCTGGTAAATTATTACTTATACACACGGACAATTTGCAAATTATTATCTTTATTTTAGATTTAATGAGCAACACACACACATTCAACCCTATTCTTTTTAAATATTCTATGAAAAAGCAAATATTTTAATATAAATCACATGTGGTTTTTGTTTACAAAAATAATCCACTTTAAAAGTTTAATTATTAAAATACATGTGCTCAATTGTTGGATATTTACACATTCATTATTAGTTTAATCATAAAAAAAATTGCAAAGAATAAAAAATAGTTTCTCATGCAAAATAGTTTCAATACACTTTCATTTCATATCGAAATTAATATCTATTAAATGGATAAATATCTTAAATCGATCGGAGTATTACGAAAAAAACATTTATTAACTTAATGATGTAGGAATTTTAAGAAATATATAACAACCTTTTTATTAAGTCTATTGTTATACATTAAAGGAAAGAAAAATAATTTGTGAAGTTTTAATATGCATCTGAATGAAATATATAACACGTTATTCAAAACTAACAATGGCACAATGCTTCAAATTTGAATGGCACAGTAATTTTCTTGATGATTATTTTATTAATAATTTAATGTGCATGCTATTGTAAAACAAATTCGTTTCCAAATGCCATTGTTTTTAATGCATATTTTCTAAATCAATCTTATCCAGCATGTCTTCCGAAGAATAAAATTAAGATATACCAAGGAAAGCAAGTTGCGAGCTTGTTAAAATAATTGGGAAGCACATATTACTCTTTAACTGGATCATGAGATCGGCTTCCAATCTCAAGTGACCTAATAATGAAAGTAGTTACAGCTCGGAGCCATCTGACCTGTAACATCAAAACTGTTTTTAGAAAATATTTCCTTTCATGGACACAAGAGGAAGTGAAACGATTTTTGTTTAGAATTGGGCTCCACATTTAATGATTTCTTCCGTTAAACAGTCCTTCAGGGTACTTTCACTTTCAAGGAAATTCGGCTTCCTTTTGAAACACCCTAGAAATTCCTTCAGCAATTTATAATACAGAATTTCTTAGCTTGTCTCTTATGGGTTGCCTCAGATCTATTTCCGTATTATTGATTCTATTGAATTAGCTCAACTTTTTCCTTCTAAAAAATTTCTAGTTATCAATTTGATATCATGCAATAAGGTTATGAGAATGTATGTCTTTAGAGGTAAAGGAAGTATAGAATTTTTGCCAGAAAAAAAGTGAGTTAAATTTCAAAAGTAAGATGCTTGTGTATAAAAGGATCTTACAATTCAATTTAAGATTTACATCTTTGCAAAAAAGGAATTTGTATGGATTATAAAACATTTTTTTCCTATGCTTGATAAAAAATAATTTAATAATACTTCAAAGTGTTCAAACTAGAAAATGAAAGAATATCTATAGCTAATTGAGTGTTCTTGTATGTATAATATATTCTTGTAGTAATAAGTTTTTCAAATATGTATTTTAATTTCATTATGCCATATTTGTTCTTGAGAATCGATGAATAAACACATGCCTTTAAAATTATCTTTTCCCTTAGGAAATTATATTAAATTATTTTCCATGTTTTTTTTTTTAATTTCACATGTTTATTATCATGATTAATTTTCCGTATACCAAATCTTAAAACATTTGTTAAGAATATTTTAACTGAGTAATTGTTTATCAGTATGTAGTATGGTAGTTGTATTCAGTTTTAATATTCTTTCTTTGTGATCATAGCTAGATTCAGCTTTTGGCTATTTCAGTAAATAAACTTATAATTTCCTTTTCTATAATAGCAATATTGTAAGATTTTCCTAAATTGTAAAGGTTCAATACACGTGCTGTGTTTTAGAATATTTCAAATCACTCTAAATTATTTCCATCATATCTTTTGAATATTTATTATTTTTCTTCTATTTGAGATTAAACATATATACTTAATAATTACGTCATTATCAATTTTCTCAAGTAAAAAAGTAATAACTGAAATTTTCAAAGAAGTTATATGTAAAAATAAGTAAACTAAAATGTGTAATGAACTATTTACTACTCTCAATTTGTATTTTATGAAATTTATTCACATTTCATAAAAATTAGATGAAATGAAAAACCTTTCTATTTAATGTTTCATGAAGCATAGGGATCTTCCAGGAATTTTATATTTGTATATATGTCCACTGCTCAAAACAATCAGGAAATATAGTGAGTTTAGATAAAACTGAGGATGTGGAAATATTTGGAAGACTAATGTAGAATATATGAATGTTGTAAAATACGAGAAGAAATGACGAACTAGGAATGAAATTTTACTGACGGTATTTGTCGGTAAGTAAAAAATGGTCAATAAATGCATATTAAATAAAAACATAACGCTGATAAAAATGAGTTACAATAAAGGATATGATTTAACTTGACCGCAAGCAATGTCCCAGACCATCGATGCATAGAATCTCAATGAAGGATTGGAATATTCTTACCCAATCCTCTATAGAGATTATAGTTCTAACAACTGAATTGTGTTTTCTGTGGCTGATAAATATATATAACTAACAATTCTTCTAGAATTTCCCAAATATTTTTTATTGGGTTCATGTCTGAAGAATACAGTGATCAATCTATTTAAAAGATTCCTTTGTAAAAAAAGAAAATGCTCACTGATTGAACTCAATTTGACACACATGGTGTTATCAAAACTGAATCCATCTCTGGAACGTAAAGGACCACAATTGGTCTGATGAGCTTATTTCTATATTACAGAACCGTTAATTTCTCTTTCGGACTATGTATAAGTCGATGCGACCGTTGATAGAAACACTGGCAATCTCTCTGTCTCCATTAAGCTGGGTATTTTCATACACAAAATTTGAATTATTTCTAGAATAATTTCACTCGGATTTAAGACTCATCTATTATCAGGTTCTACATTGAATTGAAATCAGTCAATGAAAGTCACGTTGCTCCTCTCCTTCTAATATGCTCCTGTATACAGTATTGGCACAATGGTTTTCTGTCAACAAAACATTGGTCTGTAAACATACAAATTCACATAGTCAAGTTGGTTTGAGTTGAAATTCTGCTATTAGTAGTCCCCCGAAGTTACTGTTGCAATAAAATATGTAGTATTCATTGTGTAGCTTCTTCTGACCGTTATACGGATTCTAATTTTTGTGTTGTTAGAAGACCTTGTTACGATCTTCAGATGCGGATAATCTTTTTAGGATTGACCATTCCATGTTAAAACAGTTTTCTAAGAGGGATCAAGTAAAGTAGGAATGTCAGACTTCGGTATTAATCGAGGCATTTATCATAAGATTCAATATTCGATGAATTTTTATATTCAACTCGTGACTTCTGAAATAAATTTCTAGAATTCGTAATTAACTCCAAATGACATTTGTTTATTAAAATTACGAACTTTTTGCTTCACATGAGAGATGTTTTTAGGGATTCATTTCATTTAAAACTAAAATTGCATTGAAATTTTTTATAACCATGTTGCTTTTTGAATTTTAAACAATAGATTTTGTGCAGAATCCAATTTTGAATTTAGTGTATGCTGAGTTAAAAAAGCATTAACATTTTTAAAACTAAGTTTAAAACGAAAAGGATTTTTTATGATTTATAAATAAAAAATTTTCTTTACTCATATATTTTATGATTAAAACAAATGAATGAAATAAAAAGTTAAATAATTTACCAAAAATAAATATTTTATAAATAAATTATGATTTATGAACATCTAATAAATTAAATTATGTGAACATCTGTTAAACGGTCATCTTAACAAATGAAGGTTTTTTCAAAGTTTTGAACATTTTTCATATAGCCTTTCAGAGGATTTTTCATAGATATAAACACGTTTCAAAACACGAAAAACTCCTTAGCACACTCTCAAGAAAATGTACTCGCTGAAAGCAAATGTGTTACATCCATTTTCAGCTGTGACTGCGATCTTTTACACCCACGGTTGTCTTATCACTAAGCTACAGTGATCAACAATTATATTAGATCTTGTAAATGGTAAGGTGAATGTCGTATAACTCGTAATGAACAACTACAGGTTAAAAGCATTTCAACAACAGTGTTATCTTTTGCCTCTGAGAGGAATTTTCGATAATGTAAATTATTCATTTGTCTGTCATAAAGCAGAAAATTTGGAAAACTGTTAAACCTTACGCTTAGAAATATGATTGCAGAAAGCAGAAGGGTATACATCAATCTCATGGTGTTTAAAGGTAACTAGGATCGAACCCAGAGCCTTTCACTCCGAAACACGGATGATTTATATTAGGTTACCTATAAGTCTCTACAAGATGTATTTGTTGATAGAAAAATTATGTTAATTTAGATAAACATAGTAAATGAAAACACATGACTATTTTAAAAACTATGTGAAATAATATAATACATGTTATAAGCAAAAATTAGGATTTCTTACTAGAATATTTTAAATGTCTTCTATTTGGTAATATCTAACAACTGGTCTTGCAAGAATTCAATTTGATTCTTAAAAAGAACATCAAAAATTAAATGAAATAAATTATAAAATTGCAAAATTGTAGCCTTTCGTTAACATTTCTAAATACGTAAATATCAGCGTGTTTTGTCTATCATGCATAAACTCTGTAGCCTCTCTCGCAATAAGCAATGAAACACACGAGTTTCCACGTGTTAGAAAATAAGTAAAAACCCTGTTTCTACATATACCTCAGTGATTAATTGCTAAAATTCTAGAGTAAATTCCCAAACTTCTAGGAATTTTACATCCATATTATCCACAGAATTTTATTTTTAAGCAAAACATTTATTAGTCATTCCAGCATAAAAAATGTATGAATTTTACTTAAAAAATAGCAAAAACAGTTATATAATTTATTTAAACGTATTCTATGCTATAACTGAAACTCATCTTTAATTGAACATTTTTTGATTATGTAAACTACAAAAATTCGAACTTTTCGCTAATTTTTAAAATAATTTTCCATTTTCTTGTTTTTATGTTCAAAATAATAGGATTTTATTACCGAATTTTAAAAATATTAAAAAAGAAATCTACATGTTACGAAAATGAACAGAAAAAAAAACAAACTAATTTTTTGAACCTGAATCATTGAAAGTGTGAAAATAGTGGTTTGATTATTGGCTTCATCGAAAACTGTAGCACAAATAAGGAAACTAATCGTTAAAATTTTGTAGGTTCTAAAATTTCTTTTCTAGTGTAGTATAAACGAAGAGTGTAGATCAAAAGTCGGTAAAGGTGCTTTCTTATGATTCAGGTGGTTTGCTTTACTCATTTGCTAGCTTGAAATAAATATTTAGAAAACATTGCTAAGTTGAAGTAAACATATGGAAAATAAGGCAAAAAGTCAAATAAAAAAAACAGAAATCATTAAAAATATTAACTCGTTAGTTCAGCGAATATTTTGTCACATCAAAATTGTCAAATGTTCTTCATTCAACCATTGCAATGAGAAATGGTTTTTTTTTTGTTTTTCATACCAAAATTAAACACAAAATTCCATTCTAATTTCATTGTTGTTTTAAACCAATTTAAAATTTAATTTATCGTTAACACCATGTTAAAAATTGCGTGCACACCTTCTGATTCTCAAAAGTAATTTAACGAACACATTTAATGATTTTGAGAAATAATTTTGTTTGATTTTTTAAATTATATATTAGAATTTTTCTATAATTGCTTACGCTTTCAAAATATTTATAGATTCAGTCATTTCAACAAATACTGAGAGCAATGACAAAGAACAGGAGGGCACTAAATCAATTGAAACGCATTTATGACAGTTTGTCAAGCTAGTTTAAATCAGTTCTTGTCTCCACAAAAATACTTAGTGTCGTGGCTTAAAATTCTTTCCAAATAGCAATGCTAGTTAGAGCGACACTCAAACTTTTGTTTAAGTTTGATCCACTTTTTGACTGTTTCACTGAAGAATAAAGACAAAATTTATTTTGAAAATAAACCATGATGACGTATGGTTTAAACTAGATGCCCTTAATTACTAAGAGCGAGTATTTTATATGGTAGTTTTCTAGTTTATATGCATTTACGGAAGTGGGCGATAAATTCATAGGTAGTATATTCAAAAAAATTTAGTTTTGAGATTGCACAAGTCAGCATTTCTCAATTTTATTTGGTATTACCTTACTTCAATGATGGTAAAGCTTTTTTTTTTTTTTTTTGTAATCCTTAAAGTAAAGATATTACTCACTTTTACTGCTTCATCGTGGAATAAAATCTTAAAAGACTAGACGTCAAGCTGGTGCATCCTACTTTTTCATTTAAGGAATCATCTCAAAATGAATTAACAAACATTTCTACTATAAATGTGTATATTTCGTTACCAATAAATCCCATTTATTTTAGAATGTTAAGGAAGGTGAAAGAATGGTCCATCTACCATAGGGTACTTTACAGCTTCTTTTTGGAGAGGAATCACAAGGGCAGAAGACTGACTTGACCTCTGAATTCACCTATCGATCATGGTGAGATTTAGGAGTGGATACTTAAAATGTCTGAGGTTCTTGAATGGGGAGAGGATTTTCTCTCCTTGTTCTTGTTCCCTCTCTGCCAGTCCTGCTCACCTTCTTGTTTGTCTTGGTGTCTCCTGGAGACATCTGTGATGAGCAGGATCTAATCTATGAGGATCTGGCACGTCTTGGCCTTCTGGACCTGGTGTAGGCTTTCCTACACCAGGGGGATAAACAACAACAACAGGTGAAAGAATCCAGAATTCGCATAAAAATGGGGCCATTCAGGATTTTTTTAAAAAATCTAAAGTAACTAAATCAACTTAAAAAAATACTGGAGAAGCATAAACAATAAAATAAAACACCTGGAATATAAAAGAATTTCAGATTTGACATACTTTTATTTGACAAGAGTTTTTACGTCAACTTTGGATCTAAAAGTAGCTATGCAAATAGTTGGAATTAACGAATTGCAATCTTCATTTTTATAGAACCCCAAATAGCTTGGAAAAGTATTACAAACAAATCTCTATAATTCTTGCTATTCCGTGTTCAATAAAGCTTAATGAAATATCTGAAGAAATTATCAGAAAATAAGATCTCTCTTTGAAGTTAAAATGTTTTTAAACAAAAACCATAACTACTCGAATTGGCCTATTCTAATAATACAACTACCTCAATCTCTCAATTAAGACTATATATTACAAATCGTAAAACTGAGAATTGTTAATTGAGAGGGGTGATGAAATATAAATGATTTATATTCAATCATAATAGTAATAACGTAATTCGGATCTTCTCTGCATTGATTGTGGCTAAAATCATCATGGTGACATTTGTCAGAAAAAAGTCAAATGTGGCAATTGCAATTTTGAACATAGAACTGATTTCTATAGTTATGAAAGTATAAAGCAAGAAATTGAATTTCAGATTTATAAATCATGTCACCAACAATGAATCTCAGAGCTTCTTTTTTAAATGGTGTTTAAAAAAATAAAGCTACACCAATGTGGTAACAGAAGCTACAAGACAAAATCAAAATGTTCAATTGTAAAGCTAAATAGAATCTTTTCCCTCAGAATATCATCAAAACTGTTCCCAACATTGTAAAGTCAAAATAACAAAAATGATAGAAACAATCTCAGGTATAATAGAAATTTTAGCTATAAAAATACAGGTAAATTTCTCAGCAAATACAGATCTAATTAATACAGGTAAAGCCCAAAAAACTTGAAAAGTAAGTCAAAATTAATAAAGTAAATCACGGTAGCAACGTTTATAACCAATATAACTTAATAGATATAGAAGACTTCATTCATTCACCACAAATTAATATTTCGAGCATAAGCTCTGAATATTAATGAGTTTTGTAGAACCGTCAACTTCTATAAAGAAGTTGATGGTTCTACAAAACTCACCAGGGAGATAATATTAATTACTAATCGGGAAATTTTAATCAGCACTGTTTTTCAAAGTATTTTGGCTTTCAGAATGTATAATATAAAACAAATATATTTATTATTCTAATTTATTCTTATAGAATCTTGAGCAAAAATTGTATTAATGCATCCAATAATTATTACCCGTATGAAAATCGAACAACGGTATATAAGAGGCATTCTTCACAAAAACTGTACTTCAAATGAATTTATTTCTTCTGATACTTTTATTTTCCAAAAAAGGTTTCCTAAAGCTCTATTCTATTCATGTATCCCAAAATATTATATTGATAAGACTGGAGTAGGTGCAGAGGATTGATGACAGCAGTACTCAAACCGTTATCGTTTCATATCGTAAATTTAGATGGAAATGATCTACCCAAATAATGAAATAATGCATAATAAAATTCTTCAAAATGTGAAATGTCATGTTATTAACTTATATTTCTCTGAGGAAACTATCCACCTAAACTCATTTAAATTCCTTCAAAATATTTTATTTGGACATAGTTTTAAATTCGAGGGTATTATTATACAATAAACACAATGGGAAGATAAAGGTGAACATTTCTTAGCATCTTGATTTGAACAACAATTTATACCTTTTAGTAATTTATCTCTAACTCATGTATCTCTAAAGGAATTTTTTCTTTAAAAGATTTATCTCTTAGCTCTACTCACCTATTCAATAAATCTATGTCTGCTTCGGATGATTTCTATGACAGTAATCACTTCCTAATTTTTATTTAATCAATATTTAACCAATCCCTCCTCAAATAAATAAAATTTACAAAATGGAAAAATTTTTTTGCAAAAATCTTAAAAATTGTAAAATTTTACAAATTCCTTTTCTTATTCCAAATGGGAAATATATATACATCTTCGAGGTAATCAACAAAAATTCGGAATAAAAAAATTAATAAATAATAATAACTCCCTTGGTGGAATTCTCAATGCAAAATATTCTTGTTTCTGTAACGACTATATTGGAAAAAATTTTAAAAAAACACACACCTAGATAATATCTTTTGTTTACGCTATCACAAATTTCCAGTTATATTAAAATAAGTTAATAGATTTTCAAAAAAAGTACTGGGATAATATCTATAAATTACAGTAAGACCCTTATCTTTTATCTTCCGAATATTCAATTTTATCTCCCAATAAAATGAGGATATCTTTTCTTATTGTGTTTTAAAATGGATATAATTTGGGGATTCTCAAATATTGTGTGAATTTTTTCCGGGATATTCCGTTCATTAGATTGGGGTTTTTTCCATTCCTTTGTGCAATGATGGCTTGAATAATATAGAACCCAATAAACATTTCAATTTACCTGAATTAAAAATGGCAATAAAATCTACTGAAATTACTATCTCTGGTTCTGATATCATCTCTAAGAATTTTCAAAATACTTCTAACACTCTTTATATTATTATCTCTAACAAAATTATATTCTCTAACAAAAGGACTTGCTACATTCAATGAGATTCTGCAGAACTGGAAACATGCAATTATTCTTCCTATTCCAAATTTTCAGGAATATAAATTTGACTTTAAATTCTATTTTTTACATACATTCCATGTAAAATATTTAAAAGAAAACTGGATCATCAAATCTACAAGTTTTTAATCAAAAACTACACCAAAACCATCTAGGTTTCATGTCTTTTAGGGACTTCCTGTCTGCGATTTAGGTACTATTACATGATAGGGAATTTCCTAATAATGAAAAACAATCATAATTAGAACTTCTCTAAACATCAAATCAGCATAGACACACGTTTTGTATTTGTTTTAGTCTAAAAATGTTTAAACTTAAGTATTAGAGAAAATATTACGCTTTGGATCTATGAATTTTTGCAAAACCGTTTTTTTTTCAAATAAAATGACGAAATTATAATTCTTTCTCCACTATGGGAAAAGGAAACTTTCTCAGATATCAGTATTGTATTCCTATTTACTTACAATCTTCATGGCAGTTTTTTTATACTCTACCACAAAAAATCAAAAGTTTAATCTAAACAGATGATATTTTTATATATGGAACTCATGATTGTCATGATAAATTAAAGACAAATCTCTTCAATGCTTTATATAATATCAATATGTAGCATCAATCATAGAAATTGGAAATCAGTTACGAAAAATGCACTGCAATTAATTTATCCAATTTCAGAGGAGATATTAATTGGTTCCTCTCCACAAACGGGGGTTCATTTGATAGGAAATATCAAATCAATTCCTAGGAGTTCAGGCTGATAAAAGAAAGTCTCTTCCGAAACTATGTAAGTAACTTAAAAAACAAAGCTTATACAATAATTAATCTATTAAAGAAACATGGAATGTGATATGTATCAAATAATCATGGAATCAAATAAAATATGGCTAGATTGCATTACTTATCACACCTGGTCAATTTTTCTATTTACGATTTATTTCTATATAATAGCAATATTTTAGTGCAGTTAAAGCTCTTCTTCAGCTATTCTTCGGCTCTCCGAATTGCTCTTGACTTATCTAAATGGACACCAAACAGTTCTTCACAAAGTTCTCTGCGCGGAAGATATATACTCTAAATTTGTAAAAACCAATTTTAATTTCATTAATAAATTTTATTTAAAAAATTTTTCGCTTGTATGTAATCATATTTCAGGTAAAGGAGAATTACAGAAGTAGGAATATAAACCGGTTAAGTGGTTTTTTTCCAAGTCAAGGGGAATTTGAAATGTCCCTTGATTATACGTCTCATTCAATTTGTATTTTCTAAGGAACCATTTCAGGCCACCATCTCTTCATACTAAAGACTGATTTTCAGAACACAGCTTTCAAAAATTATTATGTACTACCTTTATTCGAGGAATTTCTACGTGAAAAACCTATGTCAATGCATATAATTTCGACTGTTGCAGCCACGTAGACTAACATTACAGCAGTTGCTTAATGGTCACCATATAAGGCCATTAGATTTAGAGTTAATATAAACACAATTTTTACAGCAGAGGCTCTGACCATTTGCCATGCAATTAATGATTTAATGATTTTTAAGGTGCCGAATTACGTTTTTAGAGATAAGTGGTCAGTGTTCAGTATGATGTACAAAATCAAGACTTCAGTTTCAAGAATGCGTTTATTACATTATCTACTACATCACAGAGACGGTCGCGTACCAAGTAGCTGGAGTCGTTCGTACTAGAGATGGTCGTTGTTTAACGTAGCCGTTATTCTATAACAGCTGTCAACTTATAAACGTAAAAGTAACCTGTTACTGTGAAAATGGTGTTACTTAATAACAGCTTATAAATTACTCAGAGCTGTTATGCAGACTTGGCGATTTATTGCATTAGTTGGCACTCATTTTTTTCGTTTGAATTTAGCTCAAATCTGCAATCCTATTAAAATTTAAGTTTAAATTTCCATGTCAAAAAGTATTGTTGAGTCATTAAAAACTCCCAGTAATCAAATGTTAATCAATTTATTGTTGATTGTTAAAAATGATGATTCTCAGCAAATGATACAAACAACTGTTTGCTTCCTAGCAGTCATTTCTTTTGTGTTTTGATTAAAGTTTAATTGAAATACATTTAATCTAAATTCTTGTTGTTATTTGATTTTTAGGTCATTCTTTCAAACATTTATTTATCATTTTAAAAGATATTTAAAAACTTAACAATCAGTGTGTGACAAATATTAAAAACTTGTTTCAATGATTAATTTTTTTAATATTTACTTTTCTAAACAGTATTCCATGTATGAGAATCATTAAATGAAATACAATGCTATAAAATTTAGTTTATTTTAATCGATGCTTTTAAGAATTCATTTTCACCCATAAGAACAAGTTTCTTAATTTATTATGAAGTGATCAATAATTTAAGCTGTAGTTAAATAGTTTGATATATTAAGAAATAAATAGAAAAAAAATTCATATTTATTTCTTAATGTATCAAGTGATTTACATGTACTTAAAACTTTTAATATATATTTATCAACTACATGATTAATATTGTATTTCATATAATTTTTTAATATGTAAGCATTATATCAGTAGAAAATTCTAGATATTCACTTATTATGAATTACATGACAACATATAAATTCGCTTTCTTTCTCTTCATATATTAAAAGTAATTATCACATATTCTACGGAGATAGACTGAAATGCTAAATTTCTTAGTAGAATTGAAATCTTTGAAACAAACTACTGCAATTCTAATTTATAAAATAATTTGTACTTTATGTATAATATTAAAACCATGTTAATGAAGTAAATCTTTTACTTGTTTATTTTTTAATATCTAAAATAATAATTGAATAAAATAAATTAACTTTAATGTGATTTGAAATTAAGAGACATAACTTCACATATTCATGTTTAAAATTTATATATTTTTTTAAGTGAAAGTGGATTTTACGAATTTAAATATGACTTTTTGTTTTTTCTACATTGCAAATTAGTAATATGCAAGTATCAATCTTGATAAAAATCATTAAGTATAAAATCCAGTAAGGATCAAGATAATTATTTTCAATTTCATATCTTTTAATTTGGATTTTTAACATAAATTTTAGATATATGGAGTTTTTGTTTTGGTTTAAAAAAACCATCCGAATGATTTTTTTAAAATTCTTTTGGCTAGGAGTTTTCTTGACTAGCAGAATCAGCAACATTAGCTGAATTACTCTGATCAATAGTTCTAGTTACAAGGGAAACCAGTTCACTAACAGCATAGTTATCTGTATTAGAAGTCTGTTCAGTTTTCCTGAAGAGTCTAGATCAGTGTTTCCCAACTTTTTTTGTGCCATGTCCCACCTAAGCCTTTCTAAATTTCCTATACCCCCTCCCTCATGTAACATATACATAATTTTTAATATTAAAAAACTGAATTTTTCACTTAAGAAACTTAAATGATAGGTTTTAGAAAGGAATCACTAGGAAATTTTCATGAAACACAGCAAGTAAAATGTAATGAAAAACTAAAATTAAATTCGAAATAATTTTAATAAAGATTTTTTTATAATAATTTAAATTTTTAATCCTTGCATTGGATGCTTTCTGCACATGTTAGGTTCCAATATGGTTAGCTTCAGTCTCAAGTCTCTCTGTTGTGTTATATCCAGACGATTTCTTTCTTTCTTTTTTTACCATTAAATCATTTACAGCATTAAATTCACATTCAGCTAAATATGAAGATGGAAACAGTAACAACAGTTTTCTTGCACATTTTGTTGAGTCTGGATATTTGATTTCTATTTCCTCACAAAGTCATACCATCGCTCCTTTTATATTAAATAAATAAATTACATTTTAATTAGTTTTAACTAACTCACAAACACACACACATTATTCTGCATTTCTGCAAGTTCTTTTTGATACTGAATATTTGATATATCAGACAAATCCACTAATGTTGGCTGCATCACCCATGTTGGAAAATCAATTTGTTTTGAATCAGAAAATCTTTATTTTAAATCAACCGATAGAATTTTTAGATGATCGACAAGAACAAGTAAAGCAGTACCATTTACTTCATATTTTTGGAGCCAATGATACTATTCAAAGTTTTTGTTATTAACATATTTCTGACATAAATAAATATGAGTAAGGAAACCAAATATCTTTGCTTTTGCATCAACAAGTGTTATTTGTTCCTTAAAGTTGCTTATTTGATATATTTAGTTTTTTAAAGATATTGGCTAAATAACTCACAAATGCTTTACCATCGATTGTTAACAGATACTTCATTTCAGATTTGTCGCTTAAAATATCACTAAGAGTATCAAACAATTCCATAAATCTTTTCAAGCAGTTCCCTTTAAAGAGCCATCTTACTTCAGTTGTGAAGTAAAAGTTTTGTATAGTCTGCATTTTGTTCTTCACAAAATAGCTTGAAGAGATCCTTCATATCTGTCATTAGATTTAATAGCATTGATACACTTTATTACTGAATACAGTACTTCAATTTAAATAGGCGAGATGATTTTAGCTATCAAGTTTTCCCTATGAATAACACAATGCACAAGAATCCTTTCTGGATTCTAATCTTTCATCAATTTTAAGAAAATATTTTTCTTGCCCTTCATATTAGAAGCATCATCTGCAGCACAAGATGTTATATTTTTCATTGGTATATTATTGACATCTATAAGTAGTTTTTTTTAGCTTATTATATATATCTATGGCGGTAATGGTGCTTTCTAATCTTTTACAGAATATTTCTTCAGCAAAATGTCATTTATATATCTTACGTAAGTTATTAATACTATCAAAGTTGATTCATCCATTTGCACTGAGAAGTTTCTTGTTTTCAGCTTTTCAACAAATTGTTTTTCAATATCTTCACTCATTTCGTCTATTCTTCCGCTAGCAGTATCATTACTAAGTGACATAGCTTTTACATCTTTGTCATCTTTTACAAGAATCGTTTTAAGAAATGCTGATATTGATGGTTTTAAGAAGAAATTCTCTCCTGTAGTATAATTTTTCCCCCAGATTTAACAATGAATAAAAAAAAATTGATAACTAGCCTAAAGAATACGATTATGAGTTGAAGCGGGAGCAATAAATATGGACTTTATTGCTGTCCTTTTTTCAAAATTTTTCTTTAAAGTTTGAAAGTAATTCAAATTTGAATTAATTATTATGTTTCGGATTCAAATGCTCCTCGAGATGAACTCGTTTCATTGATTCGTTTTGTCAAGCATTGCAAGCATAAAAGACCAAAAGGAAGCCACTCATCATGGAGAGCAGATATGAGCCCAAATTTTAAATATTTCTCCAAATATTCAAACATTGTCGCACTTTTTCCTTGCTTGCACCACTTATTTTAATATGGGCAGAAAGAAATATATATAACATCAATTAAAAACTAAGTGTAATAGTTAAAATTAATTTAATGTGACATAGAGTAAACGTATACTAAAAAATACACATTTATTGAAATGTATATAATTTATTTACCACACCACCACATTAAAATAACATATTTTTGGACATATATCGTGTTGAGTCCATTTTCGAATTTCCCCCTTAACAATCAAATTTGCCCCCCTGTGGGCGTGGACCCCAAGTTGGGAAACACTGGTCTAGATGCATGTGTTTGAGAATCAATCCCAGCACATTCTAGTATTATGTTTTTGATATCTTCACTGATACGATGAACCTGATTGGAGAAAACAGGTTGCAAAAATGCAATGATTTGGTGATCCAAATTGGAAATTAAAAGTGCCTCGAATTAGAAATCTAGTTTTTCTTTTTTCCCATGTATTCCATTTAAAATTTTATCACAAAGGATCTCATACAGAAATTCTTATCAGTGATGTATGTTTTCCAAGTAATTTTATAAAACCTTTATTTTAATAACACAAAGTAAAAGATATACTATTAATTACAAATCCATAAAATATAAAAAACAATTAATATGAATAAGACAATCAACAGTTATTAAAAATTTTGATTGTTAATGAATTCGTCAGACTTCCCAATCACAAAATCTATTTGGGGTGGTTTTTGAAGAAAATTATTTGCTTCTTTGATCATAAAAAACAAGTAAATATCTACAGGGCAATAAATGAAAAAAAAAACAATTTAAGGCCATTTCAGTTTTTTTTTTTTTTTTTTTTTGAAGATAAATCTGCAACTTTTGAGAAATTAATTTAGCCTGACACACTTTTGGTTAACTTAGTTTTTGGATTATATCATATTTGTTGATAAAGTTTTATTTCATCAATAAATGTTTCCTATTATTTAAACTTCATTTATTTCAAGTTTAACCTTTTTTTTCGTACAATGACACTTTTTCTCAGTACGGAACGCGGAAGGGCGAATCCAAAACAGATTTCACAAGTACAAGTTTCTTCCTCTTTCTATCAAACCATTTTCCGAATGTTATTTTAAATTGGATACACGCCCTAAACTATGATGTCACGAGTTCTATATTTTAGAAAAACTATGTTATTTCAGTCATCCGTTGGCATTCTTCCTGTCTTCAATTTCATTTGATACTTTTTCGAAATTTGAAAAATACCCAGAAATGAGTGGGAATACAGAATTGTCCCTGCATAATGGTACGTTGAACTATCGACCAGTCACGTGTTTCCGTGATCATTTCCAGTTTTTCCGTAACAGAAAACTTCTAATATAAGCTCCCCATTGTTTTTCTAAGAATCTAATGAGTGGTTACACTCAATTATGTCATTTTTCATTCAACTTCAATTCTAAGTCTCAAGATGGCTTATCTTTTTTCTCCTATTGTACCTCAGTCACCTTTTATAGAATCGTTTTCTGTAGAATCTTCATATAGAAGTATCACATTATTATCGCCTACATCTTTAGAAAGATAAGGAAGTACTTTTTTCTTCGTAAAAAATAGATTAACTTCTTAGTGATGAAACAATGCATTATAACTCCTGTTATTAAATTATGGTAAATCTTGGGACAGTTTTCTGATAATACTTCACAGCTGAAAGTTGAAGGATTTTTCGTAGGTAAATATTGAAGAAATTCTAGAAATTTCACGGAATACAGAATAGTTTAATGTGAACAAATTCTGTTACGGGAAAAAAATTCTGTAAAATTTTGGAGTTATAATTGTGTTATAACTCATAATGAATTTTCTTACAAAGTAAAGTCGTTAAATAACCCAGAAATATAGCTGTTTTGTCACTACTTTTAAATTACTTTTCTCAGTGTATAAAAATCGTGATAATTTGTTTTGATGTTAGTATAATGAATTCCATTTTCTAAAGAATTATCTTAGCACATTATTGAAACTATAACGTGTTGTATTGTAAAATATTCTCCTATCAGAGTATAAATTTTTCGAACTATGCACAGAATGTAAAAAAATCTCTTTGCAACAAAAATTGTTTGGAAAAAATAATGGGAACCTAACTTCATAACATCTGTTTTTAATTCTTCTTCGATAGCATTTATTTATATCATAAAAGGTTACAAAAATATTAAAAAGAGCTTATTTCTCTAATTGTAACAATAAAGAAGACGAAACATCAAAACTCATATTAACGGATCTTCACAGCATTTTCACCACTTTATTAGATGCTTCCCTCAGATGCAATGTGAACATAAATACCAAAAATAATTATTTTTAAGTCCTCTTAAAGTTCTCCAAGACTTTCATTTTTCGTTAAAGTTGCTAAAGCTTGATTATCCGGCAATGTTACTATGCAGACAAGGGTGCAGGAAATAGCATACCGCACATAAAACGCACAAATAGAACTCCTAAGCTCTTTTATTTATTAGGAAAAGTCTCCCGAAATTTGAATCCATTATTTTACTAAAAACATTTCAATTGCTTCTTTATTGATCCAGAATGAGTATACATAAAATGCATATTTAAAACCTCTTGAAATTTCATAAATAAATTTATTCTTGTTAAAACTGCTAAAGTTTAATTATCTAGCAAAATCATTAAGCAGACAAGGCTGTGGTAAGTGACATACCTCACATACAGTACATTAGAAAAAATAGAACTCGTGAATCCCTTGCTCATTGGAAAAAATCTGTATAGATTTCTTAGCTTAAAAATATGAATAAAATTTTTTCAATTTTTGAATTTTAATTAAAACAATTACTAAATATATTAATAACTGGGGAAATTAATACAATACAATTAATAGTATTCCTTACACAATTTTATAAACTGTAGGTATTAATAAAAATTTTCAAGATGATTTTTACAACGAATAGATTGAAAAATCTAAAACCTTGATTTATTGCTCGATCGTGTTTAACACGGTCGGTGACTTTGTTCCTACCTTCTTGATAATTATTAGTTTGTCAACTGATATGATATCTAAAAAGTTAAATGGTATCGTAACATTATCTATTAAATAAGCTTTCATTAATTTCAGAAAACTTTGTGCTGCTGACACAGCCACCATTAACGTAGTTTTAAAAATAGCTATGATCCAATAAAATTGGATAACTACTTAATATTCCGTGTGAATTAGAAATAGTTTGTGTGCTAATTTCACGCATAAAAACAACTTTAAAAAAACTGAAATACATTTAAATATAAAATACTTTTCCGACTGAAGCAATTGCGTTTCAAGATTACGTGAAATATCGAAAGGATATACTGATAGTAATCTTTTTTAAACTACTAGAATATTTTCATAAGACTGAAAAATTGGACAAATATCATACGTATTGTATATAAACTGATATAACTCAATATAATCCTTGATAATAAAAATTTTATTTTAAAAAAAAAATAGTTTTACCTATATTAACACACATTGAAACGCTCACACATTTCTTGTATATTTAAGCATAATCAGTAGTTCCTTTTAATACTGATGGATTAATACTCATACATGTTTAAGGAATTTGATAATTAAATAAAATCTATTATTTTGATAAAAAAATTTTTTGTTTTATAAATTTTCGAAAATTTCAGTTAATTGTTTTGAAAAAGCATGAAAAATTCGCAAAATAAAATCAAAAAAATATATCAAAATGTCAAAAAATGTTCCTTTGAAATCAAAATATGTTAAGTTTTTTCATATTCTTTTATCTCTAATTTGATCGTTAAATGTATTTTACACTGCTGGCCACTGTAAATGCAAACTCCTGAAGAAAGCATGCAAATAACATGAAATTTACAACATGCATTAGAAGAGGTGAGATATGCAAATGATAAGAATCTTAGCGCAGACGCACATCACGCGCACCCGTGGCGCCACTTCAAAGCGCTATTTAAGGTTTAGATATTTCAACGATTTCAAGTTCGGCAATTATGTTTTTCTTGTAGTTTTTTCAGAAAAACGATTAATTATGCCTCGTAGAAAACAGCGATCATTTTTTGATCAAGTATTCTAGTTCGACAAAGGAAGGATAAAGGTCTACCGAGATTGTGGATTATCTTCATGGAAATCGGTAGTCGTGTTGGACGAAACAAACAACTGTAATGAATATATGTGGTCGTTTGATGCAGGAGGGTATGTGGCGTAGCATGTCCAATTTTGGACCTTGCGCCATAAAACCCAACCAACAACAACAGCAGGAGGGTATGACGGACAGACGTGTTCAATCGCATTTACCTCAGTGCACCACTTCACGTGATGACAGACAAATTGTGCACATGACAATGACGGATCGCTCAGCCACATCACGAAGCATAACACAGACATTCAGCCGGTAACACATCATTCAGTATCTGCGCGTACTATTCGACGCCGTTTACAGCAGAGTGATCGATCTGTCCGCAAGACGTCCTTTGATTCGTCTACCCTTGACGCAGAACCACAGACATCTCCTCCGCCAATGGTGTGATGAAAGAAGGATGTGGACGGCAGAATGGAATGAAATTGTCTTTGCTGACAAGTCACCCTTCTGTCTGCAACACCACGAAGGTTGCATTCGAATTTGGAGACACAGTGGAGAGAGGATGCTGAACAGCTGCGTTATGCACCACCACACTGGTCCTGCACAGGGTATTATGGTATGTTGCCGTATAGGATATTCCTCTGCTAATCCTAGTACGTATTGCCAATATTGTAATCAGCCAGTGCTGCATTTCCTAGATGTTGGAGCCAGTTATCTTTCCTTATCTTCAGATCTTTCCCACACTCGTATTTCAACAGGATAATGCCCAACCATACGTGGCGTGCATTGTCCAAGGGTTCTTCATCAATTGCCAGACTGAATATCTTCCCTGGATGGCTAGTTCTCCTGATCTTTCACCGATAGAAAACATGTGGTCCATGGTTTCTCAACGATTAACCCAGATTATATTCCCAGCTGCCATATCAGATCAACTTTGGCAAAGTGTGGAAGCTGCTTTGTCTGCTGAACCCCAAGTACACATCCAAAGTCTCTTTAAATAAATGCCATGTGGCAGCGGTGATCTCCAATAATGACACATACTCTGGCTACTGATTTTGTCAGGAACAACACTTCACAGAAGTCTATAAATTTAACCATTTGATACTTGGCCAACATGTTATCTACAAAATAAATTTTGTTGTGATATTTCTTATCTTTCTTGATGTTGCAATTTGGGTGGCAGGCAGTGTATAAACTTTTGAAATCTCAAATATTTTATAATATGCAACCGAAACGAGATAACTAAAATGATTTTTTGAAAATTTAAATCCCTTAACAACTTTCAGGCTTTAAAATCATTTCTTTTTTATTTAACTGCAACAAATTGAAGTGAGCGATACATATTTGCAATTCAGTGATGTCTTTAATTCGCTTGATTCACTTAAAATAACTTCATTTATTCAATTAAAATACTTTTTTACATTGTTTCTTTCCAAAAGTCAATACTCATTTTTAAGGTTTGAATTTAAAAACCATTTTTAAATACGTGTAATGATTGCTTAGTTTAACTTAAGCACTTCATTACTGCAGAAAAATTTTCTTTCGTTAGTTATGAATGTATAAAAAATATCTACAAAAGCACTACCCAGGAGTTATAAATTTAAAGAGGCTAACAAGTATGTTACATATAATCCATAATATGGACATTAACATTATTGTATTTAAATAATTTATGATTGATTCTCTCTCAATTCATAAAGTGGCTCCACAATCAATTACGATTGCATATATTCATGTATATATTAACTGAAAATATGATTAAATAAGTAGGCATAAATTTACAGTTTCGTTCCAATGTTTAGATGTTAGAGCGTACAGATATAGCAAAAATGTTTGTCATGACGATAAATTTGAATTGCGTTAAGAAAAAAACTCATAATGTAAATAGTTTCGCTATATATTAAAATATAATAAATTTATTTTACCCTATTAAATTAGCAGTTGATAATTTCTATTTTAAAAACTTTCCTTATTGCATCATTAACAAAATACGTGAAGCTAATAATGAAATTTTGAATTTACTTACATCTTAAAATTACTTCACCAAACTTTTCAAAAAATATTTTAATTAAAATTTAGAGAGAATTTGTATTTGATATTTTTGAAATTAAATAAAAAAAATCAGCATAATTAATATAGAACTGCAGAATCCTTTCTTAAATTATACGACGGCGTAAAATATATTTTAATAAAATTGCTTTATATTTGTACATATAATAACTGCAGATATTGTTTTGTTCAATTAATTTTTGTATACAATTCATATTGCTTAGTTCTATTTCTATGCTATAAAAAAGAGTTTATTAAGTAAAAAAGATAAATACTATGACGATAAATTTGAGATCTAGAAAAAGCGATATTAGAAGAGACCACTCACAATACAATGTGACAACATGTGGTGGAAAAAATCTATTTCAATTTTTATTGATTTTTCATGTGTGACTTTTGATAGGAAATAAATATTGCTAAATATTCGTTATATATTGTAATCATCGTTTTCATTCACTGCTAAATAGCAATCGTCTATTAGTACCTTTCACGTTTGAAATATTTCCAGCCGATCTCATTTTAAATTACTATTAAACTCCATGTTTTGTGATCAAGTCTAAATACAACTTTTACTATACATAATAATAAAAAAACTTACTATATATAATAATCAAGTATTTTTTCAAGATATTGTGAAGAATTTAAAAAAGGCTTTTATTATAATCGGAAATAACAAATCCTGCGTTTTATAGTAATCAGTTCAAATTACTGGAAAATAAAAGCTTTTATTGTAACACTTTCACACAATAAATCCCGTATTTACTGTAAATATTTCGTTGCTATTTTATTAGTTGTAGAATTAAAATGGTATTTTGGATGAAAAGTATAACACAAGACAATATTTTGAAAGTAGAAAAGAATTGCAAAAACCACTTGAAACCAAAGATATTTTAACTAAAAGCTAACTGGTATGCGAAATATATATTTTATTTTAGCAATTCTTGATTTTCAAAACATTTCTTTTCAAAAATTTATCATAATCATTTTATGATAAACTTTTCATAAATTTATCATTTTCAAAAATTTATCATAATCCATCTATTTTCACGAAACTATTTTTAAGCTAAGTGTCTTATGGCTTTAAAAAACTTTTTAATGTTTCTTTATTTTGAAAATTTATCTAAAGTTAAAAAATCAATCTTCCATATTATGAAAAAGAAATGGTTCTAAGGAGATCAGAAGTGATTTGAAAAAGTAAAGGCCTGAAGGTTTTAGAACGATTGAGCCCTGTAAAATTTCAATCACTTATATCAGCACCCATTTGTAATTTAGACGTATTTTCGTTGATGAATAGATAAAATTATCAACCTACCGAAAGAAACAAGAGAGTTCATGGACCCACATTTTAATTTATTCATTTTATTAAATAATTTATCTATACCGGAAGTACTGAACAATATAATCATGTGAGATGACGACTAGAATTTCAATTTTTTTTAGCATTGTTCATGTTTATAGGCAAACATTTAAATGAGCTTTTGTAATTAACAAATGATGGCCTACTTGTATTTCTCTAATGTATGTCATTGTTACTTCTAAAACGAATAATTGGTTTATCCAGTTTATAAAAAAATACCTAGTATGCAGAATTGGTTTATCTAATTTATTGAAAAAAGCACAAGTCAATTTTATAGTGCTTTACTGCAATTATCATAACCATTTTTCTTTCGATATTAATAAATGTCTAATTACATCATTGGATGTTTCAGTGTTAAATTAAGTTTTAATATAATCTTTTTTTCCAAATACTTCAAACAAGGAAGTTGCACAGAAATGGTATGCTACAATATTAAATAAAATACCGAAATAAATAATTGAAGAAACTGGATTTAAGCAAAATAAAATTATGAAATTAAAAATTCCTACACTGCATAAAAATATTTGTTAACACATGTTAAGTTCTTATTGAACATAGTAAGTTGTCTTTCTTTTTATAAAAATTTTGAAATATAACACCCAGTACTATATTATATTTCTCCACCTTCAACTTGTAAATTTGTTGAAAATATAAGCAGGTAATCTGAAATGAAATCATAGATTTGAAATCTTTATAGTGATAAGCTTTTCCTTTTACCGGTAATAAATACGTAAAAGTGTCAAATTTTATATTGCTCATAATGAGTTCATTGAAAATGGGACACAGCATTACATTAGCAGAAAGATACAATTTATGCTGTATTTTTGTAAAATGTAATAGTTTTTTGTTTCGTGTTACCTCCATAGTGGAAAATATTAATATGAGTAATGCATATACAGTTGAAATATTTATCAATTCGGTAATTTCAATGCAACTGGATTGATTTGAATGAAAGATTTATTTTTAGTACTTTAAAAAGCAAATTAATCCTCTTAAATAAAAACTAGCGTTACTAAAAGGGAATTTTAAAAGAAATGAGTTGTAAATTTCGGAATTTGCTTTTACTAAAATCTTAACCCGAAAATTTTGCATTTAGTTTCCTTATCTAGGGTACTTAAAAAAAGGGAAAGGAAACACCCTTAGAAATGGAATAAAATATTTCAAGAATTATGGAATTTAGAAATTTTTAATAGGGTACACACGAACTATACAGGAAATTTTAGAGAACAATGGGAAAAATATCATCATTATTTCCTATTTTTTTTCCTCTTAATAGTAATCGTTGTTATATCCACAATAATTTAACCCTTGTTTTCATGCACAGGGCGTTGACGAAGAATGATTGAGAAACGATATCAATATTGAGTATATACATTTTGGAGTTGCAGACAAATCCAATTTAACTTAAAATCATGGTAAGCCCACTATTATAGTAAAGGTGTAGAAAGTAAAGTAAAAATTAAATGCACTAAATGAATGAGACAAACGTCTTACCCAAAAAGGAAAATCTGTGCTATGGTGATTAGAGCTATTACAAATGCCAGTCAACTGTGTTTATTTTGAAAATTACTTTGGGATAACAGAAATTTAGCCCTCATATTAGAAGAGGAGTGGTATTTAAGTAACCCATGAACAATTTTTAATGTTTCTGAATGCTGCTGCATGATAAACACATGATCCTTAAACATCAAATGATTAAAATATGACTCACTGTATAACTATTTGTACATCTATTATAAACAACGTGTCATCATCATAGGTCCCGTAACTGCTTTTAAGAGTTATATTTGAATTTTTACAAGACAAAAGTTTATATAACCTCCATCATTTTACATAACATTTTATTACAATATATTTTTACAGGAGTTATCTCCAAGAATATGTGATGAATATTTACAATGTTGTATCATGATCATTAAATTGCTAACTAATGCATTCTAAAATATTAAGAAATAAACTAATTTTATAGGTTTGATGTAATTTTCATAATCCAGCTTTAATATTGTGTTTTACAAAGAACTTTCATTCTAATTTATTTAAACGCTTATCATCAGAAAACAACTTGAAATAAAATTACATGTCAATAAATGCTTTGAAATGAAAACTTAATTGAAGGAATAATGATAAATTATTATTCGTGAATAACTGGTGAATATAGACACGTTTATTTTCTAGAATCAACTTAAAGACAAAATTATGCCATTATATCTAGTTTCAATTTAAAATCAAAAAATATTTTAAGAGATTGCCATTTTATATTTTATAAATGAAATAAATATTTCGAGAATATTGAAATTTTATGGAAAAAGTAAAATCATAAAACAACCTTATTATTTTATAACTTTTTTTGATTAATGACATAGTTTGAATAAAATGAGAGCTTTTTTGTGAACTACTTAAATTTTTTTTGCTAAAACTACTGTATAAATCATAAATTTCGATGTACCGCAGAAAAAAAAATAACCGAGAAATGCAATAAAATAGTTAGGAAAAGATATCATATACTTTAATGGAACACAAAATTCCAAAACTTATTTTCTTTTCATGATTTTTTTCTTATTACTGGTCAAGTAATACCGTTGTTTACATTATATAACAAAAAGAATTGGAAATTAAACTTATGAAAAATTATAATTTTTTATTATTAATTTATATTTTACATATTTAATTAATTATTATTTTATTATGGCTTAAGTAGAAGAGAAAATGTTGCAAATCTTTTCGAGCCATTTTAATATATTTAGAAATTCAAATGCTATTTTTACTGTTTTACTAGTTTTATCCTTAAGTTTCGACCATTTCATATTAAATTAAAAATATACTAAAGCATATTATATAATAATTATGATTAAATTGTGAATTCTCGCCCCGTGTAGTGATCCCGTGTGGTAAGAATTGTCTAACTTAGCCTATGCGTGTCGTAAAAGGATAATAAAATAGGTGTTCAGTGCTTGGGTGTATTGCCAGGTACCCTGCCCCTGGGGATTATATCTGGGAACTGGTCCTCCAGATTGAGAGTTGGGCATGGAGCTAACGACCCAGACACCGGAAAAAATCTCTGTTGCGAGTTCCCAAAAGGCTAGACACCCGGACTTCAGTTTCTGTCGACGACTTGGAAAACGGCTTAAGGACATGATTATCGGAACCTGGAACATTCGAACTCTTTACAAAAGTAAAGGGTTGCAATTGCTAACTGACGAGATGGATAAATACTTGATTGACTTATTGGCGATACTGGAGATGAGTTTGACTGAGGACGACATCTTGGAAAACACTGTATTTTACAGCTGCGATACCAAAAAACACATTTTTGGAACTGGTTTCATTGCTGAAAAGTGCATTAAGCACTTGATCCCTGAATTTGTAGCCAAATATCCTAGAACTTGCAAAATTAGACTGCGCTGCGCTATATTCAACTATAGCCTAATAAGTGTTCACGTACCAACAGAAAACAAATATGAAGATGAAAAAGAGGCCTTTTATGAAGAACTTGATGGCTTGTATCATTCATGCCCAAGAAAGGATGTCAAAATAATTATTGGGGATTTCAGTGCGAAAATTGGCAAAGAGAACGCATTTAGATCCACAATCGGAAGGTACAGCATTCCTGATGACTCAAAAAACAATGGACAAAAGACTGTCAGTTTTGCTACCGAACACAACATGTTTGTACCCAGCACCTTTTTCCCACAGAAGGACATCCATAAGATGACATGGAAATCGCCAGACGAAGAAACATTCAATCAAATTGTCCATCTGATAACCGATTCAAGGCATACTTAGATGTTTTCGATGTTCGATCGTATCGCGGAGTTCACTTTGATTCTTATAAATACTAATTCAAAGCCAAATTAAGGGCTAAAATCTCCAATGCACGCAAAACTAATGGAGAGCGATTTGAAAAGTTTAACTACGATAAGTTTAAAAATGAGGAGATCAAACGCACATACCAGTCGCGGTTGTCAGACTCTCTTAGAAATAAGAATATTGACTGCATCCAAGACATGAATGAAAAATGACAAGGATGAAAAATAGAATGTATTCTCTAATGTTGTTGTTGAAACAGGCAAAAATATTGAGGGTAACACTAAGAGGTCTGAGAGGCTGGATTGGTTCGACGATGAATGTCATGCGATTACCCAGAAAAAGATTGATTTATATCGAAAAATGCTTAGTAGAAAGCATTCAAGAATCTCCATGGTGGAGTACAGGGCTACTAGAAAACAAGAAAAGAGAATTAATAAAGAAAAGGAAATTCTACAAGGACCTACTACAAGATGTTGAACATCTCAATAGATCAAACGAAAGCAGAGTTTTCTTTCTTGAGATAAACATCAACCGCAGTTATTTCAAACCTAGAACAACTCTATGCAGAAATGAAAATAAGGAAATTTTGAGTGAATCTAAGATACTGGAAAGGTGGAATGAGCATTTTCTTGATCTTCATTCAGGATCCAGAAACATGGGGGATGATCCCTGTTCAATGGAACAGGGATCATCCACCACGTGCTTTCAACTGATAACAAAAATATTAAGAAGGGATCAATCCATAAGTGAACAAATATTTAATATGCGGCAAGTTCTGGAAAAGAGTAAGGAATTTCAAATCAACACACATAACCTTTTTATTGATTTCAACACGCATAATCTTTTTTATAAACAGCCTATGATACCATTAACAGAGAATTGCTCATAGATGCCTTAAGAGAGTTTAACATACTGGAAAAACTTTTGTGAAGTTAATATCGCTCACTTTAAATGATACTAAAATGAGAGTCACGATCCAGGATAGCTTTTCTGAGCCTGTTGAAATAAAAGATGGCATTAGGCAAGACAAGGCATTAGTAAGCCTCTTTTTCAACCTAACAGGCTTTCCTGGACCTGGAAAGAGAGGCTAAAAAATGCATCTCTCAATTAATTAGAGTAAGACAAAGTATATTCGATATGTCAATTACACAGATACATCCACGCATATCGATATTAGAGAGTGCACATTTGAAATGGAGAAGTCCTCCACCTACCTTGGCTCTGAGATCAACACCGAAAACTCTATATCCTCAGAAGTAAGGGAAAGAGTGCGGCCAACAGATGCTTCTATGACATAAGAAAACTCAAATCTGATAGCATTAAAAGAGGCACCAAACTACAGATTTATAGAAGCCTTAACAGATCAGTCCTCACCTACGCTTCTGAGATATGGACCCTGACCCAAGCTGATGAAAGAACCCTCGCTGCCTATGAGAGGAAGGTTCTACGCTCCATTTTTGGAGGTGTATGCGACAATGGAATTTGGAGAAGGAGACTAATTCTGAACTTTACAAGTTATTCAGAAAGCGGACATTATAAAGTACCATAAGATACAACGTATGAATTGGGCCGGACATATAATAAGAATGAAGGATGATAGAACAACTAAAAGTTAGCTAGTCCAACTGGAATCAGAAAAAGAGGTAGACCCGAGTGAGATGGGCTGACTGCTTCCAAAAGAACTTTGACACAATTAGGGTCAATCACTGGAAAGCTGTGGTGCACAGAAGGAAGGAATGACACGGCCTTCTTGAGAAAGCCAGGGTCCACCCAGGACTGTCGAGGTACTGATAATGATGTGAATTCTCAGTCAATTGCAATTAAGAGTAATGAGAAAAATAATAATAGTGCTAAGAATTTATTTCAATATAACCTAAACCCCACAGTTTTCAGTTTAAAAATTCCACTACCAAATGCAAATACTGACGTGTAATCATATTAAAATCTTGTTCTTTCCTTTAAATGTTAAACTTATCATTAAAAATACCTTTATTCGAGTTTTTTTGATAACCATTCTCTTTTTTTATAATCAACTAGTTTAAAAAAAAAACAAATTTATAAAACATGCTCCTTTCAGGTGAATGTTTTAGAATATTTATTTATTTATATTTTGCTAGGTGCAATTGAAAAATACAGGAAAATTAAAGGAAAAGTAAAAATAAATCCTCTGATATTTATAAAGGGCTTGTAGTAAATAGATAATAGCTTTACACAAGATTTAATCAGATGTTTCTAACAAGTTTAAAAAATATGGCTCCAAATTTCAACAAATCTCAGCATAGAATTGCTATAACACACTAAGAACTATTGCGTCTTTAAAATCTTACAAATTGTAATAAAGTTCATTAAATATTTATTTTAGTAATCATTTCTTAATTAGACGTATTTGCTACACCTAATTCCATATAAAAGGACTTAAAATACGTGCATTTTTATATGAATTATCAAGTTTTAAATTTAAGAGAATAATAAGTAAAAATAAAACTTTAAGTGATGTTTCACATTTAATCTGTATTTACCATATACGGATTTTAATATTGTTTATATGATAATTTGATGTTACGTGGAATGTTTAATGAAATTATTTTGATTTGATGTCTACAAAGATAGCCTAACAGCCGGAGTTTATTGTAAAGCTTTTGGCAATACAATACATATTATTTTTTCAAGGGCTATTTTTTGGAGATAAAATATGAATTCATGTAAAGTATAATATCTGCTCCCCATAAAACTCGGGCAGATATGCATACCAAAAGCAGAAAACGCAACACCAATCACGCTCTGATAGCAGTGAATCAATCACTTTATGTGGAAAGCTTATTTTCTTAAAATTCGGTATTATTATCGTAATATCTAAACTCATTCAAAGTGATTGATTATCCGTATATACTAGAGTTGTGACAGCACCTGGCTCTCTAACTACCTATAGCTGCTATTAGCAATTCTACTTCAGTTTACCCTCTTTTGAAGATTTTCATGCCATACAAGAAAAATAGCATTAAAATTGCAAGAAATATAAGTTTTTGTAAAATTGCTTCTTTTATAAAAAGTTAAATTCATTTGATAATTTTTAATTAAAATTAATTTGCACATAATATTTTATTTTAAGTGCTAATGCATTATATGACAGTTTCCTCTACACTTTTAACATGCGAATATATTCTCAATGTTTTTGATAAAAATATTAGATAATAGAAAAAAATCTAACATATTTGAATGCACACAAGTTTAATATCATGTTACATTTCAATTTTAACCTCTAAAATTGTTAAACTACAGACTGATCGTGATCTATTTTTATTAGATAAAGGATGTAACTTAAGAAAAAGTAATCAATCGAAAAAAATAGCTTACTGTTATTTTGAATTGAAAAAGGAAAACATTTAATTAACAGTTTATGTAAAAAAATTTATCTCAAAATATATAATCATTTATTTTTTTTTATTTTCCATCTCAAAAACGTCTGCTAAAAAATCGTTTGGAAAAATTATATACAATATTAGATTTCCAAGGAAGTATAACACATAAATTAACACAAAAAGAAGCCACAGTCACGGGAATGAAAGGAATTAGCTCTATTTTTGGGTGGGCGAAAAGCTGTTCGAACAAGTTATGCAACCAGCGAAAAGAATCCTCAAGCTAACGAAAAATAGGACACGTGTTGATGATCAAAAATGATAACTCAAAAGAAAGTGAAAGAGTTACTTTCCCTTATTTTTTTCACCCGAGATTATTTTTTATTCTTAATTTATTTGATGCCAGATTCTTCTTTCTCTTTTTTATTTCGGAACTTCCTTCCTTAAGCCAAAGAGTGACCTAGTCCTTTCCCCCTGCCCCCCAACAGCTATTGAAAGATCTTGTTCCGAAACAAGAGCACGATCAAACGGAGTGTAGTTTGTGGTTTAGGGAAATAGACCACCGGTTTTTATTCTTTTTCTTTGTTTTTGTCCAGTGATTTACAAAGTTGGTAGACTCGTATAAATAGTGGCATTCAACCACCAAATGGTCACCATAAACTGTTGTGTCTTCCTCTAGGTTGTTCTGTCCGGATAAGTTACCTGAAATCAAACATGAGCTGCAACTATTTGGTGAGTGCAAGTATTACGATGGATTTATTGATGACAGATCCTTTCTTCTTAATAAACGGATAATTGCTCAGGATGTCATGATATTCATCGAATTTTGTTTTTACTTTGAAGAGATGAATTACATCAATCTGCGCTTTGCTTATATGACCTTTATTCATATCGTCAAAATTTCTAATTATTCATTTTCATATTACCTATGAATCATATTAGATCATAGTGTATTAATTACTTAAAGTTTTGTATTAAAACTGTTAAAAGTTTTAGTTAAATTTCGTTTTATTAAATATTTAAATATACGAGAAAAATACTGGAAAAAACTAGAAAAAATATGATATATTTTTTATACCAGTTTTTAGTTTAATTGAGGGTCAATTATACTAAATTTTATGATACCAAATCTAAATTTTTTTAAAAAACATTTATAAAAATAAAATTCAAAAGGAAACTATTCGTGAACGCTTGGATTGAAATTTGAGTTTTGATTTAATAAGCCAATTAAACATAAAGTTGATCATAATCGATAGAATTAATCATAATGGAAAACATTCACAAACTTCATTTACTTAAGCATTTCCTATATTTCTTAATCATCAGTTTTAAATGTTTTTTAATAAATTAAAAAAAATATGCACATAATTTTCAAATAATTCAGTTCATCGTAACTGTCGATTTCTTTATAAAAGAATGGGCGCTTAAATATATTAAACGCATATGATTAAAATTTTTGACATTGAAGATTTAAATTTCTTAAAAAGAGTATTGGACGTATTAGACGATTGTATTATAATTATTACATTACAATAACAGACTTTTTATTTCAGTTTTTCTTGGCCGCTTTCATTTGTTTGATGTCAGTGACCATGGCTGGACATCATGGAATCCATGTTGGAATCCCATTACCTTTCATCAAAATCCGATTCGTAGACATTGCCCATCTTTTCGGTCACCATGGTGGACATGGAGGTGGAGGCTTCGGACATGGTGGAGGACATTTTGGGCTTGAAGTTGGCGGAGGACACCATGGTGGTCATCATGGATGGTAAACACTAGAGTTTCTATTGAAGGTAAATATTACAATGTTTTAAATCGATGTTAATCACTGTCTTAAGAATTGATTTTAACCATTATAGTTTCTTAGCAAATTAAAATACAATAATTATTTTAATATTTTAAGAAACTTGAGTCCAAGAAACCTTATTGAAAATCTTTTCACAAAATATTACAAATATACAGTGTGCTTATAACAAATTATATATTAACTTAAATTATTTTATAAATTAATATTAGGTTGTGCATTAGTTATACATTGTGCATTGGTTATATAAAATGCATTAAAAACTTAACTGGTTCGAAGTTGTATAAATTATTGAAAAATAAGATGTGAATTTTAGAATGAAATCAATATCTTGTAATGAAAATTATTTTAATATATTAAAAGTACACTGATGTTAAAAATTCAATAAGATGTTCCAACATTTATTAGGATTTTTTAAAATTATATTACCTAGTTTTTCAGCAGGAAAACATGAATTTGAGTTCTTATTTTGTATTTATTAAACGAATATTCACGAATTGTATGATTTCAAAGTATTTTAAATTGTTCAGGGATTATTTTCGAAAAAATATGAAATTTTAATGTGAGATATTTTCGACATACTGTTATTTTGCCAATTAATAAAGACTGCAATTTTAATGGAAAGTTTGGCAATTTCGTTTTGCTTCGTATAATTTTAATAAAATTTTTTAATCAAATGATATCTACTAATAATTTTTCTATTAATTGAAAATATATCCACTTCTAAAAAAAAAAAAACACCTTGTTTTTGAGTAAAAGCATTTTTTTGCTTATGTTAAATTTTCTATACAGAGAATACATTAAAAGAATTTTCCACTGCTTGACATTTTATGCCAATCGAAATTTGTTAAGAAATTGTGAATTAAATTTGAAAAATTCAATATTTTTCTGGAAAAATACTATATAAAATTTACTAATCATAAATTATGTGTAAAATGAAGTTTTAATAATTGATGAATAAAAAACCAAATTGTTTATAATATACTAACCAGAATTAAAGGCAAAATCTTTTTGGATCTGTTTCTCTTCCATTGTTTATGTTTAATGAATATTATATGAATGATTTTGATAAATTGGCGAATTAAATTAAAATGTCACAAATCTGAACCTTTCCATTAATTTAACGAATAAGGAAGACAAAATAAAAAGAGTATCTTATTTTGATATTAAATATTATTAATTTTATCTAAATATTTAAATGTTTTCAAAATTTGTGATTTATTCACTAAAATTTTTAAAGTATACATTTTAAATGGTTAAATCAACTCAATTTACCATGTAAATTACAGAGATTATATTTATCTCTCTTCTTAATAATAGTATATTAACACTCTTTTGTTTTTTTCTATACATTAATTTATTTAAATGGTTTTCAAAAAACTGAGTTCAGCTCTAATAGAAATAACTATGATTTTTTAGATTCAGAATAAGTTAAGTATTTAAACTTCTCCTAAAAGTGTCTATGGCTTCGTATGATTTTTTTCAATCAAAAGTTTGATTTTATCAGATTGATTAGTGAAGTGAAAAACTTTTCCGTTTACCGACAAATTTTTGTAGACAATTTACAATTACATTTTTTCATATATTTTGGCAGATTATAAATTTTCATATATTTTGTTCTGTACTTATTTCACTTAATCTAATAATCGTTGATTTCAATAGAATTCAAATTTACTAATCATTCTTTTAATGATGACATCATAATTATTAAAGATAAAATAATGTTACATAAATTCAATTATTAATAATTAATGTTTGCATTACCAAATATTAATAACATAGGAAATATACTAAATATTAGCAGAAAAATGAATATATGATTAAGTATGCTATAAAACGCGTTACTATTGTGTTGGAAATTTGATAATTTAGAAACTCATATTTCTTTTTTTAACTCAATTTCTAAACTAATGTTGAAATTTTGTATCGAAAGACTAAGAGTAAACTGATGAACATGAGTTGATTTATTGAGTGAAAATTTAGTTATAAACGTTGAAAGAAATTTATTCTCAGAGAAAATGCTTAATTGAAGTTTCATTTGGTTATAAGGTTTAAAAAATGATCAGTAAACCATCAAAGAAAGATATTTCCCCAACCAATTTAATTTTTTAAAATAAAACCAGTCTTATGAAAAGGTAAGTAAATTTTTTTGATTTTTGAAGCACTTTTAATAGGCTGATCTCTTTATAGTTAATACTAAAAAAGTAAGTAGACATATATTTTTATATTCAAGTAAGCAAAGGCATTCTCACGTACCTCATTGAACTAGAAAGTTCTGTTAATCCAATCGACGTGAGATATCCTGTTCGTTTTTCCAATGCTTCATTGTAATAGGACAATGAAATTATTTCTATTCAAATGATACAGTTAAATAAATTTTTGTATCTGGATATTTAAAATTTTTTGGGAAACATTTTTGGAGCGAAGTGTTTTCGAAAAATCTAGGTGTTAAATAAAATTGTAAAAGATATATAAGAAAACAGTTTTCTCTCTTTTTCATAAAAATATATATCCAAATCATCCCAATAAGATTTTATCAGATTCTTAATTTAATTAAAACCTTATATATATTTTTTAACTTTTCGTTAATCTTTCTTTATGTTAATCTTTCTTTATATTTGTTAAGCTTAAGCTTTCAGCTGAATGATTAACGACCTGGCCTTTAGTTCAACAGTTCATGAGTTCAATTCCCACTTTAGGCATGGGTGTATATAGTATTTCAAAATTGTAAGTTTCGATCAAATTTGCACTCATGTGTAAAGAACTGTCACTTTGAGTAACAAACTTTCTTTATATTTACCAATCTAAAACTAAAATATTAAATTCCAATAAAATATTACATTCCTCATAATAAAAAAACTATGTTTAAAAGGAACTAAATAAAATGAAATTTGTCTCTTTTTATTTTTTGAAAGTCAATGTTTTCCCTACGTCACATGTATTGTTTTATACACTATTGATTTTTTAAAGTGTTTAAATATACATACATTATATTAAAGAACTGACCATACTTATTACAAAATTATGGCTACTAAGTAATGTTTTCATGATCTTGCCACAGGTCCACAGGCCCATTTTTAATAACATAAATGTTTAATAACAGTTAGTTTCCAACGATAGTTCCTTTGAAACATGTTTTGAGTAATATTCATTTACTTATTTGAACAAGTATCTAAGAACATTATCTTGTACTTAACTATTCAATGATACGATAAACAATATATGAAATATATTTGTTAACTGTAAAAATATTCATCGAAAATTATCAAATATATCGAAAGGCAGTATGGAGAAATAGTGTGTAACAACTAATCATTTTTTATTATAATTATTCATTAGAATATTAACTATGACAACAAATAACAATTGAACTATTCATCAACAAAATTGCTTAGAAATTGAGGAAACAAAAACAAATCCTACAATTCACTTAAATATAATCAAAACTATTCTATTCAATATTTTTATATTTATACTTACTACAATACTTTAAGTCTATTTACACATAACTTTGCCATTTTCTTATTATTATCTAACATATATATATTAAATCATTTATTATTCACTATATATAATTTGTAATTCATTTCGTCCGTTTTTAAATTCATTAACTGCTAGTTTAACTTAGTGTTTTACATATATGAACTTACCTCATAATATGATCAAGAGATTTATGTTCGGGGGAAGAAAATTTTAACTATTTCTTGATATTTTCTCATTTTTATAGCATTTGCTTTACATATTTTCCATTTGCAAGTGTTACTTTTATAGGAATTAAAAATAAATATTAAATTTTACCACATTTTACAGTTTCTTGAGATTTTCGACATCTGCACTTAAAATTATTTTCTTCTTCTTTTAGGAATTTCGAGATTAATTTGTGTGAAATGACTGAGATCCAAACATCAAAGATAAAGATTCACTTTTTTGTACATATGATTCACTTTCATATTCAAACTCTAGTGATCTGTACATATATTTCGTATTTTACAATCCTTATAAATAAATCTTTTTACTAAAAACTTGTGTTAAATTAATTAAAAATGAATTATATAAAAATTAAATTTGTATTCAAATCTGAAGATTGATACAATTTGTAAAAGTTGGCATAAGTAACTATTTCTATACTGATGAATATGTAATGCAACACATAATAATTGTTTTATTTCAAGAATTGCATGAATAATGAAAATATTGCATATATATATATATATATATATCATTACTGGTTAACTTGAAGTAAGTTATAAATACTGCAAATACAAAAGAGTTTGCGCAATCTATGTCTAATACAAAGTATGAATGTTTTTCCAGACATTCATAATTTATCTCAATTTTAGAAATGATCTGTATAGAAACTATTTACAAATTCAAAGTAACAGTTCTTGAAAGAAGTAGAAGTAGTTTTGCGACGTACTTTCCACCTTGAGTTCAAACAGCAAGGAACTCAAAACACAGCAAAAAAATCTAGAGATCCAAACGATAAGGGATTGATTCGATGTGGAATTGGTGTAGGTTTCTTTGGAGAGTTAGGCAAAAATGACGAAGAATCGAATAGGTCATCATCATTTGAAGTTGAGGGACCTTCAAAATTCTCACGAAACTTTGGGAGAACTTACTTCCAAGGAACACAGACGCTGAATAGGATGAAATAAGTCTTTTTGTTTCATACGAACCACTCTATCTTTACCCTAGATCAATCAATTGCACTACTTTTTCAAGAAGCCAGTTTATTTTTTTTAACAGGAGAGTCGATTAAAACGACGTCCCCTACATGGAAAGTATATCGATTCTGTAATTACCTTGTGGGGTTTCTCAACTATCCAAGGTGCCTCAAACGAAATCGTTTTCGCAGATCTTCTCGAAGCTTCAATCTGTAGAGATATTTTTTGTAGATTAGCAGAATCAATATGATCTAAGTCTGGAACAGCACTATCTTTGTTGTCTCTCCGATATATTGCTGGTGTCAAGGTTTCCAGCTGTGAAAAATCAGACACATAGGTGATAATCCTCGAGCTAATGATGTTATCACAACCACATAGTATAGTGGAAATTTTTTAAAAACTTAACGAAGCTTTTCCTAAGATTTTTCTTAAGTTAGTTTTCATGAGGCCTACTATTCTCTTCCAAAATTCTCCTCACCAAGGTGAGGCGGGAGGAATAATTTTTTCTTTGTATTCTAAACACGCATGTGTCGTTTTTTGATCTTGCTACAATCTAATTTGTTCAAGGCTTGGTTTAATCTAATGAAATTACTCCCATTATCAGAATAGATAATAGAACGTCTACCTCTCCTAGCTATGAAACTTCTTAACGATAACAAAATGTTTTCTGTTGTAAGAGATCTTACCAATTCCAAATGAATAATGCAATAAATGGCACAAGTGAAAAGTATCACTCAAAGCTTTGGAACATTAAGTATGATGAGCCCACTAGGTTGCTTCCTGTAATTTCATATTTTCCAGAATCATTTAATCTCTTTTCTGGTAAAGGTGCTTCTTGCACTTCGAGATGCTTTGCCTCAAATCTTTTGACGCTAATACATGCTTTCACAGCTTTGCGTATTGTTTTTCGACTTCTAAGAATTCAAAACTATTCCCGTAGCACAGACATTAAAATTTCAACTCCCCAATGTGAGAGGTTTTCTTTCCAGTGCAAAATCATCTTCAACTCTACACAATAATCTCATGGAAGAAGGATGCAGCATTTAAAGTTTTCCTAATCTTCTCTCACTATGAGACGTGTTTTCATTCTATTGATCCCATGAAAACCAGTGAAAGGACGAACATGTTGACATCTCCCGTCATTGGCATATTTCAATGAAGCCCTTTGTATAATTTTACAAGCATTCATTTCAGCTTCATTCAGTTCTTCAATCTCTAAATTTTCAATTGTATTGAATGACTTGTAGTTTTGACAATTGGGAATGAATCTGCGTATCCATGGATTAATTCTAATGATTTTCACAACATATAAGATATTTATTAAATAATCAAACACTTCATATTTTGTTATCACCGAAGAAACTACAGTTTTCTTCTTTTCCGAAATTACAATTTCATTATCAGGAACAGCTTCAACACTTGGAAAAAAATTTTGATGTTTAATTAGCCGTGATGGACCATGATGACTCCTTTCATTCCATAAATACTCTGTGGAGCATCCACTGGAAGGTATGTCCACCGGATTCATGTTGCCAGGAATATGATTCCCTTTTGCTTTAGAATTGTTTTTCCTAATTTCTTGAACTCTTTTCATTACGAAAAAACCCCATTTCTCGACATTTCGTATCCAATGAAAAACGTTCTTTAAATCAGTTCAGTACCATGTAGAAACATCTTCTATGTATTATCCATAATTTGATGATCTTCAAAAGTCTTAAGCCTATGACATAAGCTAACAATTCCATCCTAAAAAATTATTATTGCTATTAAAGGAGCAACACTATCCCTTGATTTTTAAAAATGGCACTAAATTCCATCTTCCCTTTCATTTTTTAGATACATATATATGGCGTATGCTAATCGGGAGGTATCACAGAATACATAAAATGACAGCTTGCTTCTATCGATTTTATTGATAAATAATCTCCTTGGTAGCTTTAATTATCAATATGAATCAAATAATTTTTAAGCTTCAAAAACCTTTTGGAAACTTCATTAGATAATGCAGTGTTCAAGATAATTTAACATTCCAGCAGTCCTGCATTAAAATTTTAAATCTCAAAAAGACAGGACTTAATATTCCTAATGGATAAAAAATCTGCTTAGTAAAGAACAATGGCGTCCTTTTAGTGAATGGAATTACAACCAAAGCATCTTTTTGGGAAATACAGCTTAGAGTGTCCTCCCTTGAGTTCCGTTTCAGTTTCAAAAGAGACATTTTTTCAGAACGAGACACTTCGTCAACAGAGTAAAGTTTGGATTCTGAGTCCTTTAAAATCAATTTTAACACATAGCATAATATTCTTTGCTTGTGCGATGATAGTCTCCATTTCTTCAATGGTGCCCAAGCTCATTACACAATTATCAGTGCACATCTACGTAGTCAACTTATTAGCTACTTTCCAATTGTATTCTGGAATGTTTTACAAATGATACGTAGTAGCATCAAAAAGAAAAAGACTGGCATTAATTCCAAATACCACACGTCTATAGTGATAAATCCTCAGTTTATAAGGATCGCCATTCTCAAGAAATAAAAAATCTCAGGTAATCTCTGTTTTTGTCTGCAATACTTAATTGAAGAAATACTTTCCAAATGTCCGCAATGACGCCAAATCTTCCCATTCGAAATCTATTCAGAAGTTTGGTATCAATTCTACTAAATTAGATCCCTTTAAAGGCAACTATTTAAAAATGATCCAATTTTCTGATTTTCAGAGGTGTCGAAAACTGATCAAATCTTGGTCGTTGACTCCTCTTTTATCACTGCTGTGTGACGTAAAAATGTCAAAGTGAATCATCTATTTTTCAAAAATCCACGTATTTTATTATTTCTTCCTTCATCCACTCATGAAGACTTCTTCATTATCCTTCAAAAGGTTCTCTGATTTTAGAATCTTTATAGTCTAATTGCGTTTTCGTTCCACTACAAATTTATTATTGGTAGGAAGTGGCATTCCTTCCAGCCATGGAAGCGATAGTTCGTATCGGCCATCAGGAAGTTTCTTCAGAGTTTTCAAAAATGTTGGTATGTCTGTTTTTTCTACTTTTGATTGCTTTTCAGTAAGGTTTTTGATTACAATTAATTCAAGTGACCATAAATCATTTTCAGAATTATCTCTCACCAACATTGAAGTGACAATCAGATCAGTGTTTTCAACAACAGTTTCCTTTCTTATATGAGCTATGACAGTCCATCCTAGCTTTGTTTTGATTGCAACTAAGAAGAGGACAGCATGTCGTAACCGCCGTGTCAGAAGCTTTCCAGCCACATCCGCTACAATGAGCAATTCGATGTATGAATGATGTTGATCGCTGATATATATGTCATAAACTTCAAGCTCCTAAATCCAGTTTCCATCAGCAAGCTTTATTGTTGCACATATTGATTCTTATAAAAGAAACTCGAGGTTACTGTCGTAATTTAGGATGATATCTGTAAGATAGGCTCGGTAAACTTCGAGACGGAAGACATCAGTATTTGTTCCTCCAAACAAGGAATGGCGAAGACTCTCTTTTCCATTGGATTGATACCACTTTGCTTTTCAAAATACATGACATTTGAGATGCTGAGCAAGTTGAATGTGGCTGTTCGGACATGTATGAAATTGGTGGAATTTTCTACACTTCAAACATTCCAAATCAACAAACATCCAAATCAAGCTAATGAAGAATATTTTTTCTTTGCTTTATAGATGAACTTTTAGCATATCTACAGACAACACTAGAATGATTTTTCTCACAGAAAACATAATGAGGGTACAATGAGGTTGCACTATTTCCCAAAAAGTTATAAAGTTCCATGCTTGTAGAAATATTTCTGTTACAATCATACAGAGTCATAATAGGACAGTCTTTTCAATTAATTTTTCTTGATTTTATTAGCCAAACCAAAACCCCAGCAAACACACAAATATCAGTTACGTTAAGGCCCGAAATCGGCTTGCCTGTAAGAGTAGCATCGGAGCGATACCGGCAAACGGTACCACTACCCGTCAAAACATGTCCGCCCGGGGCAAATGTGGGCCGAATGTATTGCGCGGCAATGGAACGGTATCGGCAAAGCCGACGTAACTGCTTCCCCGTTATTTCACCGATGTCGTTCCATATGTGGACCGAATGCTTTTGATAAGTGGTCCAGCATCGGCAACCACTAAATGACCGACAGCACGCCCCTTAATAGAATTTTTTCAAATTTTAAATTCCTGAATGTTTTGTGTGTGTGTGTGTGAAATATTTGTTTCATAAAATTTGTTTAAATTCCATTATCATTTGCGCTGTTTATACATGTTGCATATAATATTTCGTCTAAAACTGTTAAATAGTATTTTACAGAAAAAAATTCTCTAAAAGCAGTTCATATTATTAACATCTGCAAGCAGAGCATTTTTATTATATATTTATTAAATAAGTGTTTTAAATATTTTTCATTATATTCCTGTTAGATTGAAATCAAAATTCTTTCATTCAAAATTTTAATATCCATGTGAGAAAGCTGTAAGTTTTAAATAATTTAATTAAGAACCAATTCAAATATCACAACTATTTTTAACATAATTAAAGTGCATATTTAAAAATATTTTTTATACTTGAAAAATAAGTTTCCTTAACATAATTGTTTGATATATAATAAATTTATTGTATTTATTTGTCTAAGTTGATGTCATTTAAATAATAATTGCTTATAGAAAAATTTATTTCATATTAAATTATTTAAATATTTTTTCATTAAATAACAATTTCAACATAGCAGATATATAATAGTTTTATTACTAATTAGTATGAATATTGATAAATGCAATGATATTGGAACTCAGACATCAAAATTTTAATAATTTTTTAATGCTGTTATTTATATTTTATTACTATGTAAGTCATATTGAAATGTATGTACATGAAATAAAAATATTAATTTTTAAAGAGTAAAAATTTATAATTTTTATTTAAATATGCATATGTATTAAAAAATTCCAACAAAATCTATGCAAAATAATTACATGTTAATTTAAATTAATAGCAGTATAAACACACATAA
Organism: Latrodectus geometricus; assembly: GCA_026290005.1. Taxonomy (NCBI): domain Eukaryota; kingdom Metazoa; phylum Arthropoda; class Arachnida; order Araneae; family Theridiidae; genus Latrodectus; species Latrodectus geometricus. The sequence goes on from JAPDSC010067202.1 coordinate 997,553, forward strand.
AAGTTTCTTTTAAATTATTCATTTTTTTATACTAAATATCCTCACTTATTTCAAATGCTCAATTTTTGCATTGCATAAATGAAAAGAAACAACTTCTTGTTAAAAAATTTATTTGTAGTTTTTTTTAGTCAACTAACACAAATGTTTTATACAATAATGAGAGGCACCTTCATGAAGGCACCTCTGAAAAGGAAAAGATAATAAAAATATTAAAGAAATAAAAAAAATGCTTGTTAATGAAATTCATATTATTAAAAATATTGACTTTAAAAACATTTATAATCATCTGTATGAATGTCAATGTTCTATTTTTCAATGAAATTGATCCATAAGATTTGAATAAATTTCCATAATGATTAATGTATAATTACTTTTCATTTTTTTATACGGTGAAGATAGAAGACAAAAATCGTCAGTAAATGAACCTATAAAGGAGAATTGAATTTAATTTATAAATATTCATGAGTAAATAATTCTACAGCAGAAAAAAATACATATCAACAATATAATTTTGTGATTTAATTGACTTTGTAATGATATTTATAAAATACATTAAATCACGTAATTGAATTGGTAGTTATTCTTGTAGTACAACTATTTTCATAGGAATTTTAGCACTTCCCAGCAAACACAAGCATATCGGCATCCTGACGGTCCGAGTGTCGGGTAACGAGTAGGCATTGGCATGGAGATTTCGTAACGATATTCCGGCAAACGACATCAAAAATTTAAACTTTAATGTTATCAGAAACAAGCATGGGGAAACAATACGGCAGCCTAATTGTAAATGTCGTCTGACGATATCGGTTTGATACTTGCATTCCGATTCGGGGCCGAATATCATATGTGTAATCGGTCCTCTGTTAAAATCAGTAGAACCATATTCTAGCTTTGAATTCAAACTATCACAAAGACAATAAGGGTAATGACTCAGAACTCATGAAATCAAAGGATAACATTTTTTTAAATTTCCATTGTATTTTATAATTTTTATGAAATCCGTCTTTTCAAAACAGCATTAATAAAACAGGAACAATAATATATTTAGATTTTGCTGATCATGAAACGGGTTTCATCGGGCTTTATCCAAATAACAATGAAGTGAAGTTTAATTATCCAAAATTGGATAGAAAGATGCACTTGCTTTTTCTTCTATTATGTTTGTGACTATTCTTTTGAAAGCAGTCGTTATTTTAAATTTTCTTAGAGCTTACATAAAGCACTTAAATATTAAAAATAAATAAGTTCTCTCTGTAAGTATATATTTTAAATTATACTGCAATATACCCTTTTAAAGAGTTTGTTGCAATAAAAATAAATATCTTTTAATAAATTTGATTGCAATTCACTACATATGAATTGATATATAAATGCCCTTTACGTTCATTATGAAACCTTTCGACATTTTGTCTAGCGTGTATGACTTTTCAGTGGCAGTAGCGAAGGTCATTTTAAAATGTTTACATGCTCATAATAGAGAATCATTTCCCACAATGACCTTGTTGAGAAAGCCGATCTTCTCAAGATCAAGAGGTAAAAGTTCAATACCTAACACGGCCGAAGATTCATTGTAATAATTAACGAGATTAGGGCTTTTAATGTAGGCTGTAATTTGTAATTTCAATGTTTTTTCACTGATGTGACACTAATGGAGAGGTACTTCTCAGGTGTCGACCTCGTTTATATATATATATATATATATTTGGATTCGCTTTGTAAAAAGGTTTAAAACAGTTTTCATGTAGATTTTTAGGTCTTGCGCGTTACGACTGCTGACATGCGGTTAACTTCGATCATTTTTGATATTTTATAGACATTTTCGACGATGCTGTATCCACATGCGAGGTGCATCTCTAACATCAAAAATACCCGAACGGAATCGACGAAACAAAAATTGTACGTAACTGGCTGTTACAGTCTTATATAGGACGATAAACACCTTTCACAATTTTAGCCACCCGGCTATCTTTTTCGCCGTTACAAGAGAAAAACGAAAATGTATCGAATTTTCTGTTTGTTGAACGAAAATGTATCGAATTTTCTGTTTGTTGTCTTCCATTTTTAAAACCTTGTACTCGTAACTGAATTAATAAAACAAAAAACCGCAAGAGGATATTTTAGATGTCAAATGTCACCTTTCCAACAAGCATAAATCTGAAATTGTCTGATAGATACCTCACGAGATATCGATCACTACAGACGTCTACCGAAAAAATAATGATTTACTTTTTCTCCAAACTAATATATATATATATATATATATATATATATATATATATATATATGTAATGAGGGAGTATGGAGATTAAGTAGAAATAAAAACAGACTAATTTAATATTTAAGCTTACTGAATTTAATTAAGAATAACAAATAGAAAAATTATTTACAAATTAAAGGTAAATTAACGAAATTGAAAAGAATAACAATCAGGCATCTTTAATAATCGTCTTTCATCAACGCGTTCGTCCTTTGTCTTCAATCTCGCTCCCTTTCTAACGGGGAGGTCCCGCTTTGCCAAAGCTTAGCGCGCTGTTACGTCATCTGACCTCTTATTGGTGGAATAGTTAGGAGAAAACATCGGCGCTGGAAACATCGCCCCGGCTCTCCTCTACACCGTTTCCGATCACACTCGGGCATCCTGATGGCTTTGGTCCTCCAAAGCTTGCACAAAGAAAGCAAAACAAAAAAAAAGAAATCTAGAAAAAAATACGTAAAGAATAAAATTATTCACAGGCGTCGTCTTTAATAGCCTATTTCTTGATGCCATTCGTCATTTTTGTTGGCAAGTTTCATCTTTCTTTTGCATCATCTTCATTATGAAAACCTTCTAAAAAAAAGAAAAGAAACGATTAAAATATTTGAAAAAAAAATTTTGGTAAGAGCATCCGTTTATCATAAGTCCGTTTTCCAGAAAAGGGTCTTAAACTGAGACTAAAATGGTTGTTGTCCATTTAGTTCCAGGGCTTCATATTTTCAGCTGCAGTTGAGGTGTTATTCGTGCCTTCATGATTTCCGACTTTCACAACTTCATAACGATCTCGTTCTTTAACTGAAGTTATTTTGTACGGGCCGAAAAATTTTGGTCGTAACTTTAATCCTGTACCGAAATGGGTTCTTTGTATTGCAACTAAATCTCCGACTTTATATGTTCGAGGTGACTTTCGTTTCCGATTAAATTGGCGTTGGTTTTGCTGTTGTAGTTTCAGGATATTCTTTTTAGCTTCTTCTCGAAGTTCCTCTTTGTTTTTTATTGTGCCTGCTTGGTACTCTTCTTCGAGTAATTTCTTAATTCGATAATCCTCTTTATTCTTCATTTTCACACCAATCATGAGTTCGAAGGGGGAATATTTTGTACTCGTAGTCGTAGCACTGTTCAGAATTCGTTGGACATCTGGGACATATTTAAACCATTTTGTGGGATCATCTGCAGAAAGTTTGGCAAGGATGGGAATAATGATTCCATGGATGCGTTCTACTTGTCCATTACCTCGTGCAAGACCAGTAGTTATAGTTATATGCTCAATTCCTTGCTCGGAACAATAATCGGCAAAATCTTGTAATGCTGAACCTTTGTCAGAAATTATTCTAGAAGGATTCCCAAATGTTGTTTGAAGAATTTTCAATTTTTCTATTGCATCAATGGCTGTTGTTGATTTTACGGGATAAAACCATGTAAACTTTGTGAATGCATCAACTACAGAAAATATGTATTGATACTTTTTATTTGAAGAGGGAAGTGTACCAAGAAAGTCTATATGAAAAGTGTCTAAAGGAATGTTACCTTTAGGTATTGGGTGAAGATAACCTTCAGCTTTTCCACGTGTCTTATTATATAAAATACAGTGTACACAATTAGCTATTATATTTTCAATTTTAGGTAGCAAATTAGAAATATAAAAATCTCGTTGTAAAATTGACAGTATTTGTGAAGCAGAAAAGTGTCCGTTATTGTGAGCGTGTCTAATAATATCATTTTCCATAGCTTGGGGAACAACTAAAAGTTCGTTGCCTTTTTCATATTTGTATAGGATGTTATTTTTTATAATGTAGTCATTAGTGTTATTTGTTTGGCTTAAAGCCTTAAGATTTTGAATATTATCATCTGTAGATTGAGCTCGTTCAATTTTTAATGTCATTTCTGATTGAGGTGTAATAAAATATACTGTGTTACGACTGAGGGCATCAACATGAGGCATTTGCTTACCAGATCTATGAATTATTTCATAATCAAAATCTTCAAGGATCATTGCCCATCTGGCAATTTTTGGTGTTAAATCTTTCTTTTCTATAGTCTGTTTAAACGCAGCACAATCTGTAACAATTTTAAATTTATTACCTAGTAAGTAAACACGGAATTTTTTCACTGCTTCTATAATCGCAAGGACTTCTAGTTCGTAGCTGGAGTATTTGGATTGTTGAGCGGAAGTCTTTCGGCTCATATAGTAAATGGGGTGAAATTTTTCATCACTTCCTTTTTGAAGTAGCACAGCTCCGAAACCTTGTGAGCTGGCGTCAGTATGCAATTCTAACTGTGAACCTGGTCGATAGATGTGTAAGACTGGTTTTTGAGACAGAATGTTTTTCAATTCTTGGTAAGCTTTTATTTGTTCGGTATCAAATTTAAACTCTTGGTTATTGCGATAAGGTCACTTAAGGGTTTAGCAATGCGTGAATAATTAGGAATGAATTTTCGAAAATATCCAGTTAATCCTAGGAAACTTTGAATCTGTTTTAAATTAGTAGGCTTAGGGAAATTTTGAACGGCAAGGGATTTCAATGGAGAAGGTTGAATAGTTCCATTCTGAATAACGTAGCCAAGAAATTCAATTTTGCGTTGAAGGAAACAGCATTTATCAAAATTAAGCTCCAAACCATACTCTGAAGCAAGTTTAAGAACTCGTTCTAATTTTTTAATACCTTCGGCTTCATCTCGAGATGGTATTATAACATCATCTAAGTATACTATCATTGTGCCATCTTTCAATAGTTCACGAAACACATTATTAATAAATCTTTGGAAAACAGAAGGACTGTTACACAATCCGAAAGGCATTTTGAGAAATTCAAACTGTCCATCATGAGTAACAAAAGCAGTGTATTTGCTACTAACAGGATCTACGGGAACATGAAAAAATCCATTCTTTAAATCTAATGTTGTGAAAACTTGAGACTGCTCTAAGTGATCAAGTACGTCTTCAATAAGGAGCAGGGGAAATCTATCCCGAATTATTTTTTTGTTTAATTGTCTATAATCGATACATAATCTATGTTTACCGTTTTTCTTTTTACACAGAACCACTGGAGCTGCATAATCGGAAGTACTTTCTTTAATAATACCATCTTTTAACCATTGCTCTGTTTGTTCGTGGACGATTTTTTGTTCTGCATAAGGTAATCGGCGTGGACGCTGATTTACCGGTATTGAATCACAAAGAATTAGATCCATTGAAACATCTGTAGTCTTGGTTTTGTTTGGCTTATAGTTGTTAATTATTTTCTTAATTTGTTCTCTATAAATTGAGTTTTTAATATGTGAAAGTTCGACTGTGTCCATCTCATCGAAAACATTAATTATATTAACAAGAAAGTTTTGATTATTGTTAACCAAATGAATACCATTTTTACCTATGTGAAATTCACCTTGGTTGATGCAATCTGTTCCTATAATTGCATTTACAGAAATACAATCATCTGGAATTACGTGAATGTTTATAGAGAATGAGGAATCCTCTATTTGAATTAAGTCTGTAAAATATCCCATTGATTTAATTTTAATATTTCCTATTCCAGTAAAAACAAGAGGGGAATAATTAAGAAGAGGGGAACCAATTTGTTTATATATTGAATATTTTATCATAGAAGCTTCACTACCCGTATCTAACAATGCATTTATTTTGATGTTGCATAAAGTAATTGGAATGTGCATGGGTTTTATTTGGAGTGAAACATCATAATCAGTCTGAATATGCTGAACAGAATTTTTGAGTATTTTCGTTGTAGTTAACTGAGTATTAGGACAGTCCATGGCCTTATGACCAAAATTATTACACTGGAAACATTTAAATCCTTTCTCTTTATGTAAGCACTGTGAAGACTTGTGACCTTTTTTGCCACAATTAAAACAAATTATTGGAGATACATTCGACATATCTTGATTATTATGAGTAACTCTAATATTGCCTTCATTTAAATCTCGATTGCTGAGATTGTAATTTTTTCGATCATAATATTTAGTGAGAGCATCGGGAAACATTTGTGTTTTAGAAACGTAAATTTTTTCATAAATTTTTAATTTTTCTTTAAAATCAGAAATATTTTTAGAACCATATAGCAAAATTTTGTTACTTGAGTTATCAGGTATACCGTTTATTATGTATTCAATTAAAGATGCTTCATCTATTGTACCTCGAGAAGCAATTTCGCGCATGCATACAAAATATTCAAAAAGAGATTCACCTTTTCGTAAAGTACGTTCTTGAAGCATAGTGTGAATTTGTTTACTATTAACTTTCGATTTAAATTCTAACAATAAAGTTTCTTTTAAAATATTCCATGTAAACAAACCATGTATACTCTGAATAAGAGTTTTTGCAGTACCAGTTAAAGATTTTTTTGCAAAAATTATCTTTTGTTGATCACTTGTAATGTTGAATAAACAAAAGTTATCTTCTAAATCTTGTATATAATGCTCGACTGAATAACTGTCAGTACCATTAAAGGAGCGTAAAGTGTCAGTTAGATCTTTCATAGAAAAAGATCCGCTAAAACTAGTGTTGTGTGAATGTAAGTTAGTATTTTGCACCTGGCGTGGGGGAGAAAAAGGATTTGCAGACTGGCTTTGTGAGTCATCTTCGGCTCCGAATGGAGGAAAAATATTGTCGACGACTGTTGTCAGGGCGTTGTTTACAGTTTCGTTTTGAAAACCACTGACACTGCAATTCTGTGATGAGGAATTTTTAATTGAACTCACTGGATTTCTTATATTATTAAAAGTTTCTACTAATTCTGTTTCACTTTCGGAATCGGATTCAGCATTTCGAAATAAATCGAAATTTATTAAATGTTCAAAAATTAAATCACAATTATCTTTAGCTTTAGATGTAAATTCAATATGAAGCACATTACACATAGAAATAAAATCATTATCATTGAATAAAGTTATGGCTTTTGTTTTGGCTTCTTCAATAGGATAGTCAGAATCAAAACCAGTAAAATTTCGTAAATTAGTTCTATTTCTTCGCCCTTCATCTGTACCAAATATTAATTTATGTAGATTTTTAATGTTCTTAGTGCTACTATTCGATATTGAGATTGCAATTTTCTTAATATCATTTAATAAAGCCATATTTCTTATAGTCTATAAAACAAGTTTAAAGCTGACTCACCGTTTTGAAGGAGTCAATCATCTGCATTTGTCGTCTTGTTTGCTTAGGAAGTCCTTAGCGTTGCTTGGCTGTCTAGGGTATAATATTTGAGAAGAAAGAGATTCTCGTAATAGGCCGTGCCCCCATGTAATGAGGGAGTATGGAGATTAAGTAGAAATAAAAACAGACTAATTTAATATTTAAGCTTACTGAATTTAATTAAGAATAACAAATAGAAAAATTATTTACAAATTAAAGTTAAATTAACGAAATTGAAAAGAATAACAATCAGGCATCTTTAATAATCGTCTTTCATCAACGCGTTCGTCCTTTGTCTTCAATCTCGCTCCCGTTCTAACGGGGAGGTCCCGCTTTGCCAAAGCTTAGCGCGCTGTTACGTCATCTGACCTCTTATTGGTGGAATAGTTAGGAGAAAACATCGGCGCTGGAAACATCGCCCCGGCTCTCCTCTACACCGTTTCCGATCACATATATATATTTCAAACTGGTAATACTTATAGTGTCTTTAAAAATTGCCTTTTCAAACAATTATTTTCTTTTGAAAAATGCATTAGACGATTTCAGTTCTGAAGGTTTAATACGAGGGTTACTCTGAAATTTTTGAGATACGCGCAGGCAAGAATTCACAAAATAAAAAAATAACGGTTTAATTTTAAAATACAAAGTATTTTAATACAGAAGATGATTTTTTACTGACTTACTTCAGCTTGCTTAGCGTAGAATAAATTTTAAACAGAAGAGAAAATGGAGTTGACGAGAGAACATTTTCGCGCTATGATTTTCTACGATTTTAAAGCAGGATTAAATCAAGAAGAATGCGTTCAACGGTTGCAATTAGCATTGGGTGATGAATCTCCAGCTTGTGCTATTGTATTCAGATGGTTTAGAGAATTTAGAAGTTGTCGCAATTTTCTTCAGGATGAAGAACACACGGGAAGGCCGCCGTCGGCAGTAATCCCGGATAATGTGTCTGCCATACGAAAAATGTTAATGGATGATAATCGCTGTACCTATCAAATGATACAGAAGGAACTTAACATTGGATCCGCAGCCATACACAAAACCATTCATGAAGAATTACATATGAAAAAAGTAGTTTGCCGTTGGGTTCCCTATAATCTAACTGAGCACCAAAAAGAGGAGCGTGTCAGAATCAGTAAATAAACTCTTAAAATGCTAAATAATGGTGACCACTACATCATCTCTAAAATTGTAACAGGTAATGAAACGTACATACCGTTTTTTGACGTTCCAACACGTCAAGAAAGCAAAGTATGAGTTTTTGAAGGTGATCCCACGCCGACAATGGTGAAAAATCAACGCGCACTGAAAAAAGTGATGTATGCCGTTTTCTTCAGAAAAACGGGATTGGTCAAAGTCATCAAGTTCGAAGGACAGAAGACAGTAACATCAAACTGGTGTACTACTAAATGTCTTCCAGAAATTCTACAAGAACTGAATGTTAAGGGACTAATGCTTCACCATGACAATGCATTTTCACATACAGCCGGATTAACAGTTGAGTTTCTTAAACAAAAACAAATTAAAGTGATCGAACATCCATCGTATTCATCTGATCTAGCTATGTGCGACTTTTGGTTATTTTTTAATCTAAAAAAGAACTCACGTGGACGTCGTTTTCATTCAGTAGAAGAGATTGACGTGGTTATAAATGCATTTTTTCATCTATTCCAAGAAATGAATGGCTTGAGGCATTTAATCTGTGGAAAATTCGTCTACATGAGTGCATTGATGCTGGAGGAGACTACTTTGAACACACCTAAAATTTTATAAGTATAACTTTAAAAACCTAGTTGTATCTCAAAAATTTCAGAGTGACCCTCGTATATAAAAGAAATATTTGTTTGAAAAATAATACCGAAGGACTTATTTTTTAACAATTAATGTGATGGTAATTTATAAAATGTTTTTGTTCCTGAAAACATTTTTTATTAACTAATATGTTTGCCTAACAGCAATCCATTCTATATTAAAATAGTAACACATTTTCTGATATTATTTTGAATTATTAAGCATATGGAAAATAGGATTGCGTTTCTTATTTTAGAAAACTGATAGTTGCATATAATAAATACAGTTAAACGTAATTGTTGAGTTCAGAATCAAATATTTGGCTTTTAATTTAGAGCAAACGATAATTTTATAGTAAATATTCTCCATTTTTGTTTAATTTAAAATGAAAAATAGAAATGTTTTCAAGAGAAAAAAAGATTGTCAATAAAATATCGTTTTCAAAGTGAGCTTACAAATTAATAGATACAAGTTTAATAGTTTTCAGATTTCCTTTAAGGAGAAAAAATTGTAATATTTTGTTATCATCAGACAATATTGAATATAATAATTTTTTGCAAATCAAATGATTATATTTCATTTTATTTAGAATTATTTCCGATTTAGAAGTATATGCGATCGTTATGTATTTCGGATTTCTGTTTTGATATCTTGACATTATAGAATATCATTATTCTATTTGAAATAAACAACATAAATATGAAAGTATACTCTTTAAAAACATTCTAATTTTAATATACTTTTTTAAATTTTATTAATAAATATTGGGTTGTTCGGAAAGTTATTTCGTTTCATATGAAAATCAAAAACACATAGCGAATAAATATCTTATTGAATTGTATATTGTCAATTCTAGTCCAATACCTTTTACCATCTTTTTGGTCGTAGCATGATTTCATATTCATAAAATGGATTCTTTTCACTTGCAAAAAACTAATTCAAGTAGGAAAAACGAAATGACTTTCCGAACAACCCAATATTAAAATTAATAATAAACATTAAATTTAGTTTCAATTTTCCATTGAATGACATATTTTCTAATTTCTGTCTTTCTTGCATATTTTTTCAAGTAGCCATACATTTTATATATTTCACAATTATATAATAATTTGTAATTATAATTTAATTTCCTATTATAATGAATTTCCACGTTGTTTGTTTATAAAATAAAAATTTTAGTTATATTGTTCTATTGTAATTTAAAAATGTTTTAACTAAAATTTAAAAATTTAAACTGTAAGAACATTTGAAACTTACTTAAATATTTAAATGTAGTATTAAAATATTTAAGCAAGAATTAACTATTCAAATATAACATGTTAAATATAAATAATTATTTATTTATGATCTACGTATTCTGACATATTATTTTTCAATATTTAAGAATATTTCTTACTTGTTCTGTAATAATTATTGATTATGTTAAATGATGAAACTGAATAACATAATTAAAGGAGAAATTTAAGTATCAGACTCATACTGATTTTTTTTTTATTTGGCAGTTAGTTAAATGTAAGAAAAATCATATTTCATTTCTTCTTATTTTTTTGCTTTATTTTAGTTTTTCTTTTTTAAAAATTAATATTGAAATTCATTCACTGTTTTGTATTATATGGACATATTTCTAAAGCAAATTAAAAAGAAAATTCTCAATGGATCTATATTTCTTCTTTCTTGTCTGGCCCTATTTTTATTGTTTTTCAGCTTTCCCATAATTTTAATTTTGGGCTAGAAAAATTATGGCTTGAAAATATTTCCTGATAATTATAGATAGAAAAATATTGCATTTCTTCATGCCCAAAGTTTTACTATTGTTAGGATAATAATCTCAACAGAATTAATACAATATCAATTACCTATAATGTCTAAGCTATTTTTAGCATATTTTTCATTTACAGTAATTTTATTATCAAATATATTTTATCAAAAATATTTTAACATCGAAAACATTTACAAAAAAATTTTAGAAAATTAGAATGTTCAGAATGAGTAATAGTATAAAGTTTTGACATATTAGAGTAAATAACATTATGACATATAATCAACACATAAAGAATCACACAAATGGAGTATACATTTTCAGATTTTAAGTAAAAAATTATTAAAAAATATTTTTCATGTTATCAATTAGGTTTGATGAATGTAGCGGACATGAAATATGGTATTTTTTCAGCTACATTACCATGTAGGAATGTAGCAAAAAAATATTTATTATTTTTTCTTATTAAACTAATTTTTTTGATACTATATATATATGTGTGTGTGTGTGTGTGTGTGTGTGTCTGTATAGAACGAATATATATATATATTCCAAATGGATTGTTGTTTATATTTAATTGATAATCAGAAAATTTCATGTCCTTTATCTCTGATTGTTTTTATTAGAAATAAGATATATTTTGCTATAAATCTTAAAACTTATTTAAATTCCATGTGGAGTTAATTCCTTACTCCTGTGCACTTATATCGCAGTGGAAGCAGATATCTAAATGATCACTGCTAAGATGCCATTGATCTAAATGACAGTTACTATATAGGTTCTTGGATTTGTATAAATAAGACAATTAAAAATTTAAATGTTATAAATTCTAATTAAAATTTATTCTGATTACTTTTATGAATTTTAACATTGGATTTTATATTAATAATATCTCACTAAATTTGGCAACCAAAAATTAGAATGTATATTTTCAAAGTTTATAAATATCTAAAGAAAATGATATTGTGTAAATAATATTAAAATGATATATTTTAATATTATCTACACAATATCATTTTCTTTTTTGTTTACATCTAAAAGAATTTGCTTGTCAAAAAAAATTTTTTTTTAATTTCCATTTTATTAGTTTCTGCATTAAATTTTATATGAAAAACTCATGATTTCAAATTATCTTAGAATTTAGAAAGAATATGTTTACTTATTTTGATTTCAAAAATGTTATTTACATGTTTACATTTAGAAGATTATGAACTTCTAATAAATTATTTAGAGATATTTCACTGAACTTTAATATTACAGGTTCGTAAATAATTTTAATCTCCTTACTTTTTTTATGTTGATAAGATAAAACTTGTGTATTCAAATACAATTTTGGTTAGGTACTTGCAAAATGTTTATTGTAAGATGGCATTAAGTGCTAAAATTCCTGTGAAAATAGTTGCATACAAGAATTCCTACTAATTCAATTACGTGATCTAATGGATTTTATAAATATCATTACAAAGTCAATTAAATCACAAAATTATATATTTGATGGGTTAATATCTATTTTGTTCTGCTGTAGAATTATTTACTCATGAATATTTATAAATTAAACTGAATTCCCCTTTATAGGTTCATTTACTGACAAAACAAATAATATAACACTTATTTAATAAATATTTAATAAAAATGTTCTGTTTGCAGATGTTAATAATATGAACTGCTTTCAGGGAATTTTTTTCTGTAAAGTACTATTTAACAGTTTTAGACGAAATATTAAATGCAACATGTATAAACAGCGCAAGTGATAATGGAATTTAAACAAATTTTATGAAACAAATATTTCACACACACACACACACAGGGAGAAAAAAAAAAACTCATGAATTTAAAAAAATTCTATTGAGGGGAGTGCTGTCGGTCATTTAGTGGTTGCCGATTGTTGGGCCACTTATCAAAAGCATTCGGTCCACATATGGAATGACATCGGTAAAATAACGGGGAAGCGGTTACGTCGGCTTTGCAGTTACGGTTCATTCCATACCGCCGTGCCACACATTTGCCCGGAGCGTACATGTTTTGACGGGTAGTGGTACCGTTTGCCGGTATCGCTCCGATATTACTCTTATCGGCAAGCCGATTTCGGGCCTTAACGTAACTGACATTTGTGTGTTTGCTGGGTAGAGTTCAAATTTTTGATGTCGTTTGCCGATATGGAACTCATATCGTTTCGAAATCACCATGCCAATGCCGACACTGCCGATATTGGCCCTCCGAATGCCGATAGGTTTGTGTTTGCTGAGGTGTTCCTTAACATCAGTTAAAATCAATACGTCTGTCTTCAGATAGAAATCGTAATACTCACCTAAATTCATAACGTTGAAAGCTTTCCATACCGTTTTGGCATGTTGATAATCCTCTTGCGATATATCTTACTCAGTTATTTTGTTATAAAATTCTTTTTTGGGAGGTAATTTAGTTTCTTCCCATTTTGCCCATGAATCCATATAATCATAAGGGTATATATCTTTTCTGGTGACAAGCTCTAATTTGTCCTTAGGGAAGTATTTTGCTGTTTCTGTGACTTCTTTCACATTTTTAGTGAAACTATGAAGGCTACTGGCCATGAACTTAAATGAATCAACAAATCTCAATTTTATTCCTGCGGACTTTACTTTTTTCCCTTCGCGTATATTCATCATTTCTGCCTCGAACTCCTTAGTGATTGAAATTTACTTTTCATCCGTGTTTGGAATAACATCAATATTGCCATCATCGCAAGCCAACTTTTTTTTATAAATAAGGAGAATCATATCCAGATAACTTATGATAAAACATCGGAATAAAGGAAGGGTTTTGGTACCTTAATTTGCATAAATTATGAGATGGAACTTTATGGTTTGAATCACATTTTGATGGATTGATTAAATGGTCGTGATCTCTTACTTTTTCGAAGTTCTAATTTCCCCCTGCTGAATACGGTAAAGGCACTTCTTTTATATTTAACTCACAAATATGACATATGTCAGTGCTTTGGAAATGCTCTTCCTACTCAGAAGTCATTTTGATTGGATGCTTCATATTTTATTTCTAAGGCCTCTGATTTCAATGTATCATAAAATACTTTGGTCGCATTGGGACCTCTATACAAAATAAGTGATTTGTAGTCTCCATGCTTATATTTGATATAAATAGTGAAACTCATAGGGGTTCATGTTTCTGATATTTTTGCATATAGGATTCATTATCATTGGGTTGACAGGTATTTATTTTGGTTGTCATGCATTCAAAATCTTTGTACATTACAAAAAGTGTTGGTAATAGATTATGATATTTTTTAAATTGTATGGATTGATTTTTAGGCATTACTATTTTTATCGCTTGATTTTTCATAGAATCTATTTCATAGTTTTGTACATCTTCTTTAGGGTGAAAAAATAATAAACATTTTTCACAAGGGTATCTTCTTCCATTATGATTAGACAATTGACTGCTTATTAATTTGAATGTATCTTTTATCCAATAGTAATGATTATTTCCCTATTTGTTTTTCATATAAAGCAGATTGAGATGTTTATCAACTTTATTCCTTGTTATTCTCAATGTATATATGTCCTTACCCTTGGTCTTTTCCTAATATGAATATATGTTTAAAAATATATTATTCAACTTTTCAAACCCCTTTTAAGTATCCTAGAGCAGATAATATTGTCTGTTTGAAACATTTATTGTCATTTTCATTTTGGACATTTTTTGACTGCCTTTCTATCTTTAATCTTTTTTTGTAAATCAATGTAAAATGATCCTTTCAGGGTCATTTTACATTTTAGACAGTGTATTTTTGAGCCCAATCCAAATATCTTCTTTGCTTTAATAATTAGTTTCACAATCCCTCTATCTAACCCTTCCAGCAGAGTTGGAATAGAAATATCTTCAAGTTCTTTTATCATGTTTGAATCACACACCTTTTTTCTCGTTTCGTTATCTTTGTTTTTTAGGTAATACACATAATGTTCATAAGCAGCTTCATCGACCCTATTAATGAGCTTACTCCATTCTTTATATGTTAAATCAGGGTTTAATATAGTTTTACCTTTAAGCAATTGAGTTTCTGGCCCTGTAAATTGGTAACCAGGTAGATGCATTTTAAACGGTAAACTATTAATTGCAGAGTTAATAACTCCTTCTTCTTTCTTGCAACGGATAATTTATTTATATGTAAAAAATATTTTACTCACTTATTCATAGCCGCTCATTTGGGTTGTTTCATATATTTTTCACTGGATAAGTAGACTGAATTATTGATAAAATCTTCATTTCTACTGTACATCTCTTCTTCTGATAATGCATTTGATTTGAATGAGTTAAGCAGCTGTTTATGAAACTTGCATGATTGCTTATACTCTTAGTTTCTTTTCATGATATTCGTAGACTTTTCGATAACTTTAACTTAAGCTAGCAGTTGCTAAGGGTACCATCACAAAAGCGAATAAACCCAATAAACTGCAAAGAAACTTAGTAATGGACAGTGAAACCTTTATCTTATGATAATTGTGGTAGCTCTTTCTATACACATAAATTTTCATCTGTAAGTATTCTTCCATCTTCATTCATTGGGGTGAAATATTTTTTCATGTATCTCAAGGCTGGATTGACTACATAAAGCACAAAAAAATCATGTGGTTGTTGCATGCACTTTTTGTACAATCGATTCAATTCTTCTTTCGTTAGATTGCCATCTACTTCCGTTATGATCTGCTGAATCTCCCTCTATCGAAGGTTAACAAATATTAAGTAGTTACAGTTTCTCCTGATAACAATAGGTATTCTGTAATAGGAATGAGAGTGACGTAAATGATTGATGCATTCCTCTTCCAACATCCGATGGAGAAATCTTCTATATTCTTCAGGTCTTTCTCTGTCGCACAGTCATCAAAAACAAAAACATTTTTACCAGGTGAGTTCATATCTTCCCCTGTCTTTTGTATAGGAGGAAGATAAGGTTCCCTTCTTGCTATATTTTTCATATAACTTGAGCATAATTTTCTTCTTTTTGGGGGTACTTGGTTAATATATCTTTAGTATCCACAGCATCAAACATAGTGTACTTTTCTTTCAATTTAGTGTAGTTGGGTTGAAACATATCTTTATTTGCAAGAAGTTATCAATGGAGTAAAGAGTGCTTACTTAAAAATGGCTCGTCAAAAAAAAAAAAAAAAAAAAAAAAAAAACCCGACTATATCAAAATTATTTTTCTTCATTACTTATTCTTTATTCACTGTAGTATTACCTTAATACTACAGTGAATAAAAACTAATAGTTCATTAGATATTTCTCCAACTAAGTCTCGCAACAGTTTCACTTGACTTGAATTCAGTTGTATTGATGCATTTTTCAACTGAAAATTATTTGCTGAATTTGATTCCATTAATTTCAGGTGGAGACATCCAGAAGTAATAATGATTACTAGTGCATTATTTACAACAAACGATGCCTTTTTAAACAGTAAATTTGTTCCAAATATTTTTTGAGAAAATTCATACCAAGTAGCCAAAGTTAATGCTATTCCTTCTTTCGTAGGATAAGTTTCGTTACTTTTATTTGTCACATATTTTCTAATATGCAGCAACACATTGCTGCGAAATAATTGAATTCGCACCTCCACATCATATCCTTAAGAAATTGTTGATAAGGAAATTTCGTCAACTTTTTGCATATACCGATCCATCCAGTCATTTGCAGGTATTCCATCATCGTTTTGGAAATGAAAAATTTTACGTTTTTTAGACTGATGTGGAACAGTTACAAGTATGCGTCGAAATGTTAAACTTATTCTTGGTTGTTTAATTTCTGGTTGTGGAGGTATGCCATGAGAATACAATTAATTTGTAGGCCTTTTCATGATTAACAAAGACTTATGCTTCTGTGGAAAGTCAATAGGAGAATAGTTCTTTCGCTGAAAAATCATTTTTCTGTACGCACCCAAGCTGACAGTCACGATTGGTGTATCAGGATTCAGACAAGACGCATAATCTTTGTCCTGTCCGATTCTTGAATTTCCATTTTCATATAAATTAACGAGCACATAATTATATTGACATCCTGTTTTAAATTCTATAGTATTTTTTATTTCTAATAGAAGAGGTGTCCATTCTTTAGCTTGAATCGCATTTCTGGAAAAGATATATTTTAATCCTATGTCACCATATGCTGTTAATTTTTTGGGAGGCTTGTATATACGACCGTAAATTTAAACAACTGCATCTTCATAATCCAATTTTAAAAGCTCGTTCAGGAAATAAGTAGCTTCCTGTTTGGTAAAGCATTCTTCATGATACTCTACATTTAAATTATTTTCAGTTAAATATATCGACATTTTTAATATAAAATTTAAGCAAACTTATT
Source organism: Latrodectus geometricus (assembly GCA_026290005.1). Taxonomy (NCBI): domain Eukaryota; kingdom Metazoa; phylum Arthropoda; class Arachnida; order Araneae; family Theridiidae; genus Latrodectus; species Latrodectus geometricus. The sequence continues at coordinate 1,014,857 of JAPDSC010067202.1, forward strand.
TTAAAATATGTTACAAAAACTATACTAACCAAAGTTTAACAGAGTAGTTTTATCTGTAAGTATGAGGCTTTGTATCTGCAACTATGTGAGCAATCCTAAAGTGATCACAGTCATGAGGTATGCTTATCAGAGTGAACCAGTAAGCGGATTGTAGAAGCGAACAATGTAGATATAAAAGCACACTCATAGGGAGAAGATGATATTGATAGAGCGAATCATACGTTTCTCGGAATATTCAATCATGCGAATAAATATCTTGGGAATGTGAATAAAGATTAGTCAGATCGAATAAATTTGCTATTGATTAATAGTGAAAATAAACAACCCTGCTACTTAATTAGAAAAATGTCAAGATTTGTGGGGGATGTTACAAAGGCAAAACAAGCAACTCATATTTGTTTTCGTTCATATTTGATTTAGCAGTGAAATCAGACTAAAACGTCATGAAGAATATTGTAATGAACATTCTCCCCAGCGATAATAATATAGAGTTAAAATATAGAGTTAGAAAGATTATTTCAGTAGTAATGCATAATTTAAAATCATATGATGCCCATCTTATAATACAAGGTTTAGAAAAAATAAAAGATCATAAAGTGAATGTTATTGCAACAAATATAGAAAATTACATATCCTTTTCTATAACAAAATTTCAAGATAAATAACCAATTTCATTACAAATTATTGATAGTTATTAGTTTTTACCTGCCTCACTTGAAAAGTTAATCCTTAATTTAAATCAAAATGAATTTCAAATTTTAAGAGAAAATGTTCCTTTTAATTCAGACCTTTTGATTTGTAAAGGGATATATCCTTATGAAAATGTATTTTCATTTAGTAAAATTAACGAAGAATGTTTGCCTCCTATTTCTACCTTTTACAGTACCTTAAGCGAGAGTAACATTTCCCAAGATGAATATAATCACGCTAAAAATGTATGGAATGTTTTTCAAATAAAGAATTTAGGAGAATATCATGATTTACATGTAAAATCAGATGTTCTCCTTTTAGCTGATGTTTTTCAAAATTTCCAAAAGCTGTGTAAAGAAAGCCATGACTTAGATGCAGCATATTTTTTTACTTCTCCAGGCCTTGCTTGGCAAGCCTTTTTGAAGATGTGTGCACAGCCGCCGAAATTATTTACCGATATTGATGTGCATCTATTTATTAGAGAGAGGTATTAGAGGAGGGATATCAACTATAAGTAAAAGATGGGCTGAAGCTAACAATAAATACTTGGATAACTATGATAGCTCTAGTCCTTCCTCTTACATAATGTACACTGCTCAAAACAATTTTAGGATATTGCGGTTTTAGGTGGATATTGTGACTAGGAAACTTTTTAGCTTATTGATACGTGGTCGACAGAAGTAGTAGGTTATATGAGAATAAATTACACATGTTTGGCAGAAAAAAATGCATTTTAATGCGAATTTGTGTACAAAAGGAAAAGCATATGAGAGAAAAGGAATAAGAAAAGATGTTTCCTTCAAAGAAAATAATTTTCTGTAGGGCGTATGATTTCCACGGACGTCCAGCAACGTTTAACACCTTTGAGGAATGGAGTCAATGAGGCTATTAATCACGAGTTGGGGTATTCTGTCCTACTCTTCCAGAAAAGCTCTTTCTTATTCTTCGAGAGTTTGTGGGGGTGGTTGGTGGATAACAACTCGTCTTCCTAGAGCGTCTCAAACGTGCTCTATTGGATTCATGTCTGGAGAACACGCTAGCCATACCATTCGAACGATTCCTTCATCGAAAAGAAAATAATCCACCAGGTTAGCACGATGTGGCCTGCAGTTATCGTCCATTAAAATGAAGTCATCTCCAATTGTCGCTGCGTAAGGGACTTAAATAGGTCTGAGGATCTCATCTTTATATCGGCGACCTCTCAGAGGTCCAACTCGAATGATGTAGAGGTCTGTGCGCCCGTCAATGGAGATGTCACCATACATCAACACTCCCCCAACCCCAAATCTGACACTTTCGTGAACGAACGCAGGATTATTCCTACTTCCACTGTCCCTACAGATGAAAATACGCTATTATCAGGATGAACAAAAAAAAACGAGACTCGTCAGAAAAAAGAACATGTCTCCATTCATTTCTCCTCCAGTTCACATACTCTGTTGCCCACTCCCTGTGATCGTGACGATGCCTTGATGTTAGTTTAACACATACCATCGATCGGCGAGCATATAGACCTACACCATGGAGCCGGTTTCGAACAGTCTGAATCGAAACTATGGAGTCAGTAGCCGAGAAAAGGTATGTTGGAAAAGAGTATCGTTGATATTTTGGTGTTTCCGAGCCGTTAACACTAAATAACGATCTTCTTGGGTGTTGTAGTCCGTCTACGACCTTGCCCTGGTCTTCAGCCTGTACTTCCAGTCTCCAAAAAACTGTTCCAGATCCTGGAAATCGAACTTTGTGACAATCCAATGACTTGCGCTACTTTGGCTTGAGTTTAGCCCCCTTCTAACCATCTAACAACTCTCCAAGCTTCTGAATCGGTTAAATGACTTCGCTGAGACATCGTACTCATCGAAACAAAGCAGTCACTGAATGCCGATCATCCTTGTCTTCATTGTCTTTTATTCAGTTGAAAATCAAATTTTATTCACTGCCGCTGAAGCGACGATTTTGACGTCGAACTCAAAATTAGCATACTCCACAGTTTAAAAATCAGAAAAATTTTCATTTGTGATTCTCTTCTTCCATTTTCAGCAAAAAAATTTTGCTTATATCTTTATTTTATGTAAAACTTACAATATCCTTTAATTGTTTTGAGCAGTGTATTTAGATGCTAATAATTTATATGGATGGGCGATGGTGCAGCCTTTACCATATGGTAGTTTTGAATGGGTTTCTCCAGTCACAATCATAGAAGAGTGTATCCTGTCATTAAAAGAAAATAGCAATGAAGGATTAATTTTAGAAGTTGACTTAATCTATGGTAGACACTTACATGACGAGCATAATAATATCCGCTTGCTGTGGAAAAATTAGAAATCTCTTCAAAAATGTGGTCTCCTTACAATCAAAAATTAATGAAAACGAAAGTTACCAAAAATATGAAGTCCATAAAATTAGTCCCAAACCTCAATGCAAAAAAAAAAAAAAAAAAAAAAAAAAAATTATGTCACTCATTACAGAAATTTGCAATTGTATTAAATCTTGGACTGAAATTGCAAACTGTACATAGAGTATTAAAATTTCCCCAAAAACCATGGTTGCAGCAATATATATAATTTAATACTGTGAAAAGAGGAGTATCTGTATCTTCTTTCGAAAAAGATTTTTTCAAATTGCTTAATAATTTAGTCTATGGGAAAACCATGAAAAATGTAAGAAACCGAGTGGATATTCAACTTGTTAATAATGCTCAAAAAGCAAAAAATTTGGTAGCTTCACCAACATTTCATTCATTTTCAATATTTAATGACAATTTAGTAGGTATTGAACGTTTAAAAACCAATATAACTCTGAATAGACCAATATATGTAGGATTTGTAATATTTATAAATTGCACATTTTCATTATAATTTTATAAAAAAAGAATATGGGGATATGGCTTCACTTTTATTCCCAGATACTGATTCTTTAACTTAGGAAATAAAAACGGAAGACATATATCAAGACATGCTCAAGCATGATAAAATGTTCGACACATCAGACTATCCAGAAAATCACTTCCTTTTCAATACAGAAAGTAAGAAAAAAATAGGGTATTTTAAAAATGAACTGAGAAATCAAAATCTGGCTTAGAATTTATTGGACTAAGGTCAAAAATGTACCCTTTTCTATCTGCTATAGGAGAGAAAAAAAACTGCAAAAGGTATTTCCAGATATGTGATAAGAAAAAATTTAAACATTCCCAGTATAAAAATTTTAAATCTGAAATAACACGAGAAATGCAATATAGAATTCAGAACAATAAACATGACATATTTACCATTAAGCAAAATAAAATAGCCTTATCACCATTTTATGATAAAAGGTAGATATCAGATAGTGGAATTCAAACTTTTGCTTATGGTCATTAGAAAGTTTCTCATGATTTATATGATTAATATTTCTCATGATTAAAATATTTACCTAGCATTCAAAATATTAAAGTTGACTCAAATTCATCAAACTTTATGTTACATTTTATTTCATTGATTGTGGAATAGGACTACAACTATATTAAAGACAATTAGTCGAATAGTAGTGTTGATACCACATCAAAAAACTCCGCCAAACTGTTCTACCTCAGGGGTGGTGTGGAAACGGTCAGAACCATTGATTTAACTTTTCTTAAAAATGATTCGATTTTGAAATCTGCTCAAAGTAAAAATTAAGGCATGTAAAAACTACTATATATTTAATCTTTCTTGATTTTATATATTCAAATTTCCATTTTATCTTAAATTGCTTCCTGGAAAAAATATCTCAACTATTATGAACGCACTCATATTTCAAAAGGTTAAATAAGTATGAAAAACATTTTATAATTCACACATTCACAAATATTACTTTAACTAAACATTCTCGAAATGAGAGTCCAT